>JAJIBD010021632.1:0-14789 GCA_021461705.1 Cryptotis parvus
TTCACTCACGCATGGTCCTATCTATGTCCATCCATTTATAGGCAATTTTATAACGCTCGCATAAGAGCTGCATAGTATTCCATTGTGTAGATGTACCAAAGTTTCTTTATCCAGTCATCTATTCTCAGGCACTCTGTTGTTTCTTGAGTCTGGTTATTGTGAATAGTGCTGCTATTAAAGTAAAAAGTGCAGATGGGGACCAGAGTGATTGTCTAGTGGTAGGTAGGGCATTTGCCTTGCATGCCTACCTGGGTTCGATCCCCAGCATCCCACATGTTCCTCACGTAATACCAAGAGTAATTCCTGAGCACAGAGCCAGGAATAACTCCTAATATAGCTAGGTGTGACCCAAAGAGCAAAAAAAAGTGCAGATGGTATTTCTGCTGGGGTGTTTTGGCTTTGCAGGCATTCCCCAGGAATGGTATGGCTGGGTAAAATGGAGCTCAATTTTTAGCTTTTGGAGTAATGTCCATTGTTTTCCAAAAAATTCTGTGCAAGTCAACATTCTAACCAACAATTGATTGTGAGTCTCTTTTCTCCTGAATCTGCCCCAGCACCAGTTGTTCTTCACTTTTGGACATGCCAGTATATGTGGTGTGAGATGATACCTGATTAAGCCTGTCACCATTGAGGATATTTAAACAGTAATTAAAATTCGGCCCAAAACACAAAAGCCCAGGTCCAGTTGGATTCACCAGTGATTTATCTTACACCTTTAAAGAGGATCTACCCAATCTTTCATGCTCTTACAGGGAAATAGAAGAAACAAAAGACTCCAAAAATACCTTTTCTTGAGGCACCCTGATACCCAAAGTAGAGACTTTAAAAAATGGTTGATTTTTTTTCTTGTGCATTTCTACCAATGCCTTATAAATTCATAATACTAGCTCTTATCAGATGGGTGCTAGTAAAATAATTCATCCCATTCTACTGGATGTATTTGTATCATGCACTGTTTCTTTGAGGGCAACTGCTTCCAGTTTAATGCAGCTTCACTCACTTTATGTTTCACTGCTTTGGTCAGTGTTTCTACTCATATGTATATTATATGTCGGGAAGGCATCGGGGTCCCCTGACAGAGTCAGACTGAAGTTCTCTTCTACTTCCGAGGATTGGGAGAACAGATGAAAACTCACGAGTCGATGCAGTTCCAAAAAAGGCTTAATAGTACAAAAGCTCTTCCACAGCACTCCAATATAATGAACAAATCCTAGCTCTGGTCAGAACTTAGACCATACAAAAGAGCCTAAGTTTCTCCTACCAAAGAGAGAGAGTACTCACCAACTGAGTCCTACCCAGAAGAAGGAGCAAAAGGCCAAAGAGCAAAAAGCCAAAAGTCAAAAGCAAAGACAGAGGAGCCAAAAGCCACAGGAGCCAAAAACTGAAAGCCGAGGAGCCAAAAAGTCGAAAGCAAAGCAGAAGGGACCTCAAGTCAGTCCCTTATAGACACCAAATAATCCAGGGAGGCTCATGTCAACAAAGAACCTAAATGGAGTGTAGAAGAGCAGTGCCACACTTCTATTGCAGATATAAACAAAGGTTACCCAAGGACTAATCCTAAGATTGTCTCTTATGTAAAACACTGGAGAGAGAGAGAGAGCTGGTATAAAGTATCACTGTATCACTGTCTTCCCATTCTTCATTGATTTGCTAGAGCGGGCACCAGTAATATCTCCATATGACCTGTCTCATGCAAGTAGAGCCCAGGGATTACCTGCTTTCTCCAGGAACATAAATAGCCTCAAACCATTCCATCAGGTCATGGAATGAGGTCATAATTGTTACTGGTATCTGGCATATCAAATAGGACACTGGTAGCTCTGGCTTTGTGAAGCTTCAGAACCAAAGGCCCACCTAAAAATCTACATTTCAAAAGGGTCATTTACCTGCATTATATCTTTCTAAATAGCCCAGCTCACAATGGACTGGGCTGGAAGATTTTGTCTTGGTGGGTTTCTGTCTATGAACTATTTTCTTCTGTATTTATAATCCCAGGCTTAGAAATATGATTTGAGGTAATTTATAAAGAATATGGTTAAATCACTTGTATCACTTGTCTTCCCATTGTTCATCGTTTGCTCTAGTGGGCACCAATAACGCCCATTTTGTCCCTGTTGTGTCTAGTGCAGACCTAGGCAATCTACTTCGTTACAGGAACACCAAAGAGCCTCAAACATTTGTTCAGGCCATGGAATGAGGCTCATCATCATTACTGTTCTTGGCATATTGAATATGACACGGGTAACTTGCCAGGTTCTACTATGTGGGTGGGATACTCTCGCAGTAGGTTTCTCTCAGTTCATTTTTATTTATGAACTGCCACAGCTACTTAGTGGTCACAGGCAATGGGGAGAACCAGTAACAGTTCTTCCCAGTGTATCTGTGTCTCAGGTTCAAGCTTACCTGGGCTTGAAATAGGTTTCTCTATAGGCTGGGACTCTGACAAGCTGGGCTTGAGATCAGTTTTAATCTTGGGTGGAGCCTCTGAAGAGCTGTGGAGCCTAGGATGTTGAAAATGGCTGCATCAGGGAGCGGGATTCCTCTAACTACTTATGAGGCTCTATTGGGTTTGCAGGCCAGGCCAGAACTTGCCCCTTTGTTCTGGAGGCCTCATGATCAACAGAGCACAGGAGAGCTGGTAGTTGCTCTTTTCCCTGTATATCTGTATCTTAGTTAACTAATAAAGATAATATATACCCAATAATTTGCATTCTATGTGTAATTAGTTTCCTTTCCACTAGTACAACATAAAATGCACTTGATTTGTCTTCAGAAAATACCCATGAAAAGGGAATTTTTTAAATTTTCAGTCTATAAAATATTGATTGAATCAATGCCAACATGAATCCATCAATTTGATCTCTTCTTAATAGCTAAAATGTGCCTGTGACAGTATATTTAATTTTCACTTTTCTAATAATATTGGTCAAATTATATAATTATCAGCTTGTTACTATACAGTTTTTAACTTATGGTAATCACTACACCTCTATAGATATTACAAAATATATAAGTTAATGAAAAATTTTAATGAGTATCGGCAAACCTGAAAGCTAACCATGTCGTATTTGTTATGCCAAATACCACCAACAATTAGACTTCATTCCCATGACCTAATATAATGGTTTGAGGCTCTTTATGTTCCTGAGCAAGCAGATGCCCTTGGGCTCTACTAGCATGAGACAGGACATATGGAGATATTACTGGTGCCCGCTCGAGCAAATCGATGATGAATGGGATGACAGTGACAGTGATCAATAAAAAGAAAGAAGAAATCTGTCTTATACAGAAAAATTTTTTATTAAATCACCATAAGAGAGACTATTACAAAGATAACCATATTTGCTTTCAGTTTAACAGCTAATAAAGTTTTTTGTTCCAAGAGTCTTTAGAACAAATTAACTATATCTGTAAATTCTAGTAAAATACCAAATATACAATTATTTAATGTAAAAAGCATTCTTGAACTGAATAGACTCTAGTATAAATATTAGCTGTTAGAGGGTTAATCAGCATCTACAGAACACTCCACATAAAATATCCTCAAAAGCAGCTTAATTTAATTTCTGCCATGTAGATTTCATATGTCCCTGACTTATTCAAGAGAATAATAGAACAGATTTTCAGAGACTCCAAGTCCATGATTGATGCAGCAAAGAACCAGAACAGAATGAGGAGGCCAGACCCAGCTTTAATTACTTCACAGAAGCAGATGTTCACCCATTATAGGGCATGAGAAACCCTTGGAATCATCTCTGTCCTCACTTCCCAGAGAGGAACAAAAACATCTCCAAATGAGAGAACACAGCTGCTTTGTGGACTGCACATCCATAAAGCAGCCAGGAAGCTGCCACTTGATACAGAACTATTGTGTCTGTCAGGCTGCCCTTTAGCGCCCCTTACTTTATGGCAAGTATGTTTTCATCTCTTTTCCAGAACACTATTACTAACTATACCTTTGAGGAGCCATTTTCCTCTCATTACATCTACTTGTAAAAGAATGGAGAACCATTTTTCTGGTCAGTTTTTAAAATGTCCCAACTTTAAACGTATAGAAACTTATTTTTCTATTGGAAAGGTATATAATTAAATCTAAGAACAACTTTAGAAGAAAAATGAAAAAAAACTGAAAACAGAAAACAATATTGTTATGAATGCATAACAAAATTATTATTCTTAAGGAGAAGTATGTAACTCAAAGGAGACAATTAGGCAACTAAAACTACCAATATTAAGAAATTCTTATAGTTTCAAAGCGACTATAAGTAAAGCCTTAAAAAGAAAAGCAGATAAAATGTTTACAAGTCATATGATAAGTGGATAATTTAGTTTTTATTACCCAGTTAATAGTAAGCTTGTGACAAATGACTTAATTGATATTAGATTAATTTTATGTCATAGAGTGCACAAAGAAATCATGATATTTTACATACCTCTACCAACAGATAGAGAGTATTTCTGTACTTTCTATATTTTGTATGTTTGGAGTGACTTTCTCTGATTTTTAAGGAATGGTCAGGTGATCCAGGTGCTCAGTAGCAATCAAGAAGTGTTGGAGGATCTACCTTCCTGATAGCTCCTCTAGCATATAACATTAGAGACATTTCTTACCGGTCTGTTTTAGGGCCACACCAATTAGACTCCAACTACTTCCTAGTTCTGTGCACAGACATGACTCCTGACCTTGCTCTGGGAGCACAACTGGTGCCAGGGGATCAAACCAGGGTGAGTTGAATGCAAGGCAAACATATTACCTGAAGCAATATCTCATCAACCCTGGAAAATTAATTAAAGAAAAATCTCTGGAAAGTCTGAAATAAATAAGAGTTTGGCCCAGACCACCTCTAGCTTTTATCACACTAGCAGATCATATGATTGGGGTGGCTGGGGGAGTATTTAGAATGAGAAAATATCTAGTGCCAACAAAGTGCTTAGGAAAATAGTTGCATATACAGTTATCTACAGTACAACTCACTGCAAAAATTTGTTGAATATAATCTACCAGTTCTACTTCCATCATTCTGTCCAAAGCAATAATCTCTCAGAATTGTTTACCAGTAACTAAGAGAAAAAATAATGTTAAAAGAGTTGAAGCAAGAGGCATATTTCTCTCCATGTAAAAGAATAATCACTAAAAGAATATTTTCCTCTTACTTTTTAAAAAGCATTGTCTATTATATGAGATATATACCTTCTGGTGTAAGATATATGTCACATACATACTCCACCCAGCAGACCAGCCTATCAAGCCCGACTCATCGAGATCCACCCTGCAGCAGTCTTTTTTCAATCCCGCCCAGGTATGCTGATCCAGAGACTCACAGACACGGGGCAGAGCTGCTACTGGCTCTCCCTGTGCCCAGCCACTCATGAGACTCCTGGGAGGGATGGCGGGTTTTAGCCCTGGCCCGCCACCCCAGCAGAGCCTCGCAACAAGCCAGACGAAACCCCACTCCATGAGGGCCCCCAATTTTTCCACATCCGGACTTTCCCCTCATCAGAACTCCACCCAGCAGACCAGCCAATCACAGCCCGGCTCACGAGGCTGCTTGTGGCCCTGCTGCTCATCAATAAATGCTGGATTTGGAGATGATTACAAGAGTATGCTACCCGCACAGCAGAGCCTGGCAAGCTACCTGTGTCATATTTGATATGCCAAATACCAGTAACAATTATAAGCCTCATTCCCATGACCTGATGGAATGGTTTGAGGCTCTTTATGTTCCTGGAGCAAGCAGGTGCCCTTGGGCTCTACTTGCATGAGACAGGACATATGGAGATGTTACTGGTGCCCGTCTCAAGCAAATCGATGATGAACAGTAAGACAGTGATACATACAACAGAAAATTATTTTCTAAATTTGCATAATATATGTACCTAAGGTCGAGTTATAATACTGGAGTAAAGCACTTGCTTTTCATGTGACTGGCTGATCTGGGTTGGTCCCTACACCACATATGCTCTCCCAAGCACTCAGGTATGATCTGTAATAAATATCCTGTAATAAATATCTGTAATAAAATATCCTGCCATCTGCCCCCTCGAGGTGTTGCAGGTGTGACTGATGTGCCCAGCTGCATTGGCATGTGGGGCAGACAAGAGACAGGCTTGTCTACACCCACCCAGGGCTCTACCCCATGGGGCCCTGGATGGTTTATGGTCTGACACAGAAAAAGACTGGGCCTCATGGGATGAAACCAGACCCACAGGAGAGCCTAGAAAACTACCCATGGTGTATATGATATGCCCAAAAATAGTAACAGTAAAATAAAATATTTTACAAACCTATTAGTTGCTATTCATTAATGCTCCTCTACTGTTGGGCATTTGGGAGCTTGTTTGGAGGTTCTAGCAGGGGAGCGCAGCTACTCGTATACCCTAGACCTAAGACCAGTCCATCTCTATTCGGGGAAGGCCGTCCTCTTCGACTGAGCGTGCAGCTTCTGAAGGGATGCACATGGAGCGGTGAGGGAGGAAGGGGACACCCGCCTAGCCAGCCAGATCACCCGAATCAGCCCTGGCGATCAATGGGGTGACAGATGTCGCAGCCAGATCGCCTCTCACATCCCTGTTGGGCATTTGGCTAGGTACATTGTCTACTGTACATATGGCTGCAATAAATACACACATACAAATATAGTCGGTGAACACCGCCTGGTCCCCTGACAGTGTCAGAGCTGAAGTTCTCTTCTACCTCTGAGGAACCCAGGAGAACAGATGAAAACTCACGAGTCCGGTGCAGTTACAAAATGGCTTTTAATAGAACAAAAGCTCTTCCACAGCAATCCAATATAATGAACGAACTCTAGCTCTGGTCCAAACTTAGACCATACAAAAGAGCCTACGCCTCCCACCAAAGAGAGAGGATCTCACCCGAGCTGAGTCCAGCCCAGAAGAAAGAGCAAAAGGCCAAAGAGCAAAAAAGCCAAAAGCCAAAAGCCGCAAGGCTGAGGAGCCAAAAGCCAAAAGCCGCAAGGCTGAGGAGCCAAAAGCCAAAAGCAAAAAGGCCCAAAAGGCAAAAGTCGGAGCGTAAAGGGGCCTCAAGTCAGCCCCCTTATATACACCAAAGTAATCCTACCGGGAGAGGCATGTCAAAAAAGAACTCTAAACAGAGGTGTAGTGCCACACCCTATTGCAGGTATAAACAAAGGTTATGCCAAGGTCTAATCCTTTCTACCAAGATTATCTCTTATGTAAAACACTGGGAGAGAGAGGGCTGATATAAAGTAATACATCTTAACTTCATGAGCTTCATGTAATCTAGATGGTACCCACAAGGTCCTTCTTATTATTATCTGCACCAGGGTGATTCTGAGTATCTTGTTCCCCTGTACTGAAAGGGTCACACTCGCCTGCTTAGAGCAAACTAGTATGATCCTTCCTATAGTCTTCCTATAGTCTCAACGTAGCCAGGGTGGTAGTCTCCTGGTAAATTCTAACTGTCCCACGCTAGATGCAGTGGGTATAAAGAGGAGATTGTTGCCCAATCTAGAAAACATAGAAGTCTTAGTAGATGTATAAGTCAGAAGTTATTCAATCAAGGTGACTTCTGTAACTGCCACACCCTCTAGCAGTGTTTACATAGAAGAGAGGTCTCATTAGAACAAACCTTGGCTTAAATAAGATTAAGCTGGGAGGGCAAAACAACAAAACTCCCAGAATAGCTAAACTTGTCCTCCAACACAAATATCTTTTCAAATTTACATTTTACGTTGTTTTGTGCATAACAGGATTGAATCACTGATTTTAAAGAAAAACTCTATTCTAAATTTTTGGTTAGTTTTCTGTACTATTTCCAGAGGTTGCAATAGATGATAGTCACTTCACCAGAGAATCTGAATTTGTTTTTTACTTCATCCTCTCCAGCACTGATTTGTTTTGATTTTCTTAAATATATATCACTAATTCTCTTTCAGGTGTGGTAATAGCTTATATACTTTTCATCTGAGTTTATATATTAGTTACCAATTTGAGCAGCTGGAGCAATAGTCTAAGGGTAGGGAATTTGCCTTGCATGCAGCCAACCGGATTAAATACCTGGCATCCCATATAGTCCCCCGAGACCCTCCAATGGTAATTCCTGAGATCACATCTAGGAGTAACCCTCTAGCATTGCTGAGTGTGACACAAAAAGTAAAAAAATAATAGTAATTTGAATATTTTATTATAGGGCTTTTGGCTGGGCACTTTTAGAAGAAATCTGTTCATCTCCTTTATTTATTAGTGGTGTTAGTTTTGGGGGAAATTGGGTAGCAATATGAAAGGAAAGAAAGAAAGAGAGAAAGAAGGAAGAAAGGAAGGAAGGAAGGAAGAAAGAAAGAAAGAAAGAAAGAAAGAAAGGAAGGAAGGAAGGAAGGAAGGAAGGAAGGAAGGAAGAGAGACAGACCAGAAAGACAGACAGACAGAAAGAAAGAAAAGACAGACAGACAGACAGACAGACAGACCAGACAGACAAGAAAGAAAGAAAGAAAGAAAGAAAGAAAGAAAGAAAGAAAGAAAGAAAGAAAGAAAGAAAGAAAGAAAGAGAAAGAAAGAAAGAAAGAAAGGAAGGAAGGAAGGAAGGAAGGAAGGAAGGAAGAAAGAAAGAAAGAAAGAAAGAAAGAGAGAAAGAGAGAAAGAGAAAAAGAAAGGAAGGAAGGAAGGATGGAATGAAGGAAGGATGGAAGAATGAATGAATGAAACAAAGACACAAAGAAACAAAAAGAAAAAAAGAAGAGAGACCAAGAAAGGAAAAGAGAGACAGAGAGGGAGGAGCAAGGGAAGTCTAAACCACTGTTTCACACTAGAAAAAAATTAAACTCAAAATGTATCAAATAGCTCAGAATTAAATTATAATAAATTAAATTAATTGAGGAAAACATACTATGAATTTTCCTAAATTGATATCTAATCATATTTAATGATTCCATTGCCATTGAGAGAAAACAGATATAAAAATAAACAAGAGACTAAATTAAACTATAGTTTCTTCTCTGAAAAAAGAAATGATTACTAAAATGACGATGCACTGAATATAAAAATGTATTTGATCATCATATATCTGCCAAAAAGCTGTTTGAGATATATAAAACTGTCACTTAACAAAAAATATGAGTGGTACTTTTACCAAAAATTTAGGATAAGCTATTTACTACAGTTGCTTATTCATAATATATTGGAGGAGTAAAATCTATCTTTATAAATATATTCTGTAATACTAAAACTTTATTTGAATCTGACAAGATCATTTAAAGAGATCATATATTTTTTTGACATTTAACATTTCTAAAATATGTCACTTAAATCAGTCTTTCTCAAGATCTCAGTTTCTTACTTTAAAATCATAAAGAATTCACTAAAGCCCTATTCTTAGTATCAATTATAATGCTACCTAAACTATGACCTTCATATAAGTACTCTATTTCCAATAGAGTAAATGGGTGGTCACACTTGTCACTTGTCACTTGTCTTCAGGGTTGGTCATTTTTTGCTCAAGTGGGTACCAACAACATCTCCATAGTCCTGTTGTGCTAGTGTAGCCCAAGGGCATCTGCTCGCTCCAGGAATATGAAGAGCCTCAAACCATTCGTTCAGGTCATGGGAATCACTTGATCACTGATTACTAGACATCCCGATATTCATCAATTTGCTCAGGCGGGTGCCAGTAACATTTCTATTTGACCCTATCAAGTGCCAGTGTAGACCAATGGCATCTGATTGCTTAAGGAATAGGAAGAGCCTCAAACCATTTCTTCAGGGTCTTAACGAAGAAGTCTGACCATCCTGTAGGTGGGCGGCCATGTGATCGTTTGACACCCCGTGGGATCCAGTCGGTAATGGATCTATTTGTCTCCAAATCGCATTACATGTCCAGCCCATCTGATTTTCGATGACTTGGCAAATGAAACAGTTGTCCCTGACTCTAGAACAGCGACAGAGGTCAGAACCCTCAATTCCTTCTCTCCCTTGAGTGAGGCGTGATATTCCAAGCATAGCCTTTTCTATTCCTCTTTGGGAGACGCGAATAGCATTCTCATCCTGCTTTCTTAGGGCCCAGGTCTCTGAGGCATATGATAATGCATGGAGAATGGCAGAGTCGAAGAGATGTGTCCGGAGCTAGAGGTTCTGTGTCTTTTTTAGCTATTTCTTAGATGCTTTTGAAGGCATTCCATGCTGCTCTCTTCCTTCTGCCTAGCTCAGGTTTTACATCTTTCATTATGTTGACTTCTCAACTTAGGTACACATAACTGTTGCATTCAGAGATGTTTGTTCCATTGTATGTGAATGGGGCCTCTGGAACTAGTTCATTTTTCATGAACATAGTTTTGTTGAGATTCAGCTGTAGACCTATCTTTCCACATTCTCGGTCGAAGTCAGCCAGCATTTGGGCTGCTTGGCTAATGTGTGGTTTTATTAGAACAATGTCATCAGTGAAGTAGAGGTGATTTAGTTGCTGACTGTCTATATTCACTCCCATTCCTTCCATTCTAATTGTCGCATGATGTTCTCGAGGGTTGCACTGAAGAATTTTGGTCAAATGCTGAACCCCTCTTTTGACATCAATGATCACTTCCTTATAGAATGGTGAGATCCTGGTGGTGAATCCCTATTACAGCTCAAGAATGATCTTGATATATTGGGTTTGAAGGCCTGGTTCGGCTAGGGCTTTAATGACCACTTCAGTACCACAGAATCAAAGGCTTTCTTTAAATCAATGAAAGTGAGAAAGAGCGGCATCTTGAACTCCATACAAACCTCAATGAGCTTTTTACCGTGTGGATATGGTCGATTGTGTTGAAATCTTTTCTGAAGCCAGCTTGCTCGCATGGTTGTCCTTCATCTAGTGTTCTGCCAATTGTATTCAAAATGACTCGAGTGAACAGCTTGTAGATGATGGACAACAGGCAGATGGGGCAATTGTTGCCAAAGTCATGAATCTCTCCTTCTTGAACAGTAGAACTGTCCTGCTGTTTTTCCACTGGGAGGGCACCTAGCATTCAGACAGGTCACACATGAAAAGCCAAGCTAGTTTATTGATGATACTGATGGCAGATTCTTCAGGTGTTCGGGTCTGACTTTGCTGGGTCTGATGCTTTGCTCTTCCTTTACCGACAAAATGACATGTTAGATTTTAGAAGGGAGAATGTTGGGAAAGACATAACCATCCTGCGGAATTTGGTATATGGGCAGGTGGACGTGGCTATCAAAGAGATCTGAGTTGAAGTCATGAATAATCTTCTCCATTACCTTTCTGGAAGATGTGATAGATCCATCAGGACGTCGGAGGGCAGTCATCTTGGTCTTATAGTTGGCGTAAAGACAGGCGGGCGTTACGAATGCTTTTCCTGGATTCTGATGCATCTTCCAGTATTTCTGCTCTTCTCTCTTTGAGGTCTTCCTTTATCACTTCTCTGCATTGTCCGCAAGCTTCGATGTTAGCATTTGGTTGCCTGGAGGCTAGCACCTTGCCACATTGGTGAATGACCTCGAGAGTTTTTGAAGACAGGCATCCTTTTTGTGTCTTTCTCTCTCTCAGCATTCTTTGCACAATCATGGAGGTGCTGAACCAGTTGGTTCAATGTAGTCAATGATGGTATCTTCCCATGTTGCAAACAATGGTGCAAATGAGTTCCCTATTGGTGGTCATTCTGGTAGTTCTCTCTTAAACTTTGCAGCCTTTTCTCCCTGTTGCATGAAGTAGAAATTTGCACTAAGGGAAACTTGGTCCAATCCTGCTTGGAATTTTGGGACAACAGTGACATCGGGTCAGGCAAAACCGTAGATTGAAGATGATGTTGTCACTTTCATTGTTGAACTGTCCACCAGGAGATTCCCTTGTCCAACATTTCGCTTCAGCCTTCTGGAACTGTGAGTTCCCATGAATGGTCTTGGTGGTCATGATGAACTCAGAGAGTGTCTCACCCTGTTTGTTCCATTCTAGGCCATGGGTCCCAATGTGGAGTTCTTCGGCTGATCTTCTCGGTCCTATCTTGGCATTAAAATCGCCCACTATGATCTTTTAGAAGGTGTGATCATTTTTATAGAACTCCTCCAGTGCCATGTAGAATTTCTCTCAATTTCTTCTTCCTTGTATGTGAATGTTGGTGCATATACAATGAAGATAGAAATTGCTGGTAATGGGCCACATCTCTTCAAGTGTAATTGTTCTATCCAGTTTATTAGGAATTCAAATGAATGAATGTTCCCGTCCATGTTCATGTTGACCAGGACACCGACACCACCGATGCCTCTTTTCGGTCACATGTTCCAAGGAACAGTTCTTCTCTGGTGTCAAAAACAGTGTGATGTGATTGATGCCTCTTCGCCTCAGTCAGACCAATGATGTCATACTTGGATCTTTTGCGCTTGCACCATCAGGTCCTCGATGTGTGCTTCTGATGCCAGCGTATGTGCATTGAAAGTACAGACAGTCATTTTAGTCCTGCTTCATTTTGGCAGTTTAGTGTGGCCCTGAAGTTTTATCATACCCTTTGTTCATCCTTCTTAGTGCTGTCGTATTAAGGACTCTTTCAGGGACAGGAAGATAAACAATTTTTATTACTGGTTTGGCATATCGAATAAAAGTGGAGGTCTATAATTGTTACTGTTTTTTGGCAAATCAAATATGACACAGGTAGCTTTCCAGGCTCTGACATGTGTTTGGTATACTCTTGGTAGTAGGAGAAGTTTAGCCTCTATTAGTGTACGTGTGTTATATAAAAAAAAAATTCATGCTATCACCCAACACATAGAGCCTAAAATAAGTACTTAAACTTCAGTTTTGGAGTGGTCGAGAAGATACCTAAGTCTATTTACTTTTCTCATTGCCTCATGTCAGAGAGCTAAAGAATAAAAGATTACATTTCGTATCAGCTCCACTTTTTCTACCTACGAATAAATAAGGTAAATTTTATCTCAATAAAAAGGAATTTGGTGGTGAGTCATTTTTTAGTATGTTCTGTTCTACTTACTTTACCCTGATCAGATGGAGCTATCTAGGGTAATAGTGATCTTTGGTGTCTCATTTTTTTAGTTACAAATCTTACATATTTAAAGCCACTGGAACCTTTGAGATAAGTTGGTGTTTACCTTGCCTTAATAATTCCATCACTATAATCAGACTTCCAGCCTTGAACAGAATTTTTGTCTCTTAATATTGCATCAATAAATTATTTTATTTGTATTTATACTCTGGGAATCTGTATTTGACCTCATAGAAATATACTTGAATAAGAATCATTCTGATCTCAATTTTAGGTTTCAAATAAGAAAAACATTTTATTTCTATAAGTCATGTCTTAATTCTCATGAAGATTTTACTTTGAAAGATTGTTCTGACACAATTAGTGTCATATATTGAATTGTGATAGAGTTGCAAGCCTTAACAATTTTCTAATTACATTTTAAAAAGATGTAATTAAATGTATTTGTAGTTTAATGTAAAGCTCATATTTATGTATATGTAAGACATTTTCTTTCTTACATTGATGAATGTTAAAAAATAAAATGCTTCTAGAAATAACTTATATGCTATACAATCATTTTATATTATACATATAAACATATATGTATACATGTATACATATATATTTATACTTTTACAAATAAAAGTTAAATATCATTAGCCAATGACAAAGATAATTTCTTATAAAAAAGTGCAAGTTTTGAAGGGCTTTTTTACTAAATATTTTTAATTCATATTTGAGAAAGCTGTGCATGTGTGGGGAGCAGAGTTTGTGCACACTCCATGATGTTCTGTGGTTATATTCCTCTTTACTCGAGCCATTATTGGCTATAGAGCAGGGATCATATTCTGGTAGAGACTGAACTATCAGTAGTGTGCAAGGCAAAAGCATTAATCCATGTTCTATCACACTTATGCTGAAAGCTATGACTTCTGTCCTATGTGACAAATTTCATTTTGTGACATTCACTTGTAAGTACAATTCAAACTCAAAAATGATATCATTTTTTGAAACTCTAGACTCTAAAACTGCAAAAAAAAATTTTAACTGTTTGGGTCACACCTGATGATGCTCAAAGATTACTCCTGACTCTGCAATCAGGAATTACCTGGTGTTGCTCAGGGACGTTTTGGGATGCTAGGATAAAACCAGGGCCAGCTACATGTAAAGTGTGTTTCCTACCCACTGTACAATGCTCAAGTCCTTAATTATTTTTAAATATAAATAATCTATCCCATAACACTTAAAACTGCATTCCACCAAAATTATAGAGAAATTTATCACACTTATTCAGCATCATATTTACTCTTTAGAATGTGTTTCCACATAAGCAATAAATATAATGTGGAATTATGAATAACCAGTTTATTCTTTTTAACATCCTTAGTAAAGATAGTCATTAAAAATAACAAACAAAAACATCCAGAATAATTGTGTTCTGACCCAAAGATAAAGGAAGGGGTCAATATCTCTTCTGACCCAAAGAAAAGCAGTGGATGAATAGAACCCTGAGGGGATTGGGAAGCACAATCTGGGGAAAGGAAATGAATCTGGTCGATATGGTGAGATCTCCCCAAGAAAGGCCTCAACTTAATCCCACAGAGTAGGCTTCTTAAAGCTGATACAAAAATGCCTCGGTCTCTAAGTGCTTGTACAAAAACGACTAGAAATAATGGTCAAAATGCATGTTTATCAGCCAAGAACGAGATAAAAAAACAGTGCTGTTGGGGTTCTTCCTGGGAGTAGATGGGCTCCCCTGATCACGGCAGCCCAGCATACAGGAAGCTCCTCCTCCCACCTCTTCAGTGTTTGGGGATAAAGACTTTTCTCTCTTCAAACTACCCT
>JAJIBD010021633.1:0-53584 GCA_021461705.1 Cryptotis parvus
CAAACCTATTAGTTGTTATTCATTAATGCTCCTCTACTGTTGGGCATTTGGGAGCTTGTTTGGAGGTTCTAGCAGGGGAGGCGCAGCTACCGTATACCCTAGACCTAAGACCAGTCCGCTCTCTATTCGGGAAGGCCGTCCTCTTCGACTGAGCGCGCAGCTTCTGGAGGGACACACATGGAGCGGTGAGGGAGGAAGGGGACACCCGCCTAGCCAGCCAGATCAGCCGAATCAGCCCTGGCGATCAATGGGGCGACAGATGTAGCAGCCAGATCACCCTCACATCCCTGTTGGGCATTTGGCTAGATACATTGTCTACTGTACATATGGCTGCAATAAATACACACATACAAATATGTCGGTGAACACCGCCTGGGTCCCCTGACAGTGTCAGAGCTGAAGTTCTCTTCTACCTCCGAGGGCGCCAGGAGGAACAGATGAAAACTCACGAGTCGGTGCAGTTACAAAATGGCTTTTTAATAGAACAAAAGCTCTTCCACAGCAATCCAATATAATGAACGAACTCTAGCTCTGGTCCAAACTTAGACCATACAAAGAGCCTACATCTCCCACTAAAGAGAGAGGATCTCACCCGAGCTGAGTCCAACCCAGAAGAAGAGCAAAAGGCCAAAGAGCAAAAGCCAAAAAGCCAAAAGCCAAAAGCAAAGCCGCAAGGCTGAGGAGCCAAAAGCCAAAAGCTAAAAGGCCCAAAAGGCAAAAGTCGAGCGTAAAGGGGCCTCCAAGTCAGCCCCTTATATACACCAAAGTAATCCTACCGGGAGAGGCATGTCAAAGAACTCTAAACAGAGTGTAGTGCCACACCCTATTGCAGGTATAAACAAAGGTTATGCCAAGGTCTAATCCTTTCTACCAAGATTATCTCTTATGTAAAACACTGGAGAGAGAGGGCTGATATAAAGTAATACATCTTAACTTCATGAGCTTCATGTAATCTAGATGGTACCCACAAGGTCCTTCTTATTATTATCTGCACCAGGGTGATTCTGAGTATCTTGTTCTCCTGTACTGAAAGGGTCACACTCGCCTGCTTAGAGCAAACTAGTATGATCCTTCCTATAGTCTTCCTATAGTCTCAACGTAGCCAGGGTGGTAGTCTCCTGGTAAATTCTAACTGTCCCACGCTAGGTGCAGTGGGTATAAAGAGGAGATTGTTGCCCAATCTAGAAAACATAGAAGTCTTAGTAGATGTATAAGTCAGAAGTTATTCAATCAAGGTGACTTCTGTAACTTGTCACACCCTCTAGCAGTGTTTACATAGAAGAGAGGTCTCATTAGAACAAACCTTGGCTTAAATAAGATTAAGCTGGGAGTGGGCAAAACAACAAAACTCCCAGAATAGCTAAACCTGTCCTCCAACACAAATATCTTTTCAAATTTACATTTTATGTTGTTTTGTGCATAATAGGATTGAATCACTGATTTTAAAGAAAACTCTATTCTAAATTTTTAGGTTAGTTTTCTGTACTATTTCCAGACTATTTTTGCACTATGATAGTCACTTCACCAGAGAATCTGAATTTGTTTTTTACTTCATCCTCTCCAGCACTGATTTGTTTTGATTTTTCTTAAATATATATCACCTAATTCTCTTTCAGGTATGGTAACAGCTTATATACTTTTCATCTGAGTTTATATATTAGTTACCAATTTGAGCAGCTGGAGCGATAGTCTAAGGGTAGGGAATTTGCCTTGCATGCAGCCAACCGGATTAAATACCTGGAATCCCGTATAGTCCCCCGAGACCCTCCAATGGTAATTCCTGAGATCACATCTAGGAGTAACCCTCTAGCATTGCTGAGTGTGACACAAAAAGTCAAAAATAATAGTAATTTGAATATTTTATTATAGGGCTTTTGGCTGGGCACTTTTTAGAAGAAATCTGTTCATCTCCTTTATTTATTAGTGTTGTTAGTTTTTGGGGAAGTGGGTAGCAAATATGAAAGGAAAGAAAGAAAGAAAGAAAGAAAGGAAGAAAGGAAAGGAAGGAAGGAAGAAAGAAAGAAAGAAAGAAAGAGAAAAGAAAGAAAGAAAGAGAAGGAAAGAAAGAAAGAAAGAAAGAAGAAAGAAAGAAAGAAAGAAAGAAAGAAAGAAAGAAAGAAAGAAAGAAAGAAAGAAAGAAAGAAAGAAAAGAAAGAAAGAAAGAAAGAAAGAAAGAAAGAAAGAAAGAAGAAAGAAAGAAAGAAAGAAAGAAAGAAAGAAAAGAA
Organism: Cryptotis parvus; assembly: GCA_021461705.1. NCBI lineage: Eukaryota > Metazoa > Chordata > Mammalia > Eulipotyphla > Soricidae > Cryptotis > Cryptotis parvus. Next base: position 2,226 of record JAJIBD010021633.1, read on the forward strand.
GAAAGAAAGAAAGAAAGAAAGAAAGAAAGAAAGAAAGAAAGAAAGAAAGAAAGAAGAGAAAAGAAAGGAAGGAAGGAAGGAGAAGGAAGGAAGGAAGGAAGGGAAAGGAAGGAAGAAAGAAAGAGAGAAAGAGAGAAAGAGAAAAAGAAAGGAAGGAAGGAAGGATGGAATGAAAGAAGGATGGAAGAATGAATGGATGAAACAAAGACACAAAGAAACAAAAAGAAAAAAGAAGAGAGACCAAGAAAGGAAAAAGAGAGACAGAGAGGGAGGAGCAAGGAAGTCTAAACCACTGTTTCACACATAAAAAAAATTAAACTCAAAATGTATCAAATAGCTCAGAATTAAATTGTAATAAATTAAATTAATTGAGGAAAACATACTATGAATTTTCCTAAATTGATATCTAATCATATTTAATGATTCCATTGCCATTGAGAGAAAACAGATATAAAAATAAACAAGAGACTAAATTAAACTATAGTTTCTTCTCTGAAAAAGAAATGATTACTAAAATGACGATGCACTGAATATAAAAATGTATTTGATCATCATATATCTGCCAAAAAGCTGTTTGAGATATATAAAACTGTCACTTAACAAAAAATATGAGTGGTACTTTACCAAAAATTTAGGATAAGCTATTTACTACAGTTGCTTATTCATAATATATTGGAGGAGTAAAATCTATCTTTATAAATATATTCTGTAATCCTAAAACTTTATTTGAATCTGACAAGATCATTTAAAGCGATCATATATTTTTTTGACATTTAACATTTCTAAAATATGTCACTTAAATCAGTCTTTCTCAAGATCTCAGTTTCTTACTTTAAAATCATAAAGAATTCACTAAAGCCCTATTCTTAGTATCAATTATAATGCTACCTAAACTATGACCTTCATATAAGTACTCTATTTCCAATAGAGTAAATGGGTGGTCACACTTGTCACTTGTCACTTGTCTTCAGGGTTGGTCATTTTTTTTGCTCAAGTGGGTACCAACAACATCTCCATAGTCCTGTTGTGCTAGTGTAGCCCAAGGGCATCTGCTCGCTCCAGGAATATGAAGAGCCTCAAACCATTCGTTCAGGTCATGGGAATCACTTGATCACTTGATTACTAGACATCCCGATATTCATCAATTTGCTCAGGCGGGTGCCAGTAACATTTCTATTTGACCCTATCAAGTGCCAGTGTAGACCAATGGCATCTGATTGCTTAAGGAATAGGAAGAGCCTCAAACCATTTCTTCAGGGTCTTAACGAAGAAGTCTGACCATCCTGTAGGTGGGCGGCCACGTGATCGTTTGACACCCCGTGGGATCCAGTCAGTAATGGATCTATTTGTCTCCAAATCGCATTACATGTCCAGCCCATCTGAATTTCGATGACTTGGCAAACGAAACAGTTGTCCCTGACTCTAGAACAGCGACAGAGGTCAGAACCCTCAATTCCTTCTCTCACTTGAGTGAGGCGTGATATTCCAAGCATAGCCTTTTCTATTCCTCTTTTGGAGACGCGAATAGCATTCTCATCCTGCTTTCTTAGGGCCCAGGTCTCTGAGGCATATGATAATGCATGGAGAATGGCAGAGTCGAAGAGATGTGTCTGGAGCTAGAGGTTCTGTGTCTTTTTTAGCTATTTCTTAGATGCTTTTGAAGGCATTCCATGCTGCTCTCTTCCTTCTGCCTAGCTCAGGTTTTACATCTTTCATTATGTTGACTTCTCAACTTAGGTACACATAACTGTTGCATTCAGAGATGTTTGTTCCATTGTATGTGAATGGGGCCTCTGGAACTAGTTCATTTTTCATGAACATAGTTTTGTTGAGATTCAGCTGTAGACCTATCTTTCCACATTCTCGGTCGAAGTCAGCCAGCATTTGGGCTGCTTGGCTAATGTGTGGTTTTATTAGAACAATGTCATCAGTGAAGTAGAGGTGATTTAGTTGCTGACTGTCTATATTCACTCCCATTCCTTCCATTCTAATTGTCGCATGATGTTCTCGAGGGTTGCACTGAAGAATTTTGGTCAAATGCTGAACCCCTCTTTTGACGTCAATGATCACTTCCTTATAGAATGGTGAGATCCTGGTGGTGAATCCCTATTACAGCTCAAGAATGATCTTGATATATTGGGTTTGAAGGCCTGGTTCAGCTAGGGCTTTAATGACCACTTCAGTACCACAGAATCAAAGGCTTTCTTTAAATCAATGAAAGTGAGACAGAGCGGCATCTTGAACTCCATACAAACCTCAATGAGCTTTTTACCGTGTGGATATGGTCGATTGTGTTGAAATCTTTTCTGAAGCCAGCTTGCTCGCATGGTTGTCCTTCATCTAGTGTTCTGCCAATTGTATTCAAAATGACTCGAGTGAACAGCTTGTAGATGATGGACAACAGGCAGATGGGGCAATTGTTGCCAAAGTCATGAATCTCTCCCTTCTTGAACAGTAGAACTGTCCTGCTGTTTTTCCACTGTGAGGGCACCTAGCATTCAGACAGGTCACACATGAAAAGCCAAGCTAGTGTATTGATGATACTGATGGCAGATTCTTCAGGTGTTCGGGTCTGACTTTGCTGGGTCTGATGCTTTGCTCTTCTTTACCGACAAAATGGCATGTTAGATTTTAGAAGGGAGAATGTTGGGAAAGACATAACCATCCTGTGGAATTTGGTATATGGGCAGGTGGACGTGGCTATCAAAGAGATATGAGTTGAAGTCATGAATAATCTTCTCCATTACCTTTCTGGAAGATGTGATAGATCCATCAGGACGTCGGAGGGCAGTCATCTTGGTCTTATAGTTGGCGAAAGACAGGCGGGCGTTGCGAATGCTTTTCCTGGATTCTGATGCATCTTCCAGTATTTCTGCTCTTCTCTCTTTGAGGTCTTCCTTTATCACTTCTCTGCATTGCTTTGCAAGCTTCGATGTTAGCATTTGGTTGCCTGAGGCTAGCACCTTGCCACATTGGTGAATGACCTCGAGAGTTTTTGAAGACAGGCATCCTTTTGTGTCTTTCTCTCTCTCAGCATTCTTTGCACAATCATGGAGGTGCTGAACCAGTTGGTTCAATGTAGTCAATGATGGTATCTTCCCATGTTGCAACAATGGTGCAAATGAGTTCCCCTATTGGTGGTCATTCTGGTAGTTCTCTCTTAAACTTTGCAGCCTTTTCTCCCTGTTGCATGAAGTAGAAATTTGCACTAAGGAAACTTGGTCCAATCCTGCTTGGAATTTTGGGACAACAGTGACATCGGTCAGGCAAAACCGTAGATTGAAGATGATGTTGTCACTTTCATTGTTGAACTGTCCACCAGGAGATTCCCTTGTCCAACATTTCCGCTTCAGCCTTCTGGAACTGTGAGTTCCCATGAATGGTCTTGGTGGTCATGATGAACTCAGAGAGTGTCTCACCCTGTTTGTTCCATTCTAGGCCATGGGTCCCAATGTGGAGTTCTTCGGCTGATCTTCTCAGTCCTATCTTGGCATTAAAATCGCCCACTATGATCTTTTAGAAGGTGTGATCATTTTTATAGAACTCCTCCAGTGCCATGTAGAATTTCTCAATTTCTTCTTCCTTGTATGTGAATGTTGGTGCATAGACAATGAAGATAGAAATTGCTGGTAGTGGGCCACATCTCTTCAAGTGTAATTGTTCTATCCAGTTTATTAGGAATTCAAATGAATGAATGTTCCCGTCCATGTTCATGTTGACCAGGACACCAACACCACCGATGCCTCTTTCGTCACATGTTCCAAGGAACAGTTCTTCTCTGGTGTCAAAAACAGTGTGATGTGATTGATGCCTCTTCGTCTCAGTCAGACCAATGATGTCATACTTGATCTTTTGCGCTTGCACCATCAGGTCCTCGATGTGTGCTTCTGATGCCAGCGTATGTGCATTGAAAGTACAGACAGTCATTTTAGTCCTGCTTCATTTTGGCAGTTTAGTGTGGCCCTGAAGTTTTATCATACCCTCTTTGTTCATCCTTCTTAGTGCTGTCATATTAAGGACTCTTTCAGGGACAGGAAGATAAACAATTTTTATTACTGGTTTTGGCATATCGAATAAAAGTGAGGTCTATAATTGTTACTGTTTTTTGGCAAATCAAATATGACACAGGTAGCTTTCCAGGCTCTGACATGTGTTTGGTATACTCTTAGTAGTAGGAGAAGTTTAGCTCTATTAGTGTACGTGTGTTATATCAAAAAAAATTCATGCTATCACCCAACACATAGAGCCTAAAATAAGTACTTAAACTTCAATTTTGGAGTGGTCGAGAAGATACCTAAGTCTATTTACTTTTCTCATTGCCTCATATGTCAGAGAGCTAAAGAATAAAAGATTACATTTCGTATCAGCTCACTTTTCTACCTACGAATAAATAAGGTAGATTTTATCTCAATAAAAAGGAATTTGGTGGTGAGTCATTTTTTAGTATGTTCTGTTCTACTTACTTTACCCTGATCAGATGGAGCTATCTAGGATAATAGTGAACTTTGGTGTTCATTTTTTTAGTTACAAATCTTACATATTTAAAGCCACTGGAACCTTTGAGATAGGCTTGAACAGAATTTTTGTCTCTTAATATTGCATCAATAAATTATTTTATTTGTATTTATACTCTGGGAATCTGTATTTGACCTCATAGAAATATACTTGAATAAGAATCATTCTGATCTCAATTTTAGGTTTCAAATAAGAAAAACATTTTATTTCTATAAGTCATGTCTTAATTAATTCTCATGAAGATTTTACTTTGAAAGATTGTTCTGACACAATTAGTGTCATATATTGAATTGTGATAGAGTTGCAAGCCTTAACAATTTTCTAATTACATTTTAAAAAGATGTAATTAAATGTATTTGTAGTTTAATGTAAAGCTCATATTTATGTATATGTAAGACATTTCTTTCTTACATTGATGAATATTAAAAATAAAATGCTTCTAGAAATAACTTATATGCTATACAATCATTTTTATATTATACATATAAACATATATGTATGCATGTATACATATATATTTATACTTTTAAAAATAAAAGTTAAATATCATTAGCCAATGACAAAGATAATTTCTTATAAAAAGTGCAAGTTTTGAAGGGCTTTTTTACTAAATATTTTAATTCATATTTGAGAAAGCTGTGCATGTGTGGGAGCAGAGAGTTTGTGCACACTCCATGATGCTCTGTGGTTATATTCCCTCTTTACTCGAGCCATTATTGGCTATAGGGCAGGGATCATATTCTGGTAGAGGCTGAACTATCAGTAGTGTGCAAGGCAAAAGCATTAATCCATGTTCTATCACACTTATGCTGAAAGCTATGACTTCTGTCTTATGTGACAAATTTCATTTTGTGACATTCACTTGTAAGTACAATTCAAACTCAAAAATGATATCATCTTTGAAACTCTAGACTCTAAAACTGCAAAAAAAATTTTAACTGTTTGGGTCACACCTGATGATGCTCAAAGATTACTCCTGACTCTGCAATCAGGAATTACCTGGTGTTGCTCAAGGGACGTTTTGGGATGCTAGGGATAAAACCAGGGCCAGCTACATGTAAAGTGTGTTTCCTACCCACTGTACAATGCTCAAGTCCTTAATTATTTTTAAATATAAATAATCTATCCCATAATACTTAAAACTGCATTCCACCAAAATTATAGAGAAATTTATCACAATTTATTCAGCATCATATTTACTCTTTAGAATGTGTTTCCATATAAGCAATAAATATAATGTAGAATTATGAATAACCAGTTTATTCTTTTTTAACATCCTTAGTAAAGATAGTCATTAAAAATAACAACAAAAACATCCAGAATAATTGTGTTCTGACCCAAAGATAAAGGAAGGGTCAATATCTCTTCTGACCCAAAGAAAAGCAGTGGATGAATAGAACCCTGAGAGGATTGGGAATGCTCAATCTGGGGAAAGGAATGAATCTGGTCGATATGGTGAGATCTCCCCAAGAAAGGTCACCTTAATCCCACAGAGTAGGTCTCTCTTAGTGTGCTTATACAAAAAATGCCTGTCTCTCTTAGTGTGCTTGTACAAAAAATGACTAGAAATATTGTCAAAATGCTTGTTTATCAGCCAAGAATGAGATAAAAACAGTGCTGCTGGGGTTCTTCCCTGGGAGTATGGATGTGGCCCCTGATGACTGTGCCCAGCATACAGGAAGCTCCCTCCTCCCACCTCAGTGTTTGGGGATAAAGACCCTTTTCTCTTCAAACTACCCTCCCCCCAAGCCTTTTGTAAATGCATCCATCTTTGGCAGATTTAATGTTGGTGTGTTGTTTGTGTGGAGTTCTTTGAAGTGACGGGACTGTGGAGAAAAATTTAAAAAAAAAAATTAAAGCCTTACTATTCTAGAACTCTGTGGAGAAAAATAAAAAAAAAATAAATAAAAGCCTTACTATTCTAGAACTCGTGGTCATACTTCTTTACTATTGGGTGGAAGATATGGTTTTCAGCCCAAATGAGGCCAGTGAACCTGTCAGGTGCCAATATTTGTTGGGGACTCTGAATCACGATCACGATCTTCCCGTTGATCATCTATTTGCTAGAGCGGGCACCAGTAATATCTCCATATGTCCTGTCTCATGCCAGTAGAGCCAGGGGCATCGGCTTGCTACAGGAACATAAAGAGCCTCAAACCATTATATTAGGTCATGGGAATGACCTAATATAATTGTTACTGAATTTTGGCATATCAAATACAACACGAGAAGCTTACCAGGCTTGTCGAGCGGGAGGCAAACTCTTTTAAACACCTCCAAATAAAGCATTTATTGAAGAACCCCGCGTGGCCACTTGCGGCTGGAGCTGGGCTGTGATGGGCTGGTCTGCTGGGTGGAGTTCTGACGAGAGGGAAGTCCAGAAGTGGAAAATGGCGGCGCCCGTGGAGTGAGGAGCGGTGGTCTGGCTTGTTGTGAGGCTCTGCCGAGGTGGTGGGCCAGGGCTAGAACCCGCCATGCCTCCCGACTGCCTCATGAACGGTGTGCAGAGCCGCCCCCCGCCCCCCCATGAACGGCTGTGCACAGGGAGAGCAAGGAACAGCTCTGCCCCATGTGTGAGAGTCTCTGGACCAGCATACCTGGGCCGGATTGAGGAAAAAGCTGCAGCAGGGTGGGTGTCGGTGATCCGGGCTGTGATGGGCTGGTCTGCTGGGTGGAGTTCTGACGAGAGGGAAGTCCAGAAGTGGAAAATGGCGGCGCCCGTGGAGTGGACTCTGAATAGCCCCCAAAATTTAGGGTGGTACTCATTCCCACTTTCCAGGGAGGAAAATCTCACAAAGACACAGGAATCAGGTAAAGAATTGTAGCATCAGTGTGAACAAAGCAACCTTACACCAAACATTGCTCTGGTCTAGTTAACCATTTTCAGTAGCACAATCTCAATCTGTAAAAAGTGTACAAGTGACTTATTTACAAGCATAACTAAGCAGAAGTATTCATAGTGAACTACAAAACTAAGGGCAGAGAGATAGTTCAGTGAGTGCCAACACATGTTTTGTATGTAACAGGCCCAGGTTCAATTCCTCACATACTCTTATAAAACCCAAAATACGAAGTTGAGAGTAACCTACAGCACTACCATGCTGTAGGTTTCTACAAACAAAAGCCAAATAAATCAGGTTTCACAAACCAAAGCCAAATAAAAGTGCAACAAATACAATGGTTATCAAAATTTAGAAATTTTTTAAAATATAAATATAGATTCAAGAAGCATACAAGCTATATTAAGGAAGATCCACCCAAATGAGTTGGTTTACATTTATCAATAAAGACTATCTTCAAAGCAGCAAGAGGAAATAATAAACCTGTCTAGAGGAACAATGATTAAAATGACTATCGATTTTTTTCTTCCCTTTGAGGCAGTGAGTACTGGAAGAGATATTAGCATATTTAAGGCATGAAACAAGAAAACTGACAACTTAAAGTTTCTATTTACTGGGAAACAATATACCGAAAACAAATAAATATACTCCAGACACAAGAAAACTAGGGAAACTTACCACTAAGAAAACTGCATCCTAAGAAGCACTAAAGCTCTTCAGGTAGAATTAAATAGAAGAAAATGAAGAGTTACACAAAGGAAAGAAACCTCCAGGAAGGTTCACTGCAAGTATAAATAAGGATTTCTTTTCTTTTATTCCTAGTAGCTTTATTTTTTAATTTTTTAACTTCTTTACACAGCGTGATTTATAAAGAACAAAGTTTTTCACAACACAGTTGTTAGAAATATGTTCAACACCAATCTCACCACCAGCATGCTCCCACCACCAACAAAGACCTCAATTTCCACCCCACCCATCCCCATGCCTGTTCTCCAAGCTGGTAGCAATTATATTGACCATTATAGTCCATATATGGGAATGTTATTGATAAAGTCATAACTAATTCTATCACATGTGATGGGATACCTGGTACATCAGGATACCAGGCTTTGGGATATCATGTGGCTGCTTTGCAGTCTTGAGTCACAGGGAGAACTGGTATCAGCTGTGCTATTTTCTGTGTCTCTGTCATGTGTCAGCACTGGAAGCTGTTCATGGGCATGACCACTGGGACTTCCTGAAAGGGCAGAGGTGAAGGTAGTAGGGTTCCCAGCTCCATCTCCATGAAAATCTGATGAGTTTAGCTGTAGCAACCCACATATCTGGTTTTGAAATCAACTTTTCTCTTAGGTGGGGCTCTGATGACCTGTTGAAACTGGGCTTGAACAGGAGTAATTCCTGAGTGCAGAGCCAGGAGTAACCCCTGAGGGTCGATGGGTGTGACCCAAAAAAAGCAAAAATAAAAATAAATAAATTAATTTAGAAAAAAAGAAACTGGGCTTGAAAATGACTGTGATTGTGGTGCCTGAAGTTTTGCTGGCTTCTGAGGCTTTAAAGAGGAGAATCAGGACCAGAGCTCAGCCCCCTCCTGGGTGCCTCATGTTCAACAAGCATGGGAAGAACCGGTAGCAGCTCTGCAGTTTCTCTGCATCTCTGGTTTATGGCTGTCAAATTAAAACAAATATAGTAAACTTTGGAGTAAGTTTTCTTTTTTTTTTTTTTTTTGGGTCACACTTGGTGATGCTCGGGGGTTATTCCTGGCTCTGCACTCAGGAATTACTCCTAGTGGTGCTCAGGGGACCATATGGGATGTGGGGGATCAAACCCGGGCTGGCACAGGCCGGCCACATGCAAGGCAAACACCCTACCCACTGGACTATCGCTTCAGCCCCTGGAGTAAGTTTTCTACATGTATGGCACCCTGAGCTTATGCACATCTAAAAAGATATAATGTGTTATTGTTGGATAATTTCACATGCATATAGAACAAAAATGAAAGGTAGCAATACACAAGGACACATGATAAAAACTGAGTGTCTAATTGTATTGAGAAGTGGTATTATAAGTTGACAAAATGTTATTTTCCCTTGAAGAGAGATTTTGATGTATTAACACTATAGAATATTAAAAGCTAGCCTAAAAGAATACATCAGCACTTTGTCAATAATAACAGAAACGGAATGGTTAGTATATAATTATATAATCATCACAATTGGTATTCTGTGCTATGGGGTCAGAGGTTCATTTTTCCACAGGGCATTGAAAACAAGAAGAATGAAATGAGGTAGCGACAGATGGGGATAAGTCATCCTGGATTAAGGTATTGCTTATCACTTCTCTTTGAATCTCTTTGGTGATTTATGTGGCATAGTCTTAGCAGACTGATCTCCACCTGCTTCCTTGGGTGGGGATGGATAAGTCTGTGACTTGGTCCAGCACCACTGCCTGATGCAGAAATGAAAGGATTCTGCATCAGTTTATTTATTTATTTATCTATTTATTTATTTTCTTTTTGTGTTCTTAACATTCTTATTTGCTTTTTATTATAACACCATGAGATAGACATTTACAAAACTGTTCATGATTGAGTTTCAGTCCACAATTTTGCAGCACCCATTCCTCCACATTTCCCACCACCGATTGCATGTCCAATCCAGAGCATGCAATGTGTCTCCATTTCCTCATGTCTTCTTTTATTTCTTGAAGTAATGTTTTGTAGTTTTATTTTTGATGGTCCTTTACATCCCTAGTTATATAATTCCTAGAGCTCATTTCCCACCACCGATGTCCACAGATTCCCTACCCTCTCTCCCAGCTTGCCTCTATAAGTCTTGCTGCAGCAGGCACTCTTCCTCTTCTCCCCTCTCTTTTTTATCTTTCTTTCTCTCTCTTCTCTCTCCCTACTCTTAATCATTGTGGCTTGCGATTCATACATTTAGGAGTTATCATGTATATCCCTTTGCTACAATCTGTGCTCAGTTCTATTCTGATATTACCACTTGATCACTTGATCACTTGATATTCCGTTATTCATCAGTTTACTCGAGCAGGCACCAGTAACATCTCCATTGGACCCTATCACCTGCCACTGTAGCCCAATGGTATCTGGTTGCTTCAGGAATACGAAGAGCCTCAAACCGTTCATTCAGGGTCTTGACGAAGAAGTCTGACCATCTCGTAGGTGGGTGGCCACATGATCTTTTGACATCCCATGGGATCCAGTCGGTAACGGCTCTAGTCTAACGATCATCTCCAAATTGCATTAGATGTCCAGCCTATCTGATTTTTTGATGCCTTGAAAATGGTTGAAAGTCATTACTAGCAACCAGTAGTGACTGATTTTACCATTTCCAAAAATTAATAGAACATTGGTTATATATTTATATATCACAGATGAATACAGTCATTCTATATCTGTCCTTTGTATTTTGACTGATTTCACTAAGAATGATAATCTCCATGTCCGTCCATTTGTACAAAAAATTTCATGACTCCGTTTTTTCCAGACAGCTGCATAGTATTCCATTGTACAGATGTATCATTGTTTCTTTATTCAGTCTTCTGTTCATGGGCATGCAAATTGTTTCCAGATTCAGGCTGTTGTGAATAGTTCTGCCATGAATATAGAAGCGCAGATGGTGATTCTGCTGTGTGTTTTTGGTCTCTAGGGTATATACCCAAGAATCAAGTACTGGGTTAAATGGAAGCTCAATATCTAGTATTTGGAGGAACGTTCACATTGTTTTCCAAAGGGCTGGACCAGTGGACATTCGACCAAGAATGAATGTCCCTTTCTCCCCTGTGTCTGTGCCAACATCTGTCTGTTGTTTTTGATCTTTTGTATGTGTGCTAATATCTGTGTGCTGATATCTCATTGTTGTTTTGATTTTTATTGCCCTAATAATTAATGATGAAGAGCAATTTTTCATGTGCCCTTAGGCCATTCAAATTTCTTCTTTGAGTAAATTTCTGTTCTCTTCCCCCCCACCCCCATTTCTTAATGGGGTTGGATGTTTTTTCTTGTAACTTTCTACGAGGGTCTTGTATATCTTTGATATTAACTGCTTATCAGATGGATAGTGAGAAAATAATATTTCCCATTGTGTGGACTGTCTTTGCATCTTGGTTACCATTTCTTCTGCAGTGCAAATGATTTTCATTTTCATATAATCCCATGTGTTACCCTTGCTTCCATTTGTTTCATCAGTGGTGTTTCGTCTTTAAAGATCCCTTTAACTTCAATGTTGTGAAGGATTTTGTCTATGTTGTCTTCTACCACTTGAACACTTGATCACTTGAATCCTGTTATTCATCGATTTGCTCGAGCGGGCCCCAGTAACATTTCCATTGGACCCTATCAAGGGCAATGTACCTCAATGGCATCTGGTTGATTCAGGAAGATGAAGAGCCTCAAACCGTTCCTTCAGGGTCTTAACAAGGAATTCTGACCATCTTGTAGGTGGGCGGCCATGTGATCTTTTGACATCCCGTGGGATCCAGTTGTAACGACTCTAGTCCAGCGGTCATCTCCAAATCGCAATACATGTCCAGCCCATCTGATTTTTGATGCCTTGGCAAATGAGACAGCGTCCCTAATAATGGAATAGCGACGGAGGTCAGAACTCCGAATTCCTTCTCTCACTTGAGTGAGGTGTGATATTCCAAGCATAGCTCTTTCAATTCCTCTCTGGGAGACCCGAATAGCATTCTCATCCTGCTTTCATAGGGCCCAGGTCTCTGAGGGTGTATGTTAATGCAGGGAAAACGGTGGAGTCAAAGAGATGTGCCCGGAGCTGGAGGTTCTTTTGTCCTTTCAGCTATTTCTTCGATGCTTTTTGAAGGCATTTCATGCCGCTCTCTTCCTACTGCACAGCTCAGGTTTTAGGTCATTCATCATGTTGACTTCTCAACCTAGATCACACATAACTGTTGCATTCAGAGATGTTTGTTCCATTGAGAGTGAATGGGGCCTCTGGAACTAGCTCATTTTTCATGAACATAGTTTTCTTTAGATTCAGCTGTAGACCTATCTTTCCACATTCTTGGTCGAAGTCAGTCAGCATTTGTACCGCTTGGCTAATGTTTGGTGTTATTAGAACGGTGTCATCAGGGAAGCAGAGGTGGTGTAGTTGCCGACCGTCTATCTTCACTCCCATTCCTTCCCATTCTAATTGTCGCATGATGTTCTTGAGGGTGGCGCTGAAGAGTTTTGGTGAAATGGTATCACCCTGTCGAACCCCTCTTTTTACATCAATGATCACACTGACCTATTATCTTTTTTTCTTCTCCCTTTCAATTTTTTCTCTGTTGTTTAATTTTTGGGCTCTCCCCATGTTTGACTGATTAAGAGGCATCCAGGAGGGAGGGCGGGTTCAGCTCCTGGCCTGACACCCCAATAGAGCCTCGGAAAAAGCCAGAGGAACCCCTGCACCATGATGGCAGCCATTTTCAGCGTCTTTATTCCACAGCTCGTCAGAGCTCCACCCAAGAGAGAAGCCAATCTCAAACCCAGCTCCTCAGAACCCCATCCTAGAGAGAATCCTATTTCACAGACACAGATGGAGCTGCTACCAGCTCTCCCCATTGCATCAGTAAATGCGAAAACTAAGAGAACCCGCACAGTAGAGCCAGGCAAGCTACGTGCATCATTTTTGATATTCCAAATACAGTAACAATAATAGACCTCATTCCCACGACCTGAAGGCATGGTTTGAGACTCTTCATGCTCCTGAGTGAGCAGAGGCCCTTGGACTATACTAGCAAAAAAAAAAAAAGGAACAAATGGAGATGCTACTGGTGCCTGCTCAAGCAAATTGATGAACAACAGGAATACGAGTAATACAAGAGAGTTTAATTTTAATTTGTATCAGAGAAAAGAAGTTTGCTCTACTTCCCATCACTTTGTTTTTGTTTGTGATGTCTCTGGTGGCACACCTGGCTGTGATGTTTCTGGGGTGTCACCTGGCTGAGGAGAGAAGATATTCTCTTGACTATATGGATCTGGGGGTATAGTGAGAGTGGTCCCTGGCATGGCTCTCAGTGGGGGTGGTACCACCACAGAATGCACAACCCCAGTGCCTACAAGGCAGGTGCTCTACCAATGGAGTCGCATTTGAGCTCCACAGTTTCTCCACAGTTTTTCTAGTTTTCAAGAGAATCTAATTTGTTTCCTTTGGAAAGCTTAGGTTTAGTCCATTAAAAACTGTGATAGTCATTTTTTTTCTTTTTGGGTCACACCCAGCAATGCTCATGGGTTACTCCTGGCTCTGCTATCAGGAATTACCCCTGGTGGTGCTCGGGGGACCATATGGGATGTCAGGGATAGAACACGGGTCAGCTGCATGCAAGGTAAATGACCTACCTGCTGTACTATCGCCTCCGGCACGATAAAGTCAATATTTATATTAACTTCTTTTTGTGCTTTCTTTTCTGTCATTTTTTACTCCATCTTAATCTTATTTTTTTTTTGCTGTTTTCCTTGGTTTTCTCATTGGTGAAATTTTCCTTTTCGTTGGCAAAACTGTTCTTATTCTTTTCTTTTTCTTTACTCAGCAGGTTTTAAAAAGCTATAGATGCCATTTCCTTCATTATGAAAAAGCACTTTATAAATAACTGTATACAGAGTTTTAAAAAACTAACCAGTATTCCTAACCTAAACAAAGAAATGGTCTTCACATCATCCATTTACTTTCATTCCTTTTATCAATATTTATGCCATCTAATTATTTTCTCTCTTTTATAGAAACAAAAAAATGCTCTCCAATTGGGTTATTTAATTTGATTCATCATTGATATATTTTTATAGATTGCTCATCACTACTTGCATAATCCCATTTCTTTATTCTGGGTTTCCCTTTGTTTCTAGTGTAAAATATCTTTAACTGTTCTCTTAACCTGAATCTGAAGCAGGGTATATTTGGAGAAGGGGTGCAATTTGGGGCTCTTGGTTCGTGTTGTATTTCACTTAGCATCTCTTTGATGCTAAGGGGTTACTCCTGGCTCTGCTCTCAGGAATTATTCCTGGTGGTGCTCGGGGGACCATATGGGATGTCAGGGATCAAACACGGGTCAGCTGCATGCAAGGTAAATGCCCTACCCGCTGGAATATAGCTCTGGCACAATAAAGTCAATATTTATATTATATTATATATTATATTATATATATTATAAGTGGGGGCCTCCGAATTCCACATCCGTACTTCTTTCTCATCACAACTCCACTCAGCAGACCAGTCTATCACAACCAGATCATCAACACACACCGTGCAGCAGTTTTTATTCAATCCGGCCCAGGTATGCTGATCCAGAGACTCTCAGACACGGGGCAGAGCTGCTACTTGCTCTCCCTGTGCCCAGCCGCTCATGAGGCACCAGGGAGGCATGGTGGGTTCTAGCCCTGGCCTGCCACCCCAGCAGAGCCTCACAACAAGCCAGACAACCTCCCCTACTCCATGGGGGCCGCCATTTTCCACATCCGGACTTCCCTCTCATCATAACTCCACCCAGCAAACCAGACTATCACAGCCCGCCCCGCACGGCCGCTAGCAGCCACACTTTTCATCAATAATTGCTTTATTTAGAGGTGACTACAAGAGTATGCCACCTGCATGGCAAGCCTGGCAAGCTGCTCATGTCGTATTTGATATGCCAAATACCAGTAACATCTATATTAAGTCATTCCAGTGACCTAATATAATGGTTTGAGGCTCTTTATGTTCCTTGAGCAAGTGGATGCCTTTTGGGTCTACTAGCATGAGACAAGACATATCGAGATATTACTGGTGCCCGCTCTAGCAAATAGATGATCAACGGGAAGATAGTGATAGTGATAGTTATCACTTCTTTGTAGAATGGTGAGATCCTGGTGGTGAATCCATAATACAACTCACGAAGGATCTTGATGTATTGGTTTGAACACCCCTGTTTGGCTAGGGCTTCAATGACTGCTTCCGTCTCCACAGAATCAAAGGCTTTCTGTAAATCAATGAATGTGAGACAGAGCGGCATCTTGTACTCCCTACAAACCTCAGTGAGCTTGGTTGCTCGCATGGTTGTTCTTCATCTAGTGGTTTGCCAATCCTGTTCAGGATGACTCGTGTAAACAGCTTGTAGATGACGGACAACAGGCAGATGGGGCAATAGTTGCCGATGTTGTGAATGTCTCCCTTCTTGACAGTAGAACTGTCCTGCTGGTTTTCCACTGGGAGGGCACCTTGCATTCAGACAGGTAGCATGTGAAGAGCCGAGCTAGTGTATTGATGAGTACTGACGGCAGACTTTTCAGGTGTTCAGGTCTGACTTTGTCTGGGCCTGGTGCTGTTCCCTTTTTTACCGACAAGATGGCATGTCGGATTTCAGAAGGGAGAACATTGGGAAGGACATATCCATCCTGTGGAATTTGGTATGTGGGTGGGTGGATGTGGCTATCAAAGAGATCTGAGTAGAAATCACGGATTGTTCCTTGGAACATGCAATGAAAGAGGTGTCTGTAGTGTTGATGTCCTTGTCAATACAAACATGACTGTCAACATTGATTCATTTGAATGCCTAACAAACCGGATAGGACGATTACACTTGAAGAGATGTGGCCCACTGCCAGCAATTTCTATCTTCATTGTCTACGCACCAACATCCACATACAAGGAAGAAGAAATTGAGAAATTCTACATGGAACTGTAAGTGGTAAGTCTGGCGTTACCACGTCCAACAATTATTGACAAACTTGTCCCTTCTCTATGTTACCTAACATCTGACCTCCACACTCTTGTGATAGATTCCAAACATTAACAAGTCCATGTTTTTTCTGGCCTTGGACATTAATTTCATACTATTTTTATATCACACAAATGAATGTATTCTATATCTGTCCTTTTCCTTCTCACTAATCTCACTCAGCTTGATACTCTCCTTGTCTATAGACTTATAGGCAGATTTCATAACTTCATTTTTTCCGAACAGCTACATAGTATTCCATTGTGTAGATGTACCATGTTTTTTATCCAAATGTTTGTTCTCGGCACTCAGGTTATTTTCATATTTGGCTATTGTGAATTTCAAACTGTTGAAATTTACATAGAGGAATAAATGCTGCAGAATGGCTAAAACAATCCTTGGAATAAATAATATTAGGGGGTTTCTCCTTCCCCCAACTTCAAGCTACACTAGAAAGACATAGTTGTCAAAAAAATAGTGTGGGACTAGATTCAGGATAGATGCTGATACCAATGAAACAGACTTGAAAGCCCATAGGCAGACTCTCAGGTATTCGAATAGTACAATTTTAACAACAGATCAAAGAGGATGAAGTGGAGCAACTAAAGACTATCCAACAAATGCTTGTTGGGACATCGCATAATGAAAAAAGTCACTCAGTTCCCCATTTTAAAACCATGCACAGAAGCCAAATCAAAATTAATGTCTTCATTATTAGATCCAAATCCGTAATAAAATTTATCGAAGACAACATAGGAAGAACACTTTGTGACTTTTACTCTATGGTGTCATGAAGAACCGGAAGCCATAAGCCAAGCGTGTGGAAGCAAACATAAAGAAATGGGAGTACATCAAGCTGAGAAGTTTCTGCACCACCCATTAAATAATGACCAGGAAAGACACCCCACACACCTGGAGAAATTATCTGCATACAATTGATTTAGATGACAGAGGAGTAATGTTTATTTTATATAAAATAACTGCCAGAACTTGAGAAAATAACCAACCCCATAAAAAATTGGTAGGAGATGAGCAAAACTGTCCTCACAAAAGATCATCAAAAGGTATATGAAGAAATACCTGTATCACTTATCATTAGGGCAATTCAAATCAAAACAGCAATTAGGTATTGTTGTGGATTGGGGGTAAAGAGTCCTCATTCACTGCTGGAGGACATGTCTACTGGCCCAAACTTTTGAAGAACATATACTCGTTTGAGTACATCGATGAACAATGGGAAGACAAGTGACACAAGCGATGGGCACAGCTCCACACATTTGGAATTAAATTCATATAAACTTGACCCAATAATTAGACTTTTTGCCATTTACTCCAAAGGCCCAAGCCCTCTATCCAGAAAAGATGTTTTTTGCTCCATGTTTATTACAGCAGTTTTCCCAATAGCACATACGTGGAAAACCTTGAATATTCAACAACAGTGTCTGGATAAAAAAGGCTAAGATACATTAGATATAATCCTACACCACTGAGCTTCAAGAAAATAGGAAATCATGCAATGTTGCACTATGATAGAAGTATCGGGACCACACAAAATGATCCCCATCATATGAGGGTTTTAAGAAAACAGCAAATACTCAAAGGCACTAGAAACTGATAATTGGTGTTGAGGTAAGAAGCCCACACGGGTGGGGTGTGGGCAGGACAAGGGTGTGTGTGTGTGTGTGTGTGTGTGTGTGTGTGTGTGTGTGTGTCTGTGTCTGTGTCTGTGTCTGTGTCTGTGTGTCTGTGTTAGTCTGCATCTGTGTATGTCTGTGTAGCGGGAGGGGGGACTATAATGTACCATTGGTGTGATGGTGGGG
Organism: Cryptotis parvus; assembly: GCA_021461705.1. NCBI lineage: Eukaryota > Metazoa > Chordata > Mammalia > Eulipotyphla > Soricidae > Cryptotis > Cryptotis parvus. The sequence continues at coordinate 20,113 of JAJIBD010021633.1, forward strand.
GAAGAGGACACACTGGCAGAGGTTGGTTCCAGAAGTTTGTAATTTTACTTATTCATGTATTCATTCGTTCATTCATTTATTTTAATTGAATCGTATGATATGCACAATTACACAAAGTTGTTCATCATCAGCTTTCAATCTGGAAGCCTGCTTCAAGTGCTGGGGGAGAAGGCAGTTGGGATAGAGAAGGAACCATTATGACAATGATGAAAATTCTCAACAAAATGGGAGTGTAAGCACTTTCCTCTAAATAGGGGGAAGTCATTTACCACATACCTATAGCAAGCATTCTATTCACTTGAGTAAAAAGAAAAGCTTTCCCTCTAAGATCAGGCACAATATAAATTTGTCCATTCTCAAATCTTGACTTGTGACATTAGCATCTAAAAGGGCCTAGGTGAGGTGCTGGGAGAAATTACCTGAGGGCATTTGACCCTGCTGGCTTCCCATAAAAGTGGGAGGTCTGAGTTGCAGGGGGATAAAGCTAGTCTGCTTCCTCTCTTGTACACTCTTTTTCGGGCTCTCTCTTTTGGGGCTCCACACTCTTCTTGGGTCGCTCTCCCCCTTTCCGCTGGAGCCTTGTCTTTGTCTCCTCTCTACAGGGCCTTAACACGTGGTGGCCACCATCTTGGCCTACACATGGCCGTAGTCCTAGCCGGGAATTCTAGGCACAGGGTTTTTCCTATTACTGATTTGTATGCTTGAACCAGTGATAAGTAAAATATTTTAAAACCTCTCAGGATTCCATCTGCTGGCAGCCGATCCCCTGGGGTAAAAGGGGTGTTAGAGTCCAGGAATCTTATCCCCTTCCAGAGACAGAGAATCACACAGGAATGCAATGAACAAAGCAGAGTTTATTGTGCTGGCTAGCCAGGGTCCAGTTCCCACATGGACTCTCAGGTCTGAACAGGCAGGAGGGACCTTGAGTCTTTTCAAAAGGCCCCTTATGAAGGCTTCTTCTGTCGATCAAAACAGGGCCCACACAGTACACAGCCAATTAGTTAGGAATATCTTACCTCTACCCTATCCACTTAAGGTATATTGCTTTTTAGCCTATGGGTGTGAGGTCACATGAGCAAGTAGGCAGGGCACATCCCTCACATACACGAGTCATCTCCCTTGACCTTTCCATGCAGGCGGGACATGGCCACCATGAGCCCATCCTGGCCTGGCACAACTCCCACGAGCAGTAGGTCAACTTCCTGGCCCTGCCCACCTTCCACAGCCATCTTCCTTTCGTCTACCATATTTTGGGTAGAGAGCATCAACACCTAGGGTGGGTGGAGAGATGGCCCTTACTGATCTATCTTAGGGGAAAAAATCTGAGACAAACTACTATTCTTTTATTCCTTATCCTTTCAGGGACTCCCTGGCCCTGCTCCTGGATGTTGTGCGGGGTGTCGCAGTCTTTCCCCGCAGTGCACATGCAGGGAATGTTTAGGCGTGCAGTTACTCTGTGGGATTAGCGAGTGGCGGGTACAGGTCACGATGCCTTTGTCAAACTATAGGCTACACCTCCAAGAGTGAATCTTAATAGAAATCACAAACTTTGGTCCATAACGATGTGCCAGAATCAGTTTGAGGATTCTAGCAAATGAGGCACTCTGGGGCAGGGGGAACTAAACACCAGAGCATTTCTTAAAAACGGTCAAAGAAAGGCGCCTTTTGTCTCCAAAACATACCACATGAGGTTCATTCTCTCAATAGACAATGAGAGCACTCAGCGCATGCCATCTTTCAATAACCTTAAAAAAAAAGTCTGATACCTCTATATTAATTTTAACATGCACAGTGGCGGAGCCGCACTTGTCAATGCCGTGGGTGTTACCATAAAATCTAGGATAGAGAAGTAAAGGAGATGAAGAGATTGTACAGGCTGTAGCATGAGGAGGCTGTACCTGGGAAAAGGGGAGTTAAGTGTTTATTGGGGAAAGTTTTCATGAGATAGTCAGAACATAGGAAGCAGAACAGTGGCAGATTTAAGCTAGAGCATAGTATGGATAAAGCCTGAAATATGACCATCTCTGTCTTGGAATGTATGGGACAGACTAAAAAAAAAAAACAGTTAGGGAGGGCAGGCCATGAGCAAACAGTGCTAAGGTCTAATTTCCTCAAACATATGTTCTTTGGGGGCCTGAGTTGTAGTACAGCAGGTAGGGCATATGCATTTCATAGAGTCAACTGGGGTTTGATCCCTGGCACCCCATACGGTTCTTTGAGTCTGCCAGGTGTGATCCCTATGTGCAGAGCCAGAAGTAAGCCCTGGGAACTAAAGGGTGTGGCCTCCAAGTAAAAAACAAACAAATACACACAGAAAAACCCACAAGTCTTCTTGTTGGCCACTGCTCTATGGCCAGCTACAGTGAAATTAAGCCTTCATATACTGAGAACTAATGAATATGTGGAAAAATGCAATTCATAGTTTACATTAAAAATAATCACTGTATCACTGTATCACTATCTTCCCGTAGATTATCGATTTGCTCAAGCGGGCACCAGTAACATCTCAAGACGCCCTGTCACATGCGAGATAGTCCAAGGCCATCAGCCCGCTCCAGGAACATAAAGAGCCTCAAACCATTCCATCAAATCATGGGAATTAGGTTTATAATTGTTACTGTTATTTGGCATGTCCAATACGACACGGGTAGCTTGCCAGGCTCTGCTGTGCGGGTGGGATCCTCTTGTAGTCACCTCAATACTCGAGCATTTATAAAATTAAAAATAAATGATCATAAAATAATTATGTTGCTCACTGAGCTTATTTAATTCTGATAATTAGTATGGGCCATAAGGATGATGATGTTATTCAGTTCCAAATAAAACAAAAGGTAAAAATTGGAGGAAGGAAGAAAAGCACACTGTGACCATATTGGTTATGCAACTACATGGCAGCATTCTGGCAGTTTCATTGACTCCTGGCAAAATATCGCTTACTATTCCTGAAGTTTCTTGGAGATAAAGAGTTTACAAGGTGCCAATGTGATTTTTTGGGGGTAAGAAATGATGAATACGTGGCATATGCAAACTCTTCCTGAATGTAGAACATATGTGATATATGCAAACTCTTTCTGAATGTAGACTATGAAGTGAAATTTATTTTCCTGAAAGTAGTAAGAGGTACTCCTAGTCTTTACTCCATTTCTTCTTACTACACCTCGAGAGGAGTTAATATCTAATCAATAATGCCTCGCATACTGGCTCTCCCTGTGACCAGCCGCTCATGAGGTGCCCGGGAGGGATGGTGGGTTCTAGCCCTGGCCCACCATCCCAGCAGAGCCTTGCAACAAGCCAGACGACCCCCCCACTCCATGAGGGCCTCCATTTTCCACATCCGACTTCTCTCTCGCCAGACCTCCACCCAGCAGACCAGCCTATCAGCGCCCTGCTCATCGAAGTTCCACCCCTGCAGCAGTCTTTCTTAAATCCGGCTCAGGTATGCCGGTCCAGAGACTCGCAGACATGGGGCAGAGCTGCTACTGGCTCTCCCTGTGACCAGCCGCCGCGAGGTGCCCGGGAGGGATGGTGGGTTCCTAGCCCTGGCCCACCACCCCAGCAGAGCCTCGCAACAAGCCAGATGACCCCCCCACTCCATGAGGGCCTCCATTTTCCACATCCGACTTCTCTCTCGCCAGAACTCCACCCAGCAGACCAGCCTATCACAGCCCGGCTCAAGCGTGGCCTCAAGCGGCCGCGCCGGCTCATCAATAAATGCTGGACTTAGAGATGCCTACAAGAGTATGCTACCTGCACGGCAGAGCCTGGCAAGCTACCCATGTTGTATTTGATATATATGCCAAATACCAGTAGCAATTATAGACCTCATTTCGGAATGGATTGAGGCTCTTTATGTTCCTGGAGCAAGCAGATGCCTTGGGCTCTACTAGCATGAGACAGGACATATGGAGATGTTACTGGGGCCCGCTCGAGCAAATCGATGATTAACGGGAAGACAGTGATACAGTGAATGCCTCGCATTGAAATATTCTAAAAGTATTAATAAAAACTAAATAACTAGATTTTATTTTTTTATTTGTGATTAGAGAAGTTAAAATTGTATACATTTGAAATCACACAAAATACCAAATTGTGAATGGCTTCATTAAATGTTATGCCTTAATAATCTTTAATAATAGTCAAAGTAATTGCATCAGGAAGATTTCTCTTTTCTTATTTCTAGCTTGGAGGTATTATAGCAGAAGTGAATATGAATGAACATTACAGTCATTACATTTTCAGCTTATCATGATGGAGCAGCTACATTCCTATTAATAAATCACACCAAGGATGAAGTTATTCATCACAAACAAGGGTATGAAGATGGCCACAAACAGGTCATCTCTTTAGGAGAATCAAAGTGATGAAGTTTTGAGTTTCATTAATGATCTATTGACAGTATAAATACAAATAATTTTTGTGTTTGTATAATACGAAAATATTTATATTTGAAAATATTCAAAAAATTCAAATATTTGTATTTGAAAAAAATTGTAATTATGGGGACAGAAAAAAAGTGTTCTCGTATGTAGAATTAAACATTTTATTTTTATGTAAAATATAAAAAATATCGAAACATTTAGGGGTAAAGGGTAAAAGTAACTTTTTAAAAAATATTTTATTATGCCACCGTGAGATATACCATCACAAAGATGTTCATAAGATGTTCATGTTTGGGTTTCGGTCATACAGTGTTCCAGCATCCATCCCTCCACCAGTGCCCGTTTCACACCACCAATGTCCCCGATTCCCGTCCCCTCCACTAGCCAGCCTCTATGGCAGGTACTCTTTCTCTTTCTCTCAATCTCTATCTCTTTTCCTTCCCTTCCACATTGTGGATTACAATACATACATTAAGAGGTTGTCATGTGTATCTTTTTGCGTGTATTTAATGCTCAGTTCTAGGTTGGTATTAGCACTTTAGACAATTATTAGCACACGTTCCATTCTCTGTCTTACCTAGACTCTGACTCCCACATGATTGTGATAATTTCCACCTTTGACAAGACCTCCTGATCCATGTTTCGGCTGATATTGGATATGGGTATTATAATATGTAACATATATATATATATATATATGTCATTCAAATAAATGCAATAAATGCAGTCATTCTATATTGGTCTTTTTTCCTTCTGGCTAATTTTACTCAACATGATCCTCTGCATGTCCATCCATTGATAGGTGAATTTCATAACTTCACTTTTCCTAACAGCTGCATAGTATTCCATTACATAGATGTGCCAAAGTTTCTTTATCCAGTCATAGTTCTCAGGCAGACTGGTTGTTTCCAGATTCTGGCTATTATGAATAGTGCTCTTATGAAAATAAAAGTGCAGATCGTGTTTCCTCTGTGTGTTTTTGGCTTCCCAGGGTATATTCCTAGGAGTGGTATGGCTGGATCAGATGGGAGCTCAATTTCTAGACTTTGGAGGACTGTCCATATTGTTTTCCAGAAAGGTTGTACCAGCCGACATTCCCACCAAGAATGGATGAGAGTCCCCTTTTCCCCACATCCACGCCAGCACTTGTTGTTCTTCTTTTGGATATGCGCCGTTCTCTTTGGGGTAAAATGATATTTCATTGTTGTTTTGATTTGCATCTCTCTGATGAATAATGATGATCAGTATTTTTTCATATGTCTTTTGGCCATTCAAATTTCTTCCTTGTTGAAATTTCTGTTCATTTCTTCTCGCCATTTTTTTTGACGGGTTTGGTTGTTTTCTTCTCGTAAAGTTCCACCAGTGCCTGATATATCCTGGATATTAACCCCTTATCAGATGGGTATTGGGTGAATCTTCATTCCCATTCTGTGGACTGTCTTTGTATCTTGGTCACTGTTTGAGGTGCAGAAGCTATTAGTTTCATGTAGTCCCATATATTTATCTTTTCTTCTAGTTGCTTTGTTAGTGGTGTTTCACCTTTGAAGATGCCTTTAGCTTCAATGGAGGGTTTTTTCCTATATTTTCTTCAATGTACCTTAAGGATTCAAATATAATATTGAGATCTTTAATCCATTTCGATCTGATTTTTGTGCATGGTGTTAGACAGAGGTCCAAATTCATTTTTTTTTACATGTCACTGCCCAGTTTTCCCAACAACACTTGTTGAAGAGGCTTTCCTTTCTCCATTTTGGACACTTTGCACCTTTATCAAAGATTAAATGATCATGTGTTTAAGGTTGGGTGTCAGGATACTCAATTCTATTCCATAGGTCCACAAGTCTGCTTTTATTCCAATACCACACTGCTTTAACTACTACTGCCTTGCAGTACAGTTTGAAGTTGGGAAAGGTGATACCTCCCATCTTCTTTTTCCTGAGGATTGCTTTTGCTATCCGTGGGGGTTTATTGTTCCATATAAATTTCAGGAGTGTTTGGTAAATTTCTTTGAAGAATGTCATGGGTATCCTTATAGGGACTGCATTGAATCTGTACAAAACTCTAGGGAGTATTACCGTTTGACAATGTTGATTTTCCCCATCCATGAGCAGGGAATGTGTTTCCATTTTCTTGTGTCCTCTTTTATTTCTTGGAGCAGTGTCTTGTAGTTTTCTTTCTACAGGTCTTTACACACTTGGTCAAGCTGATTCCTAGGTATTTGAATTTCTGTGGCACTATTGTCAATGGAATCGTTTCCTTAATATCCCTTTCTTCTTTTTCATTATTTGTATATAGCAAAGTCACTGATTTTGGGATTTTCATTTTGTATCATGCCACTCTAGTCTATGTAAATAAACTAGATTTTAAAATCTAGGATAAGCTTTTTGAAAAAAGGCAGAAATAGCTATTTGTAATAATTACTGTTGTTGGTTTGATACATACCAGTGATTCAGTAAATGCCAGCTATTATTAGTACCATATACAAAGTCATCTGATCACTAAGGGCTGAACTAGGCAACTGAGTTCATAGACCAACACAGCCTTTCTTGGGTATAAAATAAGTAAACCACAGGCTCACACCCTGTGGTTCTGAAGGCCTGTTCCTGACCCTGTGGAACCACACCCGAAGGAGTGACTCTTAGTGGTGTTTGGGGTATCATATGTGGTACTTATGCGAGTATGCCACCCACACGGCAGAGCCTGGCAAGCTACCCGTGTCGTATTTGATATGCCAAATACCAGTAACAATTATAGACCTCATTCCCATGACCTGATGGAATGGTTTGAGGCTCTTTATGTTCCTCGAGCAAGCAGATGCCCTTGGGCTCTACTAGCATGAGACAGGACATATGGAGATATTACTGGTGCCCGCTTGAGCAAATCGATGATGAACGGGAAGACAGTAATACAATGATACAGTGATCCTGTTGTTGGTAATTTTTCTGATTGTATTATTTATCTAGTGGCCTTAGTCATACTATGCTAATGCTATTGTTAATATTGGCAGTTTCAAGATACTTTACTTTGAGCATCTGATAAGATTCAATCCATTTTTTTATCAGATTAAATTTTCGAGTGCATCCAAATACATTATAATTATAGACACCATAAATATATTGACAAACACATTTATTGTCTCTTCTTATTGGAAACAAAGTTATGGCACAAATCTTCTAAAAGAAAGCCAAGTTCTTCACCAAAGTACTGAGACGTCTTCAAGATGGATTTAATCTGTACCACTTGATAACAACTTTCTCTGGATTAGTAATTGTCTCCGTCCACTGGCTTGCTGCTTCGGTGTCATTACAGTTTTCACTCATCCAAATATGAAAAGAAACAGCCCAGGCCTTTAACTTGATACAATACTAATAAATGATTTAAAACAGCTAATTGCTCTAATTTGACGAACGACAACAGGACCTCTGGCATCCAGAGTCAAGCATTTTCCGAAAGCTTGGTTCCTCTATTTGAAATTCAAAAGTTTAAACCTTTAAAAACTTTAGCCATTCTGACAAACAGTGCCTATGACTAACTTCAATTCCAAAATTTAGTGTGGATATTACAAAATCTTTTTTTCTCCAAATAGAGCAAAAGAAACAAATTCTTATAGGACTGGCAAGTAAGCAAGTGTTACTTTATATATGTCTTGTATTTATATATTTTATATACAAGTTAGCACGGGATTCAAGTGATCAAGTGATCAAGTGATCCCAATGTAAGGAAATCTTTAGTGCCGCTGCACTTCAAACAGCTCTCCCTGTGCCCAGCTGCTCATGAGGTGCCCGGGAGGGACAGCAGGTTCTAGCCATGGCCCGCCACCCCAGCAGAGCCTCAAAAGAAGCCAGACGACCCCCCCCCCCCACTCCATGAGGGCTGCCATTTTCCACATCCGGACCTCCCTCTCGTCAGAACTCCATCCAGCAGATGAGCCTATCACAGCCCGGCTTACGTGGCCGCTTCATCAATCAATGCTGTATTTAGAGGTGACTATAATAGTATGCCACTCATTCCACAAGCCTGGCAAGCTGCCTGTGTTGTATTTGACATGACAAATGCCAGTAACAATTATGTTAGGTCATTCCCATAACCTAATATAATGGTTTGAGGCTCTTTATGTTCCTGGAGCAAGCAGATGCCCTTGGGCTGTACTAGCATGAGACAGGACATATGGAGATGTTACTGGAACCCACTCGAGCAAATTGATGATGAACGGGAAGATAGTGATAATGATTAGCAATAACATTTACTTACTTGTATATGAAGATATAAAAATGGTTGATTTTGTAATATATTAATCCTATAACATTATATAACAAATTATAGCTTTATAATATATACATACATATATATGTATGCATTATATTTATATATTTAAATATAATACATATATATATATATATTTGGGTCAGGAGCGATAGTCCAGTGAGAAGGATGTTTGCCTTGGACACAGCCCATCTCGTCATCCCATAGGGTCCACTGAGCACCGCCAGGTGTAATTCCTGAGTGCAGAGTCAGGAGTAACCCTTGAACATTGCAGGATGTGACTCCAAAAAGACAAAAGGAAGAAAAAGAGAGTTATGGGCACTTAATATTGAGGGGAGAAAACTAAATTTGGTTGATAGAGAACTGAGGTCTGAATCAGGACTTAATGGGACTTTATTTTCCCATATTTCTGGGAAAATAAAAAAGCGCATTTGTGTGTATTCTCCCTTGCCCATGGCATGCCATTGAACATGTAAACATGTGCATATACATGTAATGTTATATATATATTTGAATGGTACACATATGTATACACATATACAAATCACTTGTATCACTTGTCTTCCCGTTTATCAATTTGCTTGAGCGGGCACCAATAATGTCTCCATTCGTTCGAATGAGGTCCATTATAGTTACTGTTTTTGGAATATTGAATACACCACGGGCAGCTTGCCAGTCTCTGCCATGGCTCTGGGTTCATCCCAGGGGGCCCAGTCTTTTTCTTTGTCAGACCATCAACCATCCAGGGCCCACGGGGCAGAGCCTGGGTGTAGACAAGACTGTCTCCTGTCTGTCACCTGCAGATGCAGCTGGGCACCGCAGCCACACCTGCAACACCTCAAGGGGCAGAAATATATACATATATATAACATGTACATACATGTTACATATATTCAAATGGTGTGTGTATGCCATTTCAATATATCTATGCCACATTTATCTATATCTATATCTAATTGCTCTGGCTGACTGGGGCCATTTGAGCACCAAGTCAGACCAAATGATTCCACGTAATTAAGCTTAAAGGGTCAAGGTATGAAAGTTCAACACCTCATCACATTGGGGGGAGGGGGTGTGTCACACCTGGCCATGCCAGGGGTTACTCCTGGCTCTGCACACAGGATTTACCCCTGGCGGTGCTCAGGGGATCCTTTGGGATGCTGGGGATCAAACCCAGGTCCTTATAATATCTCTGTACTTTGGGACCTTGCGGGACTCACAGGGCTAGTAAAGAACGCAGCAATGCATTGGATCCCGTAGATAGATCATTATGGTGCCCGGCACACTGGATGGCACCAAGCGCCTCTGCAGCTCTGCAGGAGTCATGGGACCAGAGCCTTAGCAAATTCATAAAGTGCAAACCCCGGCTGAAAACTGGCAAGGAAGCTGGCGGCAAACACATGAGTCGACAGGAGAATGGGGGCGGGGTGGGGGGGTATCTAGGCCAGGAGACCAAGTCAGGTGGATAGGAACATGGTGCAATGGGTGTCAGCTGTGCAGCCCACCCACAGGTTCCAGCCATAAAGCAGAGCGTGGCGCTGCGTTCCGGGAAGGGCTTGAAGGGTTTCTCTGCCCTCTGGTGGTTCTCTCTGGTAATAACAGGACTGATCCATTCTGTATCGTATCCAAACGTTTGGACTAAGGACGGTGAGTGGAGCGTCTTTGGCTCCTTGTTGCCCCTGGTGAAGATGCAGTAAGTTTGTCCACGCCAGCGCCTTTAGCCCATCGGGGACGTGAGAGTCCAGTATGGAGGGCATTTGCCTTGCACGCGGCTGACCCGGGTTGGACATTCCACATGATCCCCTGAGCACCACCAGGAGTAATTCCTGGATGCAGAGCCACGAGGAATCCCTGAGGATCGCCGGGTATGACCCAACCCCCCCCCCAATAAATAAGTAAACAAATAATTTTGAAAAGCATTTTATTGGTTGGAATTCGTATAAAAAAGATGCATTCTCCCCGCCCCCATCAAATGATGGCTTCCAAGCCTCACCCCCTGCTAATCAACTTTAGAACACACAAACCCACCTCCCCACAAAGCAAACCTTTGTATCAGAAACAGGTAATTCACGTTCTGATACAGAGCAAAAGACAAGTGCTTTACTATGAGGACTGTTCAAGTAAAATTTCAGTGTGCACCAGTAAAAGTGAATGAAGATTTGCATCATTTTTTTTTGAATGAACACTAGGGTCAAAGGGACTATACAGTATTTTTTTTTCCAAACACCACCCATTGCTAAGGCAAAGACATTTCAATTTTGAACAGAACTGTTTGCAGAAGGAAGTCCCAGCACGGTCAGGCACAGAACAGAAGTCAAGGGCAGGTGACAGTGACAGTCCTGCCCTCAGGTTTATTTTTTCTTTGAAAGGGATAAAATTTCAACAGGCTTTTTCTTTCTCAGGAGCTCTAAGACCGGCGGTTTGCTGACAGGACATTAGATCACGTGGCATGACCAACCTCTAGCTCCGCATTAAATGAACAAGCATTAGGGGTACCTTGACTCGTGGTTTGCACATCACACAACTCATGAATTAGGAAAGAAAAAGTCAGCGAACACCCAGCTACAGAGCTGCACAGTGTAGGCGTGATGATGTGGTAGAAATACAAGAAACCCAGTAAAAGATGAAGAAGCAGGTTACACAGGAAACCCAGAGACCGGTCTGGATGTGGGAAGGAACAGCGGACTGTTAGAAACAGCACGTTTTGTCCAAAAGTCTCCTGAGTGCTTTCAGACATTACCATGTTGGTGTGCACGAGGAGGGGGAGGAATTTCCCTGCGGCAGTTAATTCCTGAGGCAGCTTCACTGAAGCACACAGCCCTGCTCAGTTTGTGCTGTGAAATAGGGCCAGTGGCCTCAGGCTGTCCCACCAGCATGCTCTGACCTTCGCAGCTGACCTAAGTGACAAGCAGCTTGTAACAGACAGAAGCACTTAGCGATTCCTCACTTTGCTACTACAAGTAGCAGGGAACTAAGAAACACATGGTGAATTCCAAATAGGTTCCCTAGTACTTCTTAGCTCAAGGCAAAGCTACAATTATTTTCAGGTACTTTATTTTTAAAAACTCTGTGTGCCAAAACTGTAAACATCTGGTATCTTCTCAGCTAAACTTTGTCTGGTAACAGAGACAAGTGTGAAGACAGAGCAGGAGTAATTGTGTGTCCAACACAGCCGATCCATTCACCAGCTTCTGCTTTAAAACAAAAAGGAGTCTGCAATACTTTTTTTAATGTCCATGCTATACTGTAGATACGATTTCTGTGAATTTTTATTTTTTTTTAGCTCTGGATACAATTTTCAAAATGGCACGATGGAGGTAAGAATATTTAAAAACCCCACCGGAGCGCAAATAACAGTGAAAGAACAATTTCAACTCAAAAAGTCACAAGTACATGGGGTTGGGGGAATTTGCAGAAATCTCGACAACTATACAAGGTTTGAAGCAATCATCTGTTTTATTATACAACTCTATGAACAGAAAATGAACAAAAATACACAATATACTTACCTGTACAGGTGAACCTACTTTTGCTTTTAGCTACAGATATTTATTATAGTTCATAGGGACTTTGATCGGACAGTTCATGACTATGTATAACCTTATTGCATTAAGGGCAGATTCTACAGAGGGAGATTCACAGGCCAGTCGCCGTGGGCATGGCCAGTACATTCAGAGACCGTACCTCGTCTGGGGTGCTGCTTAACTGACCCCACACCGCGAGTCTCTGTTCTATAGCTTGAGCTCGTTGGCGATCTTGGAGGCAATGTTCTTGAAGGCAATGGATGTCCCGGAGATGCGCCGCCAGGAGTAATTCCTGAGTGCAGAGCCATGAATAACCCCTGAGCATCGCCGGATGTGACCCAAAAAGAAAAAAAAAATCCAACTTCAAAGGGTGTTATTCAAAGCAAAAGTCAAGTAGTGGTCAGCTTAGAATGTGCAGAAACTAACCTTGCAGTTGGAGCCAAGCACAGATACAAATATCTAACTTATACATAAATTCTTCAAAAATTAAAACAGTTTTTTAAATAAGAGACTTATTTCAAGGTATACACAAACCCTACACACATGACAGGACCAGGAAAGCTCCGCCCCAAGTCACAGATCCTGCCTCAGACAAGATGCTTTTACCTGCGGAGTGTGACCTGCCACCTCTACTGACTGTCCTGGCCTTGGATGGGACAAATATTTTTCAAGCCCCGGAAAATGTAGCAATTTGGGTCATTTTTCAAGGACAATGACAGAGCTTTATAGCAACAGTGGGAAAATGCTACCAGATAAATGTTACCAGATAACCAAGAAAAGCAGCTGCTTAAACAATGTGTTCTCGATCTTTGAAATGCTCCAGAGGAGTCCCGTAGGGAGCAGGAGAGTCTCTCCTGGACCCCAAGGTCAGTAAACGCTTCTGAGCCCCCACAGCCGAGACTGACCTGGCTATTCCGGTCAGTCTCCGAGAAACCATCCCAGCAGCTGTTGTTAAAGGTCCTAATGCCCGACAGCCAGTTAAAGCACTGGGCAGGGCTTCCCTACTCTGAACCCAGTGCTCCCCTGGTCCTCCCACTCTGTGGGAGCACTGGAGTGTTATGGGACTCTCTGGTGGCACAGAGACCCTGTCTCCACAAGTATGTGCTATTCCCGCTAAAGCTGACCACGTGGTGACTGGGGGTGTTGGAGGACCCTTTGTTCACAGCCCTCTGTCTCCTATTTGCCAGGCCCGGGTTTTGTATTGTGAATGAAAGGCTGTTTTCTCTTTCCTATATGCACTTTGCAGATTCTTTTTTTTTCAAAAAGTATTTTATGATACCACTGTGAGATATACAAATAAAAAAGATATACAATTAAAAAGTTCATATTTGGGTTTTGGTCATACAGTGTTCTAGCACCCGTCCCTCCACCAGTGCATATCTCCCACCACCAATGTCCCCGGTTCCCTCCCCCTTCCCCAGCCCCCTCCATGGCAGGTTCTTTATTTCTTTCCCTCTCTCTCTTTCTCTTTTCCTTCCCTTCCAGACTATGGATTACAGAACATACATTAAGAGGTTGGCATGTGTATCCTTTTGCCTCTATTTAATGCTCAGTACCAGGTTGGCATTAGTACCCTCGACAATTATTAGCACACTGTTCCATTTTCTGTCTTACCTAATCTCTGACTCCCACACGTTTGTGATAATTTCCACTTTTGACAAGACCTCCTGATATATGTTTCACTTGACCTTGGATATTGGTATCATAATATGTATATATATATATATATTTTTTTTTTATGCCATGCAAATAAATGCAGTCATTCTGTATCTGTCTCTCTCCTTCTGACTAATTTCGCTCAACATAATCTTCTCCATGTCCATCCATTTATAGGCAAATTTTATGACTTCATTTTTCCTAACAGCTGTGTAGTATTCCATTGTGTAGATGTACCAAAGCTTCTTTATCCAGTCATCGATTTTCGGGCACTCTGGTTGCTTCCAGATTCTGGCTATTGTGAATAATGCTACTATGAACATAAAAGTAGGGATAGTGTTTCCGCTGCATATTTTTGGTTTCCCAGAGTAGATTCCCAGGAGTGGTATGGCTGGGTCAAATGGGAGTTCAATTTCTAGTCTTTGGAGGAAAGTCCATATTGTTTTCCAGAAAGGCTGTACCAGCCGGCATTTCCACCAACAATGGATGAGTGTCCCCTTTTCCCCACATCCACGCCAGCACTTGTTGTTCTTGCTCTTTTGAATATGTGCCAGTCTCTGTGGTGTAAAGTGGTATCTCATTGTTGTTTTGATTTGCATCTCTCTGATGATTAGTGATGCTGAGCATTTTTTCATATGTTTTTTGGCCATTCACATTTCTTCCTTGCTGAAGTTTCTGTTCATTTCTTCTCCCCATTTTTTGACGGGGTTGTTTGTTTTTCTTCTTGTAAAGTTCTACCAGTGCCTGATATATCCTGGATATTAACCCCTTATCAGATGGGTATTGGGTGAATATTCTTTCCCATTCTTTTGGACTGCTTTTGTATCTTAGTCACTGTTTCTTTTTGAGGTGCAGAAGCTTTTTAGTTTCATGTAGTCCCATATGTTTATCTTTTCTTCTAGTTGCTTTGTTAGTGATGTTGTAGATTCTTATGCTAGAGCAAAGGCCTTTTGTAGAGACACAAGAAGACAGTTAAGGCTCTGCATCTGTCATATAGGAGTTAATTAACTCTGAATTAGTTACTCCTGGGCATCTGTTGTATTTCCTAACTTAAAAACTCAGTTGGGGGCCGGAGCTAAAGCACAGTGGGGAGGGCGTTTGTCTTGCATGCAGCCAACTTGCTTTCAATCCCTGGCATCCCATATGGTCCCCCGACCAACTCCAGGAGTAATTCTTGAGCAAAGAGCCATGAGTAATCCCTGAGCATTGCCAGGTGTGACACAAAAAAGAAAAAAAAACTCACTTGGACTTGGATTGATTCTAATTCCTTACACCCCAAAAGGAGGGTTCCATCGTGGAGCTGGATAGACCCAAGGCAAGCTGTGAGTAAATTACCCTGCCTTGACATGGGACAGACTAAATGTCCTGAGAAATATAATAAGCTAATAATAATACAGTTATGGAAGAAGCTCTGTCCTGATCCAAGAGAAGCAACTGATTGCAGGACCCTGTGGGGATTAGGAATAAACCCACCTGGCCTGAAGAATGTTGTCTGGGATGTCCGGGATATATGACGAGATGTCCTCGGGAATAGTCACCCCATAAATTTAATCCTCGGTGAAGATAAATGTCTGTTTCTCTTGCTGTATTTATACAAAATGACTAGAAATATGGGAAGGTGAACACAACACACCAGTGTTCCACCCTTGTCCTGAGTGGACCTATAACCCCAGGACAAGATCCGTCTTTGGGGCAAGGTCCCCTTACAGTTTGCCCTGGGAAGGAAGAGTTATATTAATCACCTCATTGTGTCGGGATTAAGGTCCATCACCTCTTGTAACTCCTTCCCCAACCTTTTGTGAAATCTGTATGTATGAAGATTGTGTGTGTGTGTGTGTGTGTGTGTGTGTGTGTAATGAGTGATGAGAGATTAGAGAGAGAGAGCATTAGATCTTCATGGCAGTGGTCTTGTTGGTCTTGTTCCTTTGTCCATCAGTCGGAGGGAGTGACTGTTGGCCCTGAACACGGCTAGGGACCTGCCAGACTCCAATATCTGTTGGTCTGTTGGGACCCGCTGAGCCCCAACAAGAGGGACTGATGTGTTCCCCTTCTCCCCAGCCAAAACCAGAATGAACCAAAAGACATTATATTGGCTTTATCGTTTTTTGGGGGCTCCCAAGCAGGGTACTCCAAAAACTGAGTGGCACCAGCAGCTCCCAAACCCCTGGGTGAGTGGTTTGATGTTAGGGCCCTGACATGTAGTGCTGGAGCAATAGGGCCTTGTTGGATGACAGATCTAGCTAATCTGGGAGCTTTGTTGTTTTGCCCACTCACAGCTTAATCTATTTAAGCCAAGGTTCATTCAAATAAGACCTCTCTTCTATGTAAACACTGCTAGAGGGTGTGGCAGTTACAGGAGTCACCTTGACTGACTAACTTCTGACTTATACATCTACTAAGACTTCTATGTTTTCTAGATTGGGCACAGCTCCTCTTTATCCCCACTGCACCCAGCATGGACCAGTTAGAATTTACCAGGAGACTACCACCCTGGCTACGCTGAGACTATAGGAAGACTATAGGAAGGATCATACTAGTTTTTCTCTAAGCAGGCGAGTGTGACCGCATCTGTACATGAGAACAAGATACTCAGAATCACCCTGGTGCAGATAATAATAAGAAGGACCTTGTGGGTACCATCTAGATTACATGAAGCTCAGGAAATGAAGATGTATTACTTTATATCAGCCCCCTCTCTCTCCAGTGTTTTACATAAGAGATAATCTTGGGATTAGTCCTTTGTTTATACCTGCAATAGGGTGTGGCATTGCCCTTCTACATTTGTTTAGGGTTCTTTGTTTACACAACCCTCCCGGGATGACTGTGGTGTATATAAGGGGACTGACTCGAGGCCTCTTTGGCCTTTTCGCTTTGGCTTTTGTCTCCTGCGGCTTTTGTCTCCTGCAGCTTTTGGCTTTTGGCTTTTTGCTCTTTGGCCTTTTGCTCCTTCTTCTGGGTAGGACTCATCTTGGGTGAGATCCTCTTTCTTTGGTGGGAGACTTAGGCTCTTTGGCATGGTCTTAAGTTCGGACCAGAGCTAGAGTCTGTTCATTACATTGGAGGGCTATGGAAGAGCTTTGTACTATTAAAAGCCTTTTTTGGAACTACACCGGACTTGTGAGTTTTCATCTGTTCCCCGGCGTCCTCGGAAGTAGAAGAGAACTTCTGTCCTGACACTGTCTGGGACCCGGCGGCTTCCCCAACAAGCCTCCCTGTCACAAATCGGATGACCTTGGTGTATATAAGGGGACTGATTTGAGGCCCCTTTGCCTATTAGCTTTCTGCTTTTTGGCTCCTGCGGTTTTTGGCTTTTGGCTCCTTGGCCCGGCTTTTTGGCTCCTTGGCTTCGGCTGTTTGCTCTCTGGCCTTTTGCTCCTTCTTTTGGGTAGGACTCCTCTTGAGTGAGATCCTTTCTCTTCGGTGGGAGACTCTTTGGTATGGTCTAAGTTCGGACCAGAGCTAGAGTTCGTTCGTTATATTGGAGTGCTGCGGAAGAGCTTTTGTACTATTAAAAGCCTTTTCAGAACTGCGCCAGACTCATGAGTTTTCATCTGTTCCCCGGCATCCTCGGAGGTAGAGGGAGAACTTCTGTCCTGACACTGTCGGGGGACCCGGTGGCTTTCCCGACAGGGCCTCACCCAGGGGTGCTCCGGGGCCCATGCAATGCTACAGGTCAAAATTGTCTGGGGTGCCCAAAGAACTGTCCTAGAAAGCAACAGCTGAGTTTGATCAGTGTTGAGACCCAGTGCCCCGACCATGGACACAGGCCTCAATCAGCTGTGGGCTGGTGGGTTCTCACGGGTAGAATCTCCTAAGCTTTATAGGAAAAGGGAATGGACTGTGCTGGGAGCTGCAAGTGTATAGTCCTGCTGCTCATCTGTGTTTACTGTCCTAGGCCCGTCCTGTTGCTCATCTGTGTTTACTGTCCTAGGCCCATCCTGTTGCTCATCTGTGTTTACTGTCCTAGGCCCGTCCTGTTGCTCATCTGCATTTACTGTCCTAGGCCCGTCCTTTTGCTCATCTGTGTTTACTGTCCTAGGCCCGTCCTGTTGCTCTTCTGCACTTACTGTCCCTAGGCTCATCCTGTTTCTCATATGCGTTTTCTGTCCTTGGCCTGTCCTGCTGCTTATCTGCATTTACTGTCCCTAGGCCCGTTCTGTGGCTCATATCATTTACTGTCCTAGGCCCTTCCTGTTGCTCGTTAGCGTTTATTGTCCCTAGGCCCGTCCTGATGCCTCTCGGCGTTTATGTCCCTAAGCCCATCCTGTTGCTCATCTGCACTTACTGTCCTAGGCTCATCCTGTTGCTCATCTGCGTTTACTGTCCTAGGCCCGTCCTGTTGCTCATTTGCGTTTACTGTCCTAGGCCCGACCTGTTGCTCGTCGGCGTTTACTGTCCTAGGCCCGTCCTGATGCTCCTCAGCGTTTAATGTCCTAAGCCCATCCTGTTGCTCATCTGCACTTAATGTCCTAGGCTCATCCTGTTGCTCATCTGCGTTTAGTCTCCTAGGCCCGTCCTGTTGCACATCTGCGTTTACTGTCCTAGGCCCGTCCTGTTGCTCCTCAGCATTTACTGTCCTAGGACCGTCCTGTTGCTCCTTGGCCTTTACTGTCCTAGGCCCGTCCTGTTGCTCATCTGTGTTTACTGTCCTAGGCCTGTTCTGTTGCTCATCTGTGTTTACTGTCCTAGGCCCGTCCTGCTGCTCATCTGTGTTTAATGTCCTAGGCCCATTCTGTTGCTCATATTGTTTACTGTCCTAGGCCCATCCTGATGCTCATCTGTGTTTACTGTCGTAGACCCGTCCTGTTGCTCATCTGTGTTTACTGTCCTAGGCCCGTCCTGTTGCTCATCTGCGTTTACTGTCATAGGCCCATCCTTTTTGCTCACCTGGGTTTACTGTCCTAGGCCCGTCCTGTTGCTCGCAGGTTTACTGTCAGAGGCTTTGCAAACTGATGGCTCCAGTATGTGAGTGATCCCATGCTCCAGCCCATGGACTTTTCTGGATGAGAAAATGGGCAGTGGCACCTGGTCAGGTCCAGGAAAAAAATGTGCTCAGCACTTGTTTTCAGTGCTGAATAGGTACACGTGATCAAGGGATGGAGAGCAAGTGCTCAACATCACGTGACAGGTATATGTGATCAAGGTCAGAAGGAAGTGCTCAACATCACGTGACAGGTACACGTGATCAAAGTCAGAAGCAAGTGCTCAACATCACGTGACAGGTACACGTTATCAAGGCCCGGAGAAGCAAGTGCTCAACATCAACCTACAGTACACAAAGCTCTCGTGTGAATGTTTTTCTTGATTCACCTTTGCATGAGAACTGAGCATTTTGTCATCTTTGCTCTGCACTGCTTAAGTTGCAGAATGTTTTAAACTCTTGTTTTATCCATGTTTCCCTTTTCTCTTGCTTAAGAAAAAGTTCTGTCTTTTTTTTTTTTTTTTTTGGTCTTTTCCTCTTGGAAAAAGAGCATGAGAGGAACAAGCCCCCAGTACTGACCTGCGGACAAACTTGGATGTGATTTTGCTGATGATACCTGTGGGCGTGCCCCTGCGGATCAATGCGCAAAGGCGCCCAGCTTGTGCAAGGGCAAGGCGGGGCGTCCTGTTGTAGGCTGCACTGCGGCGTTCGGCGAGCTGCTCCCCATGGAAGGTGCTGCAGCTGGAGCTGCGGCGCGGAAATCGGGTGCAGTCGGGGCGCTGGACCTGGTGCTGTGCGCCAGATGGGGAGGCAGTGGGCACGCGCTGCGGTGCTGTGGGCACATGGACAGGAAGACAGGGTCAGGGGAAACCAGAGGGATGCATGCAACAGCCCCCCCCCCACCTGCCGTGACCCAGAACCCCAGCACTCTCGGATCTAAATCTGGCTTCCACCTCCCCTGCGGGGACCCAGGACCCCAGTCCTTCCAGAATCAAAATCAGTTTCCAGGGGCCGGAGCAATAGCCCAGTGTATAGGGCATTTGCCTTGCACGGCCGGCCCATGCTGGCCGGGTTCGATCCCTGACATCCCATATAGTCCCCGAGCACTGCCAGGAGTAGTTCCTGAGTGCAGAGCCAGGAGAAACCCCTGAGCATTGCTGGTTGTGACCTCCCAAAAAAAAAAAAAGCAAAACCGGTTTCCAGGCAAATGCAGCCACTGGAGGTGAGGCCAGTACTGAAGCCGGACCCCGGGCCACTCTGCACATTCATTCCTAGTCTCTCCAGCCGTTTGCACCTTGAAATGCAAAGTGTACGCTGTGCTCAAGAGTCAGAATTGTCTGGGCTGGGCTTCGGGCCTCGGTAAAAGCACCGTTATGGGCTGTGGCCCGATGAAGGAACCAACATGCTCCTGGTCTGGAGATGCCTCCAACGGAACCAGCGTCCAGTGACCTGGACCTAACAGGCTTGCTGGGCCCAGCCACCAATTGCCTGGCCTCAGTCAGGGTCTCTGATAGCTCTGTTTCACTTACCATTTAAAAAAAGAAAAAAACATTTCTGGGTGCCGGACTGACTATACAGTGGGGAAGGCATTTGCCTTGCATGTGGCCCACTGGGGTTGGAGCCTCTGCATCCCATATGGTCCACCGAGCACTGCCAGGAGTAATTCCTGAGTGCAGAGCCAGGAGGAATCCCTGAGCACCCCGGGTGTGATCCAAAAGCAAACAGAAAAAAATCTGGGTTTGGAGAAACAGTCTATCTCTTACATTTGCCTTACACACGGCAAAACTGGATTCAATACCAAGCCCCTGAGCATGGCCAGGAGTGATCCCCAGTCACTCAGTCGGAAAAGCCCTGAGCATCACTGGGTGTGACCCACCCCCTAAAATTTACTTACATGACAAATTAGGCAGCAATACTTTTATAGCTGGATTTAAAATAAAATCCTCACTTTCCCAGGAAAGTGATTACAACTGTAAGGGAATACTGAAGACCCCCACTGATGCATTACTGCGGACCTCACTGACACAACACTGGGGACCCCACTGACTCAACACTGGGGGCCCCCACTGACCTCAATACTGGGAAGCCCACTGATTCAATACTGGGGACCCCCATTGACTCAATACTGGGGACCCCACTGACTCAATTCTGGGGACCCCCACTGACTCAATACTGGGGACCCCACTGACTCAGTACTGGGGACCCCCCCACTGACTCAATACTGGGACCCCCCCATTGATTCAATACTGGGGACCCCAATGACTCAATACTGGGGACCTTCATTGACTCAATACTGGGGACCTTCATTGACTCAATACTGGGGACCCCACTGACTCAATACTGGGGACCCCCACTGACTCAATACTGGGGACCCCACTGACTCAACTGGGGACCCCACTGACTCAATACTGGGACCCCCATTGATTCAATACTGGGGACCCCACTGACTCAATACTGGGGACCCCCCATTGATTCAATACTGGGGACCCCCACTGAATCAATACTGGGGACCCCACTGACTCAATACTGGGGACCTTCATTGACTCAATACTGGGGACCTTCATTGACTCAATATTGGGGACCCCACTGACTCAATACTGGGGACCCCACTGACTCAATACTGGGGCCCCCACTGACTCAATACTGGGGACCCCACTGACTCAACTGGGGACCCCACTGACTCAATACTGGGACCCCCATTGATTCAATACTGGGGATCCCACTGACTCAAT
This sequence comes from Cryptotis parvus, assembly GCA_021461705.1. Taxonomy (NCBI): domain Eukaryota; kingdom Metazoa; phylum Chordata; class Mammalia; order Eulipotyphla; family Soricidae; genus Cryptotis; species Cryptotis parvus. Next base: position 41,588 of record JAJIBD010021633.1, read on the forward strand.
ACTGGGGACCCCCCACTGACTCAATACTGGGGTCCCCCACTGACTCAATACTGGTACCCCACTGACTCAATTCTGGGGACCCTCCACGGACTCAATACTGGCAACCCCACTGACTCAATACTGGGGACCCCCACTGACTCAATGCTGGGCACCCTCCACTGACTCAATACTGGGAACCCCACTGATTCAATACTGGGGACCCTCCACTGACTCAATACTGGGGACCCCAGTGATTCAATACTGGGGCCCCCTCTGGCGCTAATACTGGGGTCCTCACTGACTCAATACTGGGGACCCCCCAGGACACTGGGTGGAGGCAAAAGAACAGCTTTTCTCCTGCCATCAACACTGAATCTTTTTCAGAAAGCTACCATGGGCCAAGGTGACTGTCGTGTGTCAAAATGTGTCATGTTTATCTCCTTAAATCAGTAAAGACATAAAATAACACCTAGTAGTCAGCAGAGAGCAGAGAGAGGGAAGGTAGTACATTACCCAGGCCGGTAAGCTTCGCACCATCCTTGATGGCCGGCAGTAGTACCTTGATGGGGTGGCTTGAGGTGGACATGGACTTCTGGTGGCGGGGGCGAGCTGGGGGACGGCAGATGCCATTGCGGGGCCCGCAGAGGAGGCGCTACTGGCCGACATCTCTGTGAGGCTTGGAGAGTGGTTGGGGAGATCGAGGCAATGGGAGAGAGAAGGATAGCTGCAGTTTACTATAGGTGAAGAAGTAGATGTTTCAAAGTCTCAACCCTCGAACTTCCCGGGCTGAAAGTGTGACCAGGAACACAGGTGCCATGACTTGTGCCGGGCAACACAAGTCTGGCAGGGAGGTTTTTCCTCTTACTTGGTTTGTTTGGGGGCTACACTGGTTGGGTGACATGTGCTATTGAGCTTTAGGCACCAGGAATTGAATCTTTGGTCTCTCTCTCTCTCTCTCTCTCTCTCTCTCTCTCTCTCTCTCTGCCTACATGCCTGCTACAAAGGTGTGCGCTGGGCTGCTCACCGCCTGCCCTGGGAAAGCTCCACAGAACAGCATATGAACTGGAGAAGGTGGAAATTATTTTCATGCCAGAGAACAGGAGCACAGGAGACAAGGTGCATTTTCCAGGGAATCAGGTTGAGGCCCTGCACTGCTGAGGTTGGTTATGTACCACATGGCCAAAACTGCTCATTAAAAAACAACAGCCCTAGAACAATTGCCAGGACACTTTTAGTGCTCATGGACGATCAACAGGGCCGAGCACTGCGAATGGGAGTCTGGTGGGGTGAAGGGGCCGGGGAAATCCCCTCCAGCTTCCCTGGAATTCAGAGGATCCTGCAAGCGAGAGGCGTAACTTGGCGCACTTTGAGCACAGCTGGTTGACACGGTCTTTGGGTGAGGGGAAAGGGAGGTGCGCGGGACCTGTGGCACCCAGGTGACCACAGTGGAGAGGAAGTAAGAGGTAGGGCAGGAGGAGCCAGATGGATCCAGCGCGTTCGGTGCTTACCGGGTTCGATCCCAGGCACCCCATAGGGTCCCCGAGCCCACCAGGAGTGATGCCTGAGCACAGAGCCAGGAGTCAGCCCTTGTACCACAGGGTCCAGACAAAACAAATGTCAGGGTTATGATGACTGGGTGAGGGGTGGGCTGGGCTTTTCTGGTTCAGTCCAAGGTGTCCAGAGCTCGGAGGTGAAGGGGCTTCCCACATCTTCCTAGACTATTTCCCACCTTCCACTGCAGCCCAGGAGAGCCTTGATAAGGCACCTAATGGTGGTTCCTCTAGGGGCCTTCTTTTGGGGGGGGGGAAATGGGCTCCCCACTGCCCCAGCACCCTGGGCCCGACCCACCTGCTGTCCTTGCCATTCTGCAAGGCCATGTAGCGGTCTGTGGTCCAGTCGCAGACGTGTGTTCCTCCTAGCCATGCTACCTCCGGAATATACATTGTTCTAAAGGAGAGAGGATGACAATTGGAAAAAGCTAATGGCTCGCCCTAGATAAGAACTGAGTGCTCTAAGTAGGTGACGGGACATACAGCATAACTCTTCGGGATCTATACTGGAAGCATAATGCCCAAAAAGGAAGAAAAGAGGAGAGGAGAGGAGAGAGAAGAGAGGAGGAGGAGGAAGAGGAGGAAAAAGGAGACGGACGAAGAGAAAGAAAAAGAGAGAGAGAGAAAGAAAGAGAGAAAAGTAGTAAAGTAACCAATAGAGTCAGGCTGGGGATGAGGGGCTAGAAAGGAAACCAGGGGACATTGGTGGTGGGAAATGTTCACAGTTGATGGGACGAGTGTTGGAACATCGGATGATCAAAATCCAATCATGCACAACTTTGTACTGTGTATCTCACAGTGATTCCATTTAAAAAATAATAAATGAATTAAAATAAAATACTAATGGCAAGTTTTTGAAAACTCAGCTTTGCAGGCGGTGGTGGGGCGTGTAGTGAAGGGAGGCTACGCCCAGTGGTGCTCAGGGCATAATCCTGACTCTTCACTCAGGGGGCCACTCCTGGTAGGGCTCAGGGGATCACATGGGGTATAGGGGGGTCATATTGGGTACCAGGGATCAAACCCGGGTCAGTCCCATTGTAGGCAAGAGTCTTCCCTGCTGTATTATCACTCAGGCGCCATAAACCTGGAAATGTTTCATGAAGAGTCAAATAAACAGATCTGAAATGTCAAGGGCTGGGGGAAGAGTTTCACTGTGGCCGGTTGTGGGGCCACCAGCTGACCTTCCTGACTGCGGAGCGTGGGAGGGGAGGAGGGGTTGCACCCACACCCCCGACATCAGCTTCTGTCTCCCTCCACCCGTCCTAGCAATATTATGGGACCAGGCGGAGATGCTGACACCCTACAGTGTCACAGCAAGATGCCCGAAGCAGTCCACCTCTCTCTCCCTGTCCCTCACTGGACACGGCCACCCCCACGGCCTACAGGGCAGAGCCAGCAGCTCAGCCAGGCACGCTTGCACACCTCTTTGACAGGAGCCATTCAGGGAGATGCTCCGTGTCCAGACACGGAAACAAGCACCCAACGCTGCGAGCACACACTCACGCTGGGAATCGTGGAGGACTTTATCCTCTCGGGCCCCTGAGTGGGCTGGTGGTCATCTCGCTTTTGGAACCCACCGTCATGATGCCCAGCTTCCGTGAGAGGTCCTTGTCCCACTCCTCCTTCTGCTCAATCTCTGCACTGGTGGCCTGCGGCCTTTTTGGTGTAGGAGACCGCAGGGGGATGGCGGGACCAGCTGTAATGGGAGAGAGAGAGAGAGAGAGAGAGAGAGAGAGAGAGAGAGAAGACTACTAAGCTGATAAGCGATGATCATTTATTTTCTTGTGAACATGAACAGTTAAAAATGCCTTTCTGGTTTTAAAGAAAAAAATAGTGTAAGACTAATATCCAAGTCCAGGGAATCCAGGAGCCAGGAGGACTTGTCAATGGTTGGAATCTAACACATGTGTATGGGGACAGCAGTGGGTAAGATAGAGAAGGGATAATTTGAAATAGTTGGAAATAGTAATGCTAGACTAGAACTAAGTATTGAAAGTAGGCCAAGTGATATACATGATAACGCTTCAGGGTCTGCATCGCAATAATGTGCAAAAGGAGAGAGGGGAAGAGACAGCCGTAGAAGCACATTGGGGTGATGGGAGGGAAGCGGGATACAGTCGTGTTGGGAAATGTGCACTGGTGGGAGGGAAGGGTGTTGGAACACTGGATGACTGAAGCCCAATATTGAACAGCTTTGTCATGGTCCATTGTATGGTGATTCAATGAAACAATAAAGTTTTTTAAAAAAATGCCTTTCCAGGGGGCTGGAGTGATAGTCCAGTGGGTAGGGCATTTGCCTTGCACGTGGCAGGCCCATGCCGGCCTGGGTTCGATCCCCGGCATCCCATATGGTCCCCCAAGCACTGCCAGGAGTAATTCCTGACTGAAGAGCCAGGAGAAACCCCTGAACATCGCCGGGTGTGACCCAAAAAAGCAAAAAAAAAAAAAAAAAAAGCCTTTCCATACTTTACACTCCATGCTAAGATTGCATAGTTAAAACAAATGTTAGCTGCCCTAGCGATAGTGGACAGGACACTTGCCTTTCATGAGGGTGCAAAGGGTTCAATCCCCCAACCTCCCACAGGGTCCCTAGAGCACCGCCAGGAGTAGCCCAGGGAACTGCTGTGTGCCTCCCCACAACCCGCAACACCCCCCCACCACCGAGGAAACCCCCCCACCCCAAAGTGAGTTTGGTTCTGAGCAAAAATATCTCTATGGCGCTCCAGAACAACTAATCTCTGCTGTGTGTGAAAGTGTGTGGGAAGCGCTGGGCACCAAACGCCTGGGGGGAGGGCCGGTGGGCGCACTCTGACTGGGCCCCACCGTGGTCGCTGAAGCGCCGCTGCTTCTGGTTGGCCGAGATGCTCCTCTGGACCTTGAGGTGGGCAGGTGACTGCAGCGCACTGTTCTTGAGGTCACTGCTAGGCCGCGGCGCAGACACAGGCTCCCGCTGGAGAGAGACTCACCGCCTTCAAACTGTTGGGAGAAGAGAGGCCGTTGGGGACCCGAAGGGGCAACCACGATTTCTCACTTGGCTCCGGGACAAGCCCAAGTTGATGCAGGGCCCCGAGAAGGGCAGGGCCAGTTCTCCGCGGCGGGGCGTCAACACCAGCTGGCCTGGCCGTGTCTGGATCCCTGCAGAGGTCACCTGGCTGCATCACAGGGCATCCCTGATGGAAACAGCGGAGCTTCAGGGAGGCCAGGGTCATCTTTGGGAATTGTAACATGGGATAAAATTCAGGGTTTTACAGCTCGAGAGATAGTACAGCAGGGAGGGTGTTTGCCCTGAACACCCGAGGCCCACCGGGTTTGACTCAGCATCCCATATAGTCCCCTGGAGCACTGCTAGGAGTAATCCTTGAGCATCACTTGGTATGGCCCAAAAAGCAAAAAAAAATTTTTTTTTAAATAAATAGATTGAACTTTTAATTTTATACACTTTTAACTTTTTTTTTTTTTTTTTTTGCTTTGTGGGTCATACCCGCAATGTTCAGGGGTTTCTCCTGGATCTGCGCTCAGGAAGTACTCCTGGGCGGTGCTCGGGGGGACCATATGGGATGCCAGGGATTGAACCTGGGCCATCATGGGCTGGCTGCATGCAAGGCAAACGCCCTACTCGCTGTGCTATCGCTCCGGCCCCAACTTTTTAACTTTTTAACTACGCACACCCATACACGTACAGTTTACACATCCACTCACGTGTGCGTACACACACACATACACACACATTCCCTTTCTCTCTCTCTCTTTCTCTCTCTCTCTCTCTCTCTCCCTTTCTCCTTTGCTCGGTTTTTCTCCTCCATGTTCACAGTAAGACCCCTCCAGATGGGAGAGAGCCTGCTAGCCAGGGGTCTTCCCCGGGACCATCCAGGTACAGCTGACAGCACAGAGGCTGGAGGCAACACCTTGCTGCCAGCAGGTCCAAAATGAAGAACCGAGATGATGTTGCTGGACCCCGCCATAGCACTTGCTTCAAGGGCAGCAGGTCAGGCTCCTTCCTCCTGGTCACAGGGCGCCAAGAAAAAAGGGGTGCCAGGGGCTGGAGAGACAGTGCAGCAGGTAAGACACTTGCTTTGCACACACTGACCTGGGTTTGATCTCTAGCACCCTGTGTGGTTTCCCGAGCTTTCCAGGAGTTATTCCTGAGCTTAGAACCAGGTGTAAGCCCGCCCCAACCCTCGGTCTGTGGCCACCGTCGACTGTGCCGCCTAGGACCAGTGGGACCCGCTTCCTGAAAAACAATCTAAAAAAAAAATAAAGGGTTGACAGCTTTCTGCTCTACAGCTTGCCAGGGCTGTTCTACAATGTGGTGTTTTTCCTCAGGGAGCAGCCATGGGTGTCACCGGGAGGCTGTGAGCACTGTTAGGGTGGTCCCTATGAGGCTCTGAGCACTGTTGGGGGTGGTCCTGGTGTTCCCCCCAAACCAGCACTGCGCCCTCAGCCCGTAGCACTGACTTTGCCAGCCCAGAGGACTGAGTATTGCAGCAAGTGGCCCCTGGGTGCCCTGAGCACTGTTTTGTGAGCCCCCCTTACACTGATGAAGCCAAAACCAGGAATGAATTTGAGGTGCTTGCATACATGTGTCCCTTCTCTTACAGGAGACGGATTTCGTCTGTTTCAGCGGCGGCAGAGATGATTTCAGTAATTACAGTGTGGAAGAGCTCTTAGCGTATTTGGAGTTGCCTAGTCCTGCGGCGGGAGATTCAGAGGAAACAAGTGCAAACGCCCCTCCTGAGGCATCTGAGGACCCTGGACTTCGGGCCCCGGTGGACTCCAGCTCAGAGGGCAGAGAGGGCAGTAGCCCTGGGGCACCGGGCAACAGCCAGACATTGGAGGACAGCGGGGACCCTGCCCGAGCCCACCACCGCCTGGCACCACGACAGAGCTCGCCCGGAGAACACCGCCTTCTTCTAAACCCTTGGACATGGTGCGGGATGAGCGCCAGGCACCCACGGGTGACAACAGCAGAAGCAGCAACAGTTCCCAGGGCCCGGGTGGGCAGGGGGGAGAGGATGGGCGCCTACAAGCTTCTGAGACAGGAGATGACCCTGGACTTGAAAACCAAGTTTGGCTCCACCGCGGATGCCCTGGTGTCTGATGGCGAAAGCGACCAGACTGGTGGCGTCGCTGGAGGGGCGAGCTCAGTGAGGACCTGGAGGCTGAGTATTACACAGCGGGGCAGGAAGATGGGGAGGGGAGGAGGAGGAGGGGCAGCATTGAGGACCTGCCACTGCTCACCTTCAGGGGGTGGGGATGGCGGGGATGATGGGCCCAGTCCAGGGAGGACAGCAGTGGAGGGAAGGCGCCCACGGGGCAGGAGCCGAACTCCAGCGAGGGGGCCAGGGAGCAGGTCCCATGGGCCCTGGGTGCAGCCAGTGGTGGCCATAGACTGAGGATGGGGCTGATGGTGGCGCTGCACAACCAGGAGCCTCATTGGGGGAGACAGATGGAGCACGAGAGCACAGAGGGCCGCTGGTGGCCAGTCAGCCGCGAGGGAGCCCGCGGGGTGGATCCACCGCCGCCATCTGCCTCGGGAGCTCCCTGCCCGGCAGGGATGGCGGGTGCTCTTGGCATCCGTGGGGTCCCTTCAAGCAAGTAAAGCCAAAGTGTCTGAAGGGACACGGACAAGCATGTCCTCGGCAAAGGAGGGGCGTGGGAACTGAGAGGGCCCAATGCTGGGCGAGACGGAAGCAGAGAAGGAGCAGCTTCAGGAGCATAAGAGTCTTCCCGCCAGGCACTGCTCCAGGCAGCGGGGCGGCACTTAGCCTGCTGCCAGCAGGACGGGGATCCTGGGGGAGCAGTGGTCCCACATCTCAAAGGAAGAGTCTCTGGGAGAGCCTGCCCCAGAAGGGGGTCCCGGGAGGAACAGGCCCCGAGTCTGTCCTCAACAGCTAGTTCGGGAAAGAATCAGCAACAGGACAGCGTGTCCGGGGCGGAGGAAGGACGCAGTGCCAGGCTCCCCCCAGCCCACTACACACACTTCCCGGGAAGCCCCAAAGGAGGCTTCAGAGGAGCCGCCAGCTCCCAGCGCACAGTCGTCAGCCCTGAGTGAATCCCACCTGCTGGCAGGGCTGGGAGATGGGGTCCCTGCTCAGGGGAGAAATGGCTCTGGGCCTCCTGAACCGGCCGCTGCTGCTGAGACAGAGCAGGTGGGTGAGGGAAGGGGCGGCTCTCAAAGGCGGAGGCAGAGGAGGACTTCCTGGAGGGAAGAGGCAGTGCCTGGTGCCCCAGGGAAGTCAACCCCGCAGGAGCCAGACTGTGGGTGCAGAGGCCCCGGGTTCCCCAACCTGGGGAAGCAGAGGAAGAAGCAGAAGCTGATGACTACACGCCTGAAGAACAACTGGAGGATGAAAATGCTGTCAGTGCCCGGCAGGCCAGAGCCTCCAGCACCGAGACACAGGACAGGCCGCTGGGCGCTGACCTGCAGGGCTCCGGGGGAGCTGATATGGGCACTCTCGGAAATGTTCTGGAAGGGGCACAGAGAAGAAACAGGGAGAAAAAGTGAAATGGGGAACCCGGGGGAGACTCTGCTGGCAGGGTGCTGGATGGTGCTGTGATACCCTAGGGAGCCGGGGCCATTGCAGGCCATGGAGCCCAGAGGGCGTCCCGGGGCAGGACACTCCTGGCTCAGAGACCCATCAGCAGGGCCCAGAGGCAGCTGCTGCGCGCGAACAGTCGGTTCTGAGCCCACGCAGCGGGGGGCGCCCACAGGAGATCCCAGGGGGCTCTGCGGGCTCCCAGACATGGCCAGCCTTGGGGCGCGAGACCCGGGCCCAGAGCCCAGCGACCATGACAGTGGCCTTGCCCACTGGCCCCGCAGCACCTGCCTATCATCAGCAGCTTCTTCAAGGACCTGCAGTCTTGGCAGCGGTTCCAGAAGTGCGTGGAGGCGCGCGAGCTGGAGGCTTTGCTCCAGGACCTGGCGGTGAAGCTGGCGGCGGCCCAGGCGAGAGTCTCCCCCTACAACTCCGAGAAGGTGCTGGACAAGGTCTTCCGCACGGCTGAGGCCCACATCCTCGGTGAGGCTGAGCGCATGCTTGATGCTCGCGGGTCTGACAGCAAGGACCCAAGCGCCAGGGACAGGGAAGCGTTCGAGGAGGCGGCCGTGCTCGGCGATGTCCAGGATCTGATCTACTTCGTCCGGTACCAGCACCCCACGGCAGAGCCGCCCACACTCCCGGCCACGCCGCCACCTCCAGGCGACACCTGGGAGGGACCAGAGGAAGGTAAAACTTGAGGCGTGGCCTTGCAGGGAGGAGCGTGAAAGCAGGGGTGTGGAAAGAGGGGGGACTCACCCCAGTTGACAAAGCTCCATCTGCAGTGGGTAACCGCTCGTCCCTTCCTTCTGCCTCTTGGAGGCTGGAGCTTAAACGCGGATCCTCACTGTTTCTGCTTTAGGGCCGTCCAAGCTGGTGGCGTTTTCCAAAGGGACCTTTATTTTTCTTTATACTTTATTTTTTTGGGGGGTTACACCCGGCGATGCTCAGGGGGTTACTCCTGGCTCTGCACTCAGGAATTACTCCTGGCGGTGCTCGGGGGACCATATGGGATGCCGGGAATCAAACCCAGGCCGGCATGGGCCGGCCGTGTGCAAGGCAAACACCCTACCCGCTGGACTATTGCTCCGGCCCAAAAGGGACCTTTATAAAAAGCCGAGATCTCTGTGCTGTTTCGCTGCCTCTCCTGGTGGGGTCAGAGCAATGGAAATGCTCAGTGTCTGGGTCCCTGATGTGGCCCAGGGGAGGCCTGCAGGGGGCTGTGGCATGGCGGCAGGAGCTGGCAGGGAAGGACCGTGGCCCTCAGGAACTGAGTGGGTGGGGGCCTAGCGCTCTGCAGGTGGTCAGGGGAAGTCACACACCCTTTCCTGTAGACCCACAGCCACCCGTTGCAGAGGACTTTTCACAAGAGAAGATGGAGGATGTGCAGGCGCCAGAGCCCGACCTGATTCCTAAAGAGCCCAGCACCGAGGATCCAGCTGTGGCGGAGCACCACAGAAGTGTCCCCGGGGCCGAGTCCCAGGGATCCAGCTGTGGCGAGCACCACAGAAGTGTCCCCGGGCTGAGTCCCGAGGATCCAGCCGGGGCGAGCACCACAGAAGTGTCCCCGGGCTGAGTCCCGAGGATCCAGCCGGGGCGAGCACCACAGGCGTGTCCCGGGCCGAGTCGAGGAAGAGCAGCGGACACAGGTATGCAGGTGGTTTCCCTGGTGAGGTGGGAGCATCGGGGGAGGGAAGCCCTCCCGGGGTTAGGAAGGCCAGGAGGGAGCCCAGGTGTGCACATGGTTCAAGCGTCAGTCCCAGAAGGCCCTGGGAGCAGAGCAGGTGTTGAGGCAGATGGATGCGGATAGCATCCAGGAAGACCAATCGCCTGTGACTTTCAGGCAGCACCGGGCTGCTGTGAGCTCATGAAAAGCCCATCTCTGCCTTTCTTCAGAGGCCGCTGCTCTGAGGCAGCCTCCAAAACCCTGGGGGAGGGCACCAGCCATTGTACCACCCAGCCCCACCAGAAGTAAATTTCCGTGGCAAGTTGAGCATCGAGAAGCTGCTGATTGCAAACTCTCGAGTGTGTTCCCCCGCCTCCCCCACCACCAGCAGAGCAGAGCAGAGCTCAGTGCTGGGGGCCAGGGAGTGCGCAGAGGTACACCCATAGGTGCTCAGGGGCTGCTTCCAGCTCTGTGCTGGGGGTCGCTGCTGGTAGTGCTCTTGAGACCATGTGAGCCACGTGGTGCCAGGCGGTCCCTTGAGCCTTGGATGTCGCAAACCTGCTCTGGCCTCAATTCCTTAACTGCTGGCCAAGGGCTGCTTAGAGCCACCAGGGGGCGTTTGGGGGTCAGAGCCTTTGTCCCACCATGCCAGACAGGCTGTGCCTGGCACTGCTGCTCATGGGGGTGCAGTGTCTACGAAGTGAGCCGGAGTTGTGAGGGGCTGCAAATCGCAGGCGGCTGCAAGCGTCTGGCAGCGGGGTGGGGAATGGAGCATTCCCGAGTCAAGAAAGTTGTTTCAGGGGGCCAGAGCGATAGCTCAGCAGGTAGGGGCATTTGCCTTGCGCGCAGCCCACCCGGGTTCCATCACCGGCACCCCATATAGTCCCCCAAGCACCGCCAGGAGTAATTCCTGAGCAAAGAGCCAGGGAGAAAACCCTGAGCATTGCCAGGTATGACTCAAAAAGGCAAAAAAAAAAAAAAAGTTGTTTCAGGGCTGGAGGCGATAGCACAGCGGGTAGGACATTTGCTTTCAACGCGGCCGACCGGGTTCGATCCCCAGCATCCCATATGGTCCCCCTGAGCACCGCCAGGAATAATTCCTGAGCAAAGAGCCAGGAGTAACCCCTGAGCATTGCCAGGTATGACCCAAAAAGCAAACAAAAAATAATAATAATAAAATAAAATAAAATTAAAAACATTTAAAAGAAAATTCATGGTTTTTTTAAATTTATTCTGATTTTTTGGAGCCACACTTGGTAGTGCTCAGAGCCCAAAGTCCTGGCTCACACAGATGACTCCTGTGGGGCTTGGGGAGGACCCAGTGATCGAACCCAGGTCGGCTCTGTGCAGCAAGTGCCCACTCATTGTGCTGTCGCTCTGTCCCTCAAATTAGGATTTGAATCAAGCCCACTGCCAGCCCAGTGGTTTTGGCAGCTCTGGTCTGTGCCAGGCTGGTTCTGCATGTCCACCATGGTGCTGTGGAGGTGTGATGTGGTCGAGGTGTCCCGTGTATATGCACAGAGGCGGTTCTCCGAAGGCCCACCAAGGCTACGGTCCATAGGCTGCGTGTGTGAGCCTGCCACCGGCTGGTCCTCTGTTCCACACCCACTGCTGACGGTGTCACTTCGCAGCTGAGTTCGCTGGCTGTCGTGCTAAACCCACTCCTGTCACCATCTTTTGCGGGTGCTTGGGCCTTTGCGAGGCCCTTCTTTCCACGTGAGCTTGCACAGCTGTGGGCTGCCCAGCACACCAGACACTTTGGAACCCGGGTTTAAGCGGGCACAGAATAGCAGTGAAGGGGACCTGCTGGGTCTCTGAGGGGGCAGCTTCCTTCAGTGTGGGACTATGCCTAGTTTGTACCCCCCCAGACGCTGACCGCCTCCCTAGCACACCCTTTCGTGGGACCCTTCACCATTTCCACAGTGACTCATGATGGCGGCCACCTGCTGTGTGGGCTTGTCCTCTGTGTACACTATGGGCAGTCAGTGCGCAGTGAGTGGGTGTTTGCCAGGGGCTGGTATATCCCCCCTCGCTTCACGTTCTTACTTTCCCATGGTCTCAGAGTCCCTCTGAGCGTCCCTGGCTCTGGAGAAGGCCTCCGTGTCACTGTGTTTTTTGTGGGAACTTCCCCCGTGGCCAGAGCAGCTCTCAAAAAGCTGGGCCCTCCAGAGTGAAAGGACAGTGGTGGGTGCCGGTTCCTCTCAGAGTTGAGGGTCTGGGGAGTGCATTGCTTCCTTTTTCTTCTGCTTTTCTTCTCTAATTGTCC
>JAJIBD010021634.1:0-10387 GCA_021461705.1 Cryptotis parvus
GCTAACCCTCGAGAACATCATGCAACAATTAGAATGGGAAGGAATGGGAGTGAACATACATGGTCGGCAACTACAGCACCTCGCTTCAGTGATGACATCGTTCTAATAACACCAAACATTAGCCAAGCGGCACAAATGCTGGCTGACTTTGACAGAGAATGTGGGAAGATAGGGTCTACAGCTGAAACTAAAGAAAACTATGTTCATGAAGAATGAACTAGTTCCAGAGGCCCCATTCACTCTCAATGGAACAAACATCTCTGAATGCAGCAGTTATGTGTACCTAGGTCGAGAAGTCAACATGATGAACGACCTAAAACCTGAGCTGCGCAGGAGGAAGAGAGCTGCATGGAATGCCTTCAAAGGCATTGAAGAAATAGCTAAAAAGGACAAGGAACCTCCGGCTCCGGGCACATCTCTTTGACTCCACCGTTCTCCCTGCATTAACATATGCCTCAGAGACCTGGGCCCTACAAAAGTAGGATGAGAATGCTATTTGGGTCTCCCAGAGAGGAATCGAAAGAGCTATGCTTGGAATATCACGCCTCACTCAAGTGAGAGAAGGAATCGGAGTTCTGACCTCCGTCGCTATTCCAGAATCAGGGATGCTGTCTCGTTTGCCAAGGCTTCGAAAATCAGATGGTCTGGACATGTAATGCAATTTGGAGACAACCGCTGGACTAGAGCCATTACCGACTGGATCCCATGGGTTGTCAAAAGATCACGGGGCCGCCCACCTACAAGATGGTCAGTCTTCCTTGTAAAGACCCTGAAGGAACGATTTGAGGCTCTTCATATTCCTGAATCAACCAGATGCCATTGGGCTACATTGGCACGTGATAGGGTCCAATGGAAATGTTACTGGCGCCTGCTCGAGCAAATCGATGAATAACGGTCGTGATTCAAGTGATTCAAGTGAGGTCAGGTTATTTATGTGGGCCCTTTCTTGTTTCCTGGGGAATGCCTGCAGAGCTATGAACTTTCCTCTTAACACAGCTTTTGCTGTTTCTCACAAGTTCTGATAGTTGTTTTCTTCATTGTCATTTGTTTCTAGGAATATTTGGATTTCCTTTTTTGATTTCTTCTATGACCCATTGGTTGTTCAGCAGTGAGCTGTTCAGTTTCCAGGTGTTTGGTTTGACTCCCTGCTTCTGTGTATGGTTAACTACTATTTTCATTGCATCATGATCTGAAAAGATAGTCGACACAATTTCTATCTTTTTTATTTTGTTGAGCTATGCTTTGTGGCTCAGTATGTGGTCTATCTTGGAGAATGTTCCATGTGCACTGGAAAAAAATGTGTATTCAGCTTTTTTTTTGAGATGAAAAGCCCTGTATATATCAACCAGCTCTCTTTCTTCCACTTCTTCCTTCAGGTCCAGTATTTCCCTGCTGAGTTTCAGTCTCGTCGATCTATTCATAGTCGATAAGGCAATGTTGAAGTCTCCGAATATTATTATGCTACTGTTTTGTCTTCTTTGAGGTCTATTAATAGTCGTTTTAAGTATTTTGCTGGCCCCTCGTTTGGCGCATATATGTTTAGTAGTGTGATTTCTTCCTGGTATACATATTGTCCCTTTTAACCTTTTTCAGCCTGAAGTCTATATTGTCAGACACCGAGTATGGCCACACCCGCCTTTTTGGAGGAGTTGTTTGCATGGAGAATGGTCTTCCAGCCTTTGACTTTGAGTCTGTGTTTGCTCTGATTATTCAGATGTGTTTCTTGTAGGCAGCAGAATGTTGGATTCAGTTTTTTAATCCATTTTGCCACCCTATGTCTCTTAATTGGTGCATTTAGACCTTTGGACGTTGAGAGAGATTATTGTCATTGGATTTTGTGCCATCTTCCTGTTTAAATTTTGTTGTGGTTTTGGGTTGTCTTATTTTACAATAGACCCTTCAATCCTTCTTTTAATGTTAGTTTTGAGTCTATGAATTTCCTGAGCTGTTGTTTATCCGTGAAGTTGTGTATCTTTCCTTCACATCTGAAAGTAAGTTTAGCTGGGTAAAGAATTCTTGGTGAAGCCTGCAGTTCATTGAGTCTTTTCACAATATCCCACCATTGTTTTCGGGCTTGGAGTGTTTCATCTGAGAAGTCAGCTGTAAATCTCAGGGATGCTCCTTTGTATGTGATTTCTTTCTTTGATCTTGCTGCTTTCAGTATTCTATCTCTGTCTATCGTTTTTGTCATTTTAATAAGGATGTGTCTTGGAGTATTCTTATTGGGGTTTCTTTTAGCTGGTATCCTACGGGCCTCCTGTATCTGGGAGCAACTTCTCAGCGATGATGGCTTTGACAGTTTCTTCTTCATCAAGGTTTTCTTCTTGCCCTTCTGGGACCCCAAAGATGCGTATGTTGTTCCTTTTGGCTTCATCCCGATTTTCTCTGGTAGTCTGTTCGTTGATTGTGAGTCTTTTCTCCATCTTTTTGGTGTTGTCTACAGAATCTCTGAACCTCATCTTCGAGATCACTAATTCTTTCTTCAGTAGCTGTTACTCTGCTTTGGAGGCCTTCCCCTGTGCTTTTCAGTTCACTTACCTCATTTTTAATATCGGTCATTTCTGCTTGCACTTTGCTCTGAAATTTACTCAATTCTGCTCTCATGTCCTCTTGTATTTTATTGGCTTTGTATTCCAATGTTTCTTTGAGTTCCTTTTGAATATTTAACAGTTCCTTCTGAAATTCCTTTTCAGAAAGGTTATATAGCTCATCATTATTGCTTGATTCATCTGTATTAGTGACTGCAATAGTAGAGCTTGAAGGAATTCTGCATTGCTTTACCATAATGACTATCGTAGGTTGAGAATGTGTGTTCTGGGTGACTGGTCAATAGAGTTAGTATGTGCATGAATTCCTTTGTAGTTAGGGGATGTATAGCAAAGAATGTAGGGGCAAATGCTCAGTAGTAATCTCAGGTAGCTAGCTATTACTTCATGTGGACAAGCTAGCATCCGCGGGTTTTGAATTTTGGAGTGTCGCTAGGTGGTTCTGGAGTCAGGGAGACAGGGTGGAGGTAGTCCATGGAAGATCCAAAAAAGCTGGGTGTGGCTTGGTCCCCTTCGCAAAGCCCCAGACCTTTATGCTGGAAGGGGGTGCCTCGGAGACTCTAGAATAAGTCTTGAGCACCACTTAGAGTGGTCCCAAATCTCTGCTCCCTCCGAAAAGCAAAATGAAGCCAGATATATAGTAAAGCGAGTAGGCTGCTTGCCTTACAAGCTGCTGACCCAGGACATCTGATACATATAGAGTATCCTGAAAATGCCACAAGTGATCTGTGGCTGCAGAGCCAAGAGCAATCCCTGAATACTGCTGACCATGGCCTTAATATGCCACCACCACCACCACCCCACTCCTCTGCCTAAAAATAGAGACCTGAGAAACAGTAAAGTTGATAGGGTGCTAGTCTTGAATGTTGGGACCAGGGGTGAATGCCTGATACCTCCTATAGTTCCCTCAGCACCTCCAGCAGTGATTACAAAGCCAGGGGTAAGCCCTGAGAAGTTCTGGGTGTGTGAACAAAACAACAATAATAAAACAGCATGAGAAAAACCATTCTGGGAGCCCTACCTGTGGTCCAATAGGAGGAACTGGTAATATTGTGGATTTCTTGCTGTGTTCCCTTCTAGTCCCACACTACAGGCCAAATATAACACTTTTCTTGGCCTCAGCTAAAATTTCACACTCATACAGACCCACTTACAACTTGGCACAAAAATCTCCCTCCACCCCATTCTCAGGCTTGCTCAACAAGATTTTACCCTTAGTTTGCCATGGTAGTGGAAACAAAAAAAAAAACAAACGAAAACAACACTTGAATTGAGGGGCTTAAAAGCAACAGAAATGTGTTCTTTAATTCTGGAATCCAGAAATCTAAAAACAATGTATTTACAGAACTGAACTCCCTCTGCAGACTCTAAGGGAGAATGCTTTTGCTTCTTTTGCCTTCTGATAGCCCCCAGGTGCCCTTCACCTGTGACCAAGCTCTGATCTCTGTCACTGTTTTAATATGGTCTCTTCCCCCTCCTTCCCTCCCTACTCTTTCTCTTAAAAGAAAACTGGTCACAGAACTTAAGGAACACCCAGTGGCTGACACTTACTTGCTTTAAGTTCATTTGCCTAGGATCTTTCCTCTGGCTTACTCCTTAATTCTTAAAGCCTGGTTTGACCCGGGGCCCCAAGAACACACAGCAGAAACACATCGACTTCAGATGTTTTCCAAAAAAAGGGTGGCAGGATCAAATGACCCAGGGATTCATGAGGTGACAGGGTCAATGAGGAGCCCCTCCCACGAAAATCACTGACCCCACACCATCTGCACTTCTATGTTCATAGCAGCACTATTCACAATAAGCAGAATAGGTAAACAACCTGAGTGCCTGAGAACAGATATTTGGATAAATAAACAATGGTACAGCTACACAATCTGATACTATGTGGCTGTTATAAAAACAAAGTTGTGAAATTTGCCTGGATGGACAAATGGATGGACATGGAGTGAATCATGCTGAGTGAAATTAGGCAGAAGGAAAAGGACAGATATAGAATGACCAAAATATTCATTTGTGGCATATAAAAATAAAATTTGTATGAGGCCAAAATCCAAGGCCAGGTAATACACGGTCCAGCAGGACTTGCCAATGATTGGAATCTCCCACAAATGAGTGGGTGTCAAAGGTTAAGTAAGAGAGAGAAGGGATCATTGTGCTAGTAATTGTTGGAGTTCGTAACTCCAGATTAAAACTGAGCATTGAACATAGGCAAAGGGATCACTGTATCACTGTATCACTGTCTTCCCGTAGTTCATCAATTTGCTCGAGCGGGCACCAGTAACATCTCCATAAGTCCTGTCACAAGCAAGGTGTAGCCCAAGAGCATCTGCTTGTTCCAGGGACAGTAAGAGCCTCAAACCATTCTTCAGGTCATGGAATTGAGGTCCATAATTGTTACCAGTTTTTTGCATAACAAATAAATAAAACACAGGCAAAGGGATATACATGATATTTCCTAAATGTAGGTATTGCAAGCCAAATGTAGGTATTGCAAGCCACAATGTGCAAGAGAAGGGAGAGAGAAGGAGGAGGAGGAGGGAGGACAAGGAGAAAGAGGAAGAGAGAAGAAGAAGACAAATAAGTCGAAAGAGAAGAAGACAAAGACAAAAGAAGATGAAGACAAGAAGAAGATGAGAAAGAAGATGGGAGAAGAAGAAGGAGAAGGAGGAGGAGGAGGAGGAGGAGGAGGAGGAGGATTTTGCCTATTTCTGTAAATTCAGATGCTAAAATAGTAGAAATGATTTGAAGGAGAGAATTGGTTCATAAAATGTTACAGAATAGGTTAAAAACAGACTTCTAAGTCTTGGATGATATCACAGGAATAAGTTGACTTATTTTCTATCAGTGACTGGTCATTAGCTGAGTAAGATTGAACTGATTTTATCCTGGAGAGATGAACACAACTAGAAATTCCATTCAATTTTACATAACTGGGAATGCTTAAGATTACTTGATGATATTCCTTTCATTTAGGCAATAGTTGATTATAAGGGAATCCAGTTTTTCAGGTTTTTTAGTAAAACCTAATTGCCAGATGGTCATCTTTTATTTGGTGATAATTCTCTATTTGGGTATGGTTAAAAAATATTTCCATATTCTTTTTTTTTTTGCTTTTTGGGTCACACCCAGCAATGCTCAGGGTTACTTCTGGCTCTGCACTCAGGAATCACTCCTGGCGGTGCTCGGGGACCATATGGGATGCTGGGGATCGAACCTTTGGCCAGCATGGGCCGGCTGCATGCAAGGCAAACACCCTACCTGCTGGACTATCGCTCCGGTCCCCAATATTTCCATATTCTTGAATTGACTGATGCACTTGTCAAAATTAATAATATATGCAGTTAATTTTAAATTCCAAATCCACCAAGGCACTTATGGCTAAGAAAGGCCCAGCCTATAATAGTTCAAAGAGTTTAAGCTGAAGTTTGCCCTTGGGAGTTATTCTGTACTTATGAAGGTCCATAGGCTAGAGGGAGATCCAAATTTAGACGTTTCTTGACACAGATTTTCCTAATATCTTCTTTTTTATGGGTTGTGATTACATTTTTTTCTCTTTCCCAAGGATTTGCCAGTGATGGCTAATGGACTTGATATTTTTAAAGCTGAGACTAATTCCTAGGTGACTTTAGAAGTGAAAGAGGTTCCTGGGACCGGAGTGATTATTCCAGCGGGTAGGGTGTTTGCCTTGCGCCCCGCAACCCAGGATTCCCGGCATCCCATATGGTCCCCGAGCACCCCCAGGAATAATTCCTAAGTTCAGAGCCAGGAGTAACCCCTGAGCATTGCCAGGTGTGACTCCCCAAAAAGCAGAAAAAACCCATATAAGTGAAAGAGGTTTCATGTCACTCTGTTGTGACCTGGGTAAACCAAAGCTAGCAATTATTTGATTAAGAAACATTTTGGCGACACTTTCCTGGATTTTCTTGCCACCTTCATGGTCTAATAAATAGCCAGATTATGTGATAGTGCTCTCTTTTCAGAAAATAATGGGATATATTCTTCAAAAACTATAAGTAGACATTTTCTAGGACCCCAAAATTTTATTGTTTGGAATTTACACAGGGTAAATCCTAGTAGATGCTTATAAAAAACTATAAAAATATTTATGGTTATTATTCCTAAGAGATAGTCACTGGAAAACCCAACTGTTTATCAATAGAATAAACGTATTGTGATATAATCATGGAAGTTTAATCAACAATTTAAAAATAGTTCATGATCAAATCAACCACTAAGTATTATGAATTGTATTTCCAACGTATTTTTTCATGATCACAGCCAGGATGAAATCCTTTAATCAGTCATTGCTAAAAACAAATATGACGATCTTCACTGATACCTCCCTCCCAGCTAGTCCGCCCTCCATCAGTCCCCACCCAGCAGCTAAAAGGACCTCCATAAATCACAAATCTGACACATATCTTGGCACATATTTATTAAAACTGTTTAGAGACACCCCTTTCCTTTTAAAAAGAAAATCTAAATTAATTAATTAATTTTATTTTTTTTCTTTGCTTTTTGGGTCACACCGGCGATGCTCAAGGGGTTACTCCTGGCTCTGCACTCAGGAATTACTCCTAGCGGTGCTCGGGGACCATATGGGATGCCGGGGATCGAACTCGGGCTGGCACAGGCCGGCTGCGTGCAAGGCAAACACCCTACCCGCTGGGCTATCGCTCCGCCCCCTAATTAATTTATTTTAAATTTTTTTGGTGTTGTCTTTTTCAAATTTTATTATACCACCGTGAGATATACAATTACAAGGATCTATGTCTCTGTCATATAGTGCTCCAGCACCCAGTCCTCTACCAGTGCCCCCATTCCTACCACCAATGTCCAAACACTCCCTCCTACCCAACCTCCCAGCCTGCCCCTATAGCAGGCACTCTCTTCTCTTCTCTCTCTCTCTCTCTCTCTCTCTCTCTCTGAATTTCTCTTTCTGCTCCTACACTTTGTGGCTTTCCCTACAGATATGAATGGTTTATGATGTCTCTATATTCAATAGTGAGTTCCAGTGTGACATTATAATTCCTCATTTCCTATCAACCTCCCCAGTTTGTTGCAACTACAATGATCATTTCAGTGTATAAATGTGAAAGATCCTGGGATGGACCTGGTCCTAACTTTCATTTATTATCTAATCCTCCTGCATGCTGGCACATCTGTGGGTCTTGTCTGTCTCTTGACTGTCTTTGCTGGCTGTGGAGGCCTCGAGCCCATAACCACACCTGCTGACATGGAGATGGATGAGCCCAAATTCCTGCTCCAACTTCGCCAGCGCAGCTCCACACACATGTCTGCTAACCCTTGGAGCTATGTTGGACTCTGCCAGGGGCTGAGCCATTTACCATCCTCCAAAACTCCATGGGCTGCTCCATGTGGGATGAGCAGCACAGCTGTGGGTCTGGTCTGCCAGTGTTGACTTGAGATTGAGAACATGACTGTCTCAGAGCTATAGTGTGCACCAAGTCTGACAGGACCTGCTCATTCCCGAGCTTACAGCTGCTGTTGACTGCTTATCTACTGCACTAAAATAATTTTCTTTAGCTTCTCAAGGTGTCATTTCCCTGCAGGCCCAGGGCCTGGCCAAGAATAAAGCCTTCAGCACATCACCATCTCTCTTATATGCTTGTTGCTCAATATCTTTCTTTCAGAAGAGAAGTCTGGGAAAGTTGCCTTCGGTCCAGCCTAGGCTAGAACTCTGTTGTGTTGTCTAGTGACACTCAATACATCTCTGAATGACACCTTATGCTGATCACTGAGCAGGGTTTTGAGCAATAATTTACTTGTTTGTCAGTGTAATGTATTCATATTGCTGCTAAAACAAATTGCTACAAACTTGGAAGGGAGGAACGGGTATGCGGTCTTTTGGACATTGTGATGATATTGGACGTTCAGGGATGAGTGAGGGAGAATCCTATACACATATAGAAGTGTTGAATTATGAAACACTATAGTATTGTAAACCAAAGACAAAATTTAAAATGGGAAGGCATACTTTTTTGTCTCAAGTCTCTGAAGTCAAACATATTAAATGGATTTCACTGAATCAAATTCAAGGCAGTAGCAGAGCTGTGCTTTCTCTGGAAATTTTAGGGAAGAAATTGTTTTCTTGCTGTTTCCAACTGTTGAAACTCACTATATTCTTAGATTGTGGCCTTTTTCTCAATACTTAGCCAACATTTTCTCTCCTCTCCACTTTGATTCATTTTTACATCTCTTGCTGACTCTGGCCTTCTCCCTTCCTCTCTTTGAGGGTAACTAATGTTTACATCTAACCTTTCTGGGAAAATCTCTAAATTCAAGAACCTTCAAGTAGTCACATCTGCAAAGTTCTTTTTACTATAAGGTAACATTTTTACAAACTTCATTGCTTAGAACACCAACACCCTAGGGTAGGCAATTTTTTCCTACCACATTTTTTCCTCTCTGAAAGTTTTTTAGTCATATGGAAGATGAGAGCCATGTTTATGTTGTCCAATGCAGAATCTAAGTGCCTTTAGGTGTTTTGATCAAAACTATTGCAGTTTGCTTCATGAAGTCAGACCATTAAGGACACTTGTATCCAAGTGATTTTATAGCATTTAATTTTTTAAAATTTTTTTTATTTTTACAATTACAAAGATATACAATTAAAAAGTTCATATTTGGGTTTTGGTCATACAGTGTTCCAGCATCCATCCCGCCACCAGTGCCCATCTCCCACCACCAACGCCCCCGGTTCCCTCCCCCTCCCCCAGCCCTCCTCCATGGCAGGTTCTTTATTTCTTTCCGTTCTCTCTCTCTTTGTCTTTTCCCTTTCCCTCCAGACTATGGATTACAGAACATACATTAAAGGGTTCTCATGTGTATCTTTTTGCCTCTATTTAATGCTCAGTTCTAGGTTGGCATTAGTACCCTCGACAATTGTTAGCACACTGTTCCATTTTCTGTCTTACCTAACCCTGACTCCCACACGTTTGTTGATAATTTCCACCTTTGACAAGACCTCCTGATATATGTTTCACTTGACCTTGGATATTGGTATCATAATATGTACATATATATTTATGCCATGCAGATAAATGCAGTCATTCTGTATCTGTCTCTCTCCTTCTGGCTAATTTCGCTCAACATAATCTTCTCCATGTCCATCCATTTATAGGCAAATTTTATAACTTCATTTTTCCTAACAGCTGCATAGTATTCCATTGCGTAGATGTACCAAAGCTTTTTATCCAATCATCGATTTTCGGGCACTCTGGTTGCTTCCAGATTCTGGCTATTGTGAATAATGCTGCTATGAACAAAAAAAGTAGGGATGGTGTTTCCGCTGCGTATTTTTGGCTTCCCAGAGTAGATTCCCCAGGAGTGGTATGGCTGGGTCAAATGGGAGTTCAATTTCTAGTCTTTGGAGGAAAGTCCATATTGTTTTCCCAGAAAGGCTGTACCAGCCGGCATTCCCACTCAACAATGGATGAGTGTCCCCTTTTCCCCACACCCACGCCAGCACTTGTTGTTCTTGTTCTTTTGAATATGTGCCAGTCTCTGTGGTGTAAAGTGGTATCTCATTGTTGTTTTGATTTGCATCTCTCTGATGATTAGTGATGATGAGCATTTTTTCATATGTTTTTTGCTTTTGCCATTCGAATTTCTTCCCTTGCTGAAGTTTCTGTTCATTTCTTCTCCCCCATTTTTTGATGGGGTTGTTTGTCTTCTTCTTGTAAAGTTCTACCAGTGCCTGATATATCCTGGATATTAACCCCTTATCAGATGGGTATTGGGTGAATATTCTTTCCCATTCTGTGAACTGCTTTTGTATCTTAGTCACTGTTTCTTTTGAGGTGCAGAAGCTTTCT
>JAJIBD010021635.1:0-84766 GCA_021461705.1 Cryptotis parvus
ACAATTACAAAGATGTTCATAAGATGTTCATATTTGGGTTTTGGTCATACAGTGTTCCAGCACCCATCCCTCCACCAGTGCCCATTTCCCACCGCCAATGTCCCCGATTCCCTCCCCCCTCCCCTAGCCTGCCTCTATGGCAGGTTCTTAATTTCTTTCTCTTTCTCTCTATGTCTTTTTTTTCCTTCCCTTCCACATTGTGGATTATAATACATACATTAAAATGATGTCATGTGTATCTTTTTGCCTGTATTTATTGCTCAGTTCTAGGTTAGTATCAGCACTTTTTGACAATTATTGGCACACTGTTCCATTCTCTGTCTTACCTAGCCTCTGATTCCCACACGGTTGTGATAATTTCCACCTTTGACAAGACCTCCTGATCCATGCTTCACCTGACCTCGGATATTGGTATCATATGTACATATATATTTATGTCATGCAAATATATGCAGTCATTCTATATCTGTCTCTCTCCTTCTGGCTAATTTCACTCAACATGATCCTCTCCATGTCCATCCATTTATAGGCAAATTTCATAACTTCATTTTTCCTAACATCAACATAGTATTCCATTGTGTAGATATACCAAAGCTTCTTTATCCAGTCATCGATTTTTCTGACACTCTGGTTGTTTCCAGATTCTGGCTATTGTGAGTAATGCTGCTATGAACATAAAAGTAGGGATGGTGTTTACACTGCGTATTTTGTCTTCCCAGGGTATATTCCCAGGAGTGGTATGGCTGGGTCAAATGGGAGTTCAATTTCTAGTCTTTGGAGGAATGTCCATATTGTTTTCCAGAAAGGCTGTACCAGTCAGCATTCCCACCAACAATGGATGAGTGTCCCCTTTTCACCGCATCCATGCCAGCATTTGTTGTTCTTGTTCTTTTGGATATGTGCCAGCTTCTGTGGTGTAAAATGATATCTCATTTTGGTCGGGTGTTGTTTTGATTTGCACCTCTCTGACGATTAATGAGAATGGCATTTTTTCATATGTCTTTTGATCATTTGAATTTCTTCCCTTGTTGAAGTTTCTCTTCATTTCTTCTCCCCAAATTTTGATGGGGTTGGTTGTTCTCTTCTCGTACAGTTCTACCAGTGCCTGATAGGTCCTGGATATTAAAACCCTTGTCAGATGGGTATTAGGTGAATATTCTTTCCCATTCAGTGGACTGTCTTTGTATCTTGGTCACTCTTGCTTTTGATGTGCAGAAGCTTTTAGTTTCATGTAGTCCCATATGTTTATCTTTGCTTTCAGTAGCTTTGTTAGTGGTGTTTCACCTTTGAAGATGCCTTTAGCTTCCATGTCATGGAGGGTTTTTCCTATATTTTCTTCAATGTGCTTTATAGATTCAAGTCTGATATTGAGATCTTTAATCCATTCTGATCTGATTTTTTGTACATAGTGTTAGACAGAGGTCCAAATTCATATTTTTACATGTCGCTGCCCAGTTTTCCCAAACCACTTGTTGAAGAGGCTTTCCTTACTCCATTTTGGACTCTTTGCACCTTTATCAAAGATTAAATGATCATGTATTTGAGGTTGGGTGTTAGGATACTCAATTCTACTCCATAGGTCCACAGGTCTGTTATTATTCCAATGCCATGCTGTGTTAATTACTACTGCCTTATAGTACGGTTAGAAGTTGGGAAAGGTGACGCCTCCCATCATTTTCCCCCAGAGGATTGCTTTAGCTATCCTTGGGGGTTTATTGTTCCATACAAATTTCAGGAGTGTTTGGTCAATTTCTTTGAAGAATGTCATGGGTATCCTTATAAGGACAGCATTGAATCTGTACAAAGCTCTAGGGAGTATTACCATTTTGACAATGTTGATTCTCCCCATCTATGAGCCTGGAATGTGTTTCCATTTCCTCATGTCCGCTTTTATTTCTTGGAGGAGTGTCTTGTAGTTTTCTTTGTTCAGGTCCTTTACACACTTGGTTAAGTTGATTCCTAGGTATTTGATTTTCTGTGGCACAATTGTGAATGGAATCGTTTCCTTAATATCCCTTTCTTCTCTTTCATTATTTGTATATAGGAAAGCCACCAACTTTTGGGTGTTGATTATGTATATTGCCACTCTACTATATGTGTCTATTGTTTCTAGGAGTTTTTGGGTAGAGAGTTTAGGGTTCTCTAGGTATAATATCATGTCATCTGAAAATAATGATAGCTTGACACCTTCCTTGCCTATCTGGATGCCCTTAATGTCCTTTTTCTTCTCTGATTGCTATGGGAAGTACTTCCAGTACTATATTGAATAAAAGAGGTAGAGTGAACAGCCTTGTCTTGTCCGTGATCTCAGGGGGAAGGCTTTCATTTTTTCCCCCATTGAGAATGATGCTCGCTGTGGGCTTTTTGGTAGATGGCTGTAACTATCTTGAGGAAGGTTCCTTCAATTTCCATTTTCTGGAGGGTTTTAATCATGAATGGGTGTTGGATCTTGTTAAATACTTTATCCGCATCTATTGATAGGATCATATGGCTTTTTTTTTTCTCTTATTGATATGATGTATTATATTGATTGACTTGCAAATGTTGAATCATCCTTGCATTCCTGGGATGAATCCTACTTGGTCATGATGTATAATCTTCTTGATGAGTCTTTGGATTCTGTTTGCTAGTATTTTGTTGAAGATCTTAGCATCCGTTTTCATCATGGATATTGGTCTGTAGTTTTTTTTTCTTTGTGTTGTCTCTCCCTGCTTTGGGTATCAGGGTGATATGTGCCTCGTAGAAGCTGTTTGGGAGTGTTTCTGTTTCTTTCATTTCCTGGAAGAGCTTGAAAAGGACTGGCAGTAGGTCCTCCTTAAAGGTTTGGTAAAGTTCACTAGTGAATCCATCTGGACCTGGGCTTTTGTGTTTCGGCAGAATTTTAATTACTGTTTTAATTTCCTTGATGGTGATAGGCTTATTCAGGTGTTGCAGGTCTTCTTGTTTCAGCCAGGGAGCTTGTAGGACTTCAGATATTTATCCATTTACCCATTTGCTGTTTGATTTCTTCTATGGGCCATTGGTTATTCAGAAGTGAGCTGTTCAGTTTCCACGTGTTTGATTTGACTCCCTGTTTCTGTGTACGGTTAACTTTCATTTTCAGTCCATCGCGGTCGGAAAAGATAGTTGACACAATTTCTATCTTTTTTATTTTATTGAGGTATGCTTTGTGGCTCAGCATTGGTTCTTTTGGAAAATGTTGCATGCACATTGGAGAAAAATGTGTATTCAGCTTTTTTGGCATGAAAAGCCCTGTATATATCCACTAGCTGTCTCTCTTCCATTTCTTCCTTCAGGGCCAATATTTCCTTGGTGAGTTTCAGTCTTGTTGATCTATCCATAGTTGATAGAGCAGTGTTGAAGTCTCCAACTATTATTGTGCTACTGTTAATGTCTTCTTCAAGGTATATTAGCAGTTGTTTTAGTATTTTGCTGGCCCCTCATTGGGTGCATTTATGTTTAGTAGCATAATTTCTTCCTGGTATACATACCCTTTAATTAATAAGAAATGGCCTTTGTTGTCCCTGCTAACCTTTTTCAGCCTAAAGTCTATATTATCCGATACTAATATGCTCACACCAGCATTTTTGGAGGAGTTGTTTGTGTGGAGTATGGTCTTCAAACCTTTTACTTTGATTCTGTGTTTGCTCTGATTATTCAGATGTGTTTCTTGCAGATAGCAGAATGTTGGTTCAATTTTTAAATCCATTTTGCCACTCTCTGTCTCTTAATTGGCACATTTAAACCGTTGACATTGAGAGAGATTATTGTCATCGGATAATAGCAATTATTGTCATTGGATTTTGTGTCTTCTTTTCTGTTTACACTTGTTGTGCTTTTTGGTTTTGTCGTATTTTACAGTAGACCCTTCAGTCCTTCTTTTTAAAGTTGGTTTTAAGTCCATGAAGTTCCTGAGCTATTGCTTATCTATGAAGTTGTGTATCTTTCTTTCATATCTGAATGTGAATCTGGCCGGGTCCAAGAATTCTTGGTGAGGCCTGCAGTTCATTGAGCCTTTTGCAATATCCCACTATTTTTTCGGGCTCAAAGTGTTTCATCAGAGAAGTCTGCTGAAAATCTTAGGGATGTTTCTTTGTATGTGATTTCCTTCTTTAATCTTGCTGCTTTCAGTATTCTATCTCTATAGTTTTTGTCATTCTAATTAAGATGTGTCTTACAGTATTCTTATTGGGGTTTCTTTTAGCTGGTATCCTATGGTCCTCCTGGATCTGGATCAAGCATTCTTTAGTTCCAGGAACGTCTCAGCAATGATGGCTTTGACAGTTTCTTCTTAATCAGGGTTTTCTTCTTGCCCTTCTGGGACCCCAATGATTCATATGTTATTCCTTCTGGCTTCATCCCGATTATCTCTTGTTGTCTGTTCATTAATTATGAGTCTTTTTTCCATATTCTGGTGTTGTGTATAGAATTTTTTGGAGCTCGTCTTCGAGATCACTAATTCTTTATTCAGTAGTTGTTACTCTGCTATGGAGGCCTTCCAGTGTTTTTCATTTCACTTACCTCATTTTTAATATCTGTCATTTCCATTTGTATTTTGGTCTGCATTTTTTCTCATTTCTTCTCTCATGTCCTCTTGTATTTTATTGATTCCATTGCTTTTTGAGTTCCTTATGCATCCTTAACAATTCTTTCCAAAAATTCCTTCTCAGAGAGGTTATACAACTCATCGTTATTGCTTGGCTCATCTGGGCTAGTGACTTCACTCACTGAGCTTAATGGAATTTTGCATTGCTTTACCATTATGACTATTGTAGTTTGCAAACGTGAGTTCTTGGGTGGCTCAATAGTACAGTTAGTAGGTGTCTGGGCTGTTTGCAGAGTTTGGATGGGTGGCAAGGAGTTTATGGACAAAAGCTCACTGGTACCTCATGGAAGATAGATAGTAAGTAGATCGCTTTTGCGTTGGGGATGTGGGTGGCTGGTTCCGGCCTGTTCCCTGGGGCTGATTAGTTCCATGGAGACACAAGGATCACACACACCTATAGGAGGGATGGGCATCGTTCCCGGAAGTGCAGGCAGAGGGGTCTGTGGTGGATCCAAGGCTGTGTGCCTCAGTTCCGCTGTTGGAAGTTCTGGCTGTTTCCCTAGGGCCGATTAGTTCCGCGGAGACTCACGGATCACACATACGCACCTGTGTATCATGAATGACTTTGATATTCATAGTGACTCAGTTTTAAAAAGGGGTGGAAGATAATTAATTTGTAGGTTCACTATATTCTGAGTGGATATCCACTCCTAAGACAGTGGATATCTCTGCTCTTTGGATACAGGAACAGGACAACTAGCTAGATATACACTGCAATTCCTAGTGACAGGGACCAGATTTATGCGTGTTGGGTGAAAGACATTTCTGTCAATTCTCTGCAGAAGGAAACAGCTGAAGCTACAGGCTGGCATGTTTGCAGGGGTTCTGGGTAATGGTCTGAAAGAGTGCTCAGCTCCTGGAGGAGATAGGAAACCAGGCCCAAGTGTGTTTTTGTGTTAGCACAACTGGATTCTGACTCATTATTCTAGATCACTTTCCATTTCACCAAGATTCACATCCTTTAAATTAAAGCAGAAATATAATTTTAAAAAAGGGTTGTGGGTAAATTAGGACAGCATGACCTCTTTTTAGGACCTTATTTTTTTAAAGGGGGAGGCATGGAGCATACCCACTGGTGCTTAGGGGTTACTCTTGGCTCTGCATTCAGGAATGTCTCTGGCGGTGCTTTGAGAACCATGTGGGATGCTGAGGATTGAAATGAGTTGGCTGTGTGCAAGGCAAACACCTTATTCATTGTATTGTCTTTCTGGCTCCAAGACTGTACGCTTATGTCTGGAAAGTCGAATATAAAGAAAAAGTTGGGTTTGAAATGCTTGCTCCCATTGGTATCTAAGATCATCCTACAAATTTTCTGGGGAAGATAGATGAAAGTAGTATCAGAGAAGTCAAATTTAAGTTGATAGTTATTTGCAAGAATACTTTTTGTATGGTTTGGATAATCCTATCATATATTGTAACTGTTGTTAAGATTTTTGAGTCAGAAGAACCTTCTGAAGAATTCTTTTTTTTTCAGACATAATCAGTAAATGCACAAGATGAGAGCCTACTACTGAGAGTATACCACCCGGACGGCAGAGCCTGGCAAGCTACCTATGTAGTATTTGATATGCCAAAAACCAGTAACAATTATAGATCTCATACCCATGACCTGAAGGAATGGTTGAGGCGCTTCATGTTCCTGGAGCGAGCAGATGCCCTTGGGCTACATTAGCACTCAACAGGACATATGGAGATGTTACTGGTGCCCGCTCGAGCAAATTGATGAACAACGGGAAACAAGTGATACAAGTGATACTTCTATTTTTTAGTGATACAAAAATAGTTTTATTGGAAGAAATTTACTTAGGTGTATATGAGAGTAGAGAAAGAGGAATGTAGGTTCCAGCCAACACAGGCTTTGAATAAATGTGGAGAAGTAGAAGGAAACGTGTGTTCAAGAGAGAATGTAAGCTTGAAAAAAATAGAAATCTTTTCTTTTTTGTCATTTGGGTGCCTCTTGTTTCTCCTTTCTTCATGGATCTCCAATAACATTGTAGACCCAGAATTTATCGATTTGGGGGGTGGACTTCAGGAGATTCATGGGGAAAAGTTTAGGATATGATGAATCTTATATTTTAAGCCAAAAGTTAGGGCTCTAAATGGATTTTCCCTTTCTCTTGTTCATGGCAATAACACCCCTTTCTTCTGTTAGCTAATTATAATTTACATAACAAATCAATCCCAAATATCAGAGGTGTAAACTGATAAGTTGCTGCCTTCCTCATGGTCATGAGTGTTTGGTGGGTGCCATGAATGTGGTGATTCAGGGATACAAGCTTCCTCTATCTAACAGTCCAGTGGTTGACCCTCTTGGAAATAGTCAATACTCTGTTTCAAAGTAGTCATACCATGTGGAGGCAGGTGAGAAATGTCAATCTTGGCTGCCAAACAGATCTATTGATTCAGATACTCTGAGGAGAGGATCTGTGGTTTAATATGGCTGTCAAGTGATCCTGAGAACATGAATAGTTTAGAACCATGTACTAAGAGAGAGGTGAGATTTTGGTGACTGGAGTTATAATATGATCTAAAAAGGAATGTTATTTCAACATATCAGAGGCACCAGGACTGATGATAACATTGTTATCCAAAAAATATCTGTTGAGTACCTACTGTGAGCCAAATGACCAAGAGATACATCAATGAGCAAGAACGGATCTATTACTTTCTACTTTAAATATGTTGGATTAACACAGAGAGTGAGAGAGAGCTAGGGAGAGAGAGAGAGAGAGAGAGAGAGAGAGAGAGAGAGAGAGAGAGAAGGCAAGGTACCTGCCATAGAGGAAGGCTGGGGGAGCGGGAGGGAATTAGGGAACTTTGGTGGTAGGAAGTGGGCACTGATGGAGGGATGGGTGTTGGAACACTGTATGTCTGAAACCCAAACAGGAACATCTTTGTAATTGTATATCTCACAGTGGTGTAATAAAAAAAAATTAAAGAAATAAATTAAATAAGATGTACCTAGTACAAAGTAGGAAATTAGTACATGTTCACAAAATGAAAGTGAACGATGAATAAATGATTTACCTGCTGGAATTCAGCTCTAGAAAATTCAGAAAAGAAGAATTGGTCTTCCAAATGTATCCATTGATCTCTTTCTGAAGGTGTTGAAAGAAAATGCATTTTAAATATTTTGGAAAAACCTCCCTGGCAAGAAAGGTATCTTTGCTCCCACTGTGGCCTCTAGTCAAGGAAAATAATTCAAAGATTACTTGAAGCAATGTTCCACCCATCAAAAGAGATCACTTAGGTTAAGATCATAATGGCAAAATAATAAAAATTATCAACTAAAGATCAAGGGCTAATAGAGAAGTGTCTTATCTGTGTCATTTTATAAAAGTCTTAAACCTTTTGAGCAGCCATTCCTACTGAGTCTCATGTTAGGTAAAAGGTATGAAGATTGAGAAGTTTAACAAAGTGGCCAAGGTGATATATTTAATCAGTGGGAAAACTGGGGTACGAGTTCAAGCTTTGGGTAAATTTAATGTCTTTAGTGTCTGGCTATAACTGTAACCCTTATCTGGACCTGAAAAAATCAGAAGTGCTATTTTGCTTTTTGGGAGGGAGGAACAGGGTCTCAGGGAAGCATGTGCTCTGTAAAAGCTTCTGCAGGGTGGGCTAGCCACAATGTGTCAAAGAAGAGGGAGAGAGATGCAGAGACATAAGAGAGAGAAAGAGAGGAAACGGGGCTACCTGCTATTGAGGCAGCCTGGGGGTGGGCAGGATGGGGTGGGGTATATTGGTGGTGGAAATGGGGCACTGATGGAGGGATGGGTGCTGGAATACTGTATTACCAAGAACCAATTATGAACACCTTTGTAATTGTATGTCTCATGGTGGTATAATAAAAAATAAAAAAAAGCTTCTGCAGGGCACTTGGCAGCATCTTACAGGGGTGGTGGGTGGGAGGACCTCTGGGAAAGATACCCAGGAGAGGGAGATTTCCCTCAAGCAGAGTGAGACCCTGGCTTGCCTGCCTGGGTACTAACTGAAGCCCCACCCAAGATTGCGAGGTCTTGGACAAATCAATTAACCTTTATGAGCTTAACAAGCATATGGCCTATAAAAATGAAGGTGATCCCTTTTAATGACTGTCTTGTAGGGTCATTATTAGAAACCAATGAAAAAAATTATAGTGCACATAAAAATGACACCCACAGATAGCATTCTTAGAAAGCAGAACGGTGCTGTGTGTGTGCCTTAAGACAAAGTCACTAATCGTCACTGTGGAGGAACCCAGAGGAGATTCTTGCTTAGCCTTGAGCTTTCACATCAATTCCAGAGACAGATGAGAGATGGATACTCGCTATAAAGAGGAACCCACCCAGGCAGAGGTGTGACTGCATGAAGCATCATGGTGTTGGGCAAATAATAAATGATTGGTTATTTCCAGTGAGGGCCTAGGAGGCAGCTTGGTTGAGCAGCCGCTGAGGATAGAGAGACAGGGCCTGTTGATGTTTCCCATCAGAAAGAAACATTGGTATATTTAGGATGAAATGAAAAGGAGAACATTGCCGAGGCATAAATGAGGGGAATGTTTCTTGCAAGCCCTCTGCAAGCTCCAGAGCTCCAACCCGAACATTAGTTATTGCTTTTGCTACTAGTGTTGCCAAGTTACAGCAATCCAGGTATTTCTATTTTGAAATGATTGCACAGAATTTCAATGTCAGGAAGTCCCCTGAAATACCATCAGCAACAATAAGAGGAAACATCCAGTGGGAGGAGGGACTCCATCGTCAGCCAAACTGAGGGTGATTTATTGCCATGAGTAATCAATAATACTTGGTCCTCATCAATTTGATACCTCATTGAAAATTTTGAGGTCTCAATGTGCTCATTAAAGAGCATAATGGATTTACATCTTTTAATTATGTTTTATGGATTGTGAACATAATGTAATTAAGACTTTTCAGGAGGCATGATGAATGAGCAGGGTGGCCTGGCATATGGTCGGAGACAGCACATCGAGTGGACTCGGGAGAGAGGAGGCCAGCCCCATGGCTGACAGCTCAGGACAGAGTGTGAGGACAAAATCCACAGTGCAGAAGCTCAATGACACTGAAAGTCAGAAAGAGAAGAGGGACAGAGGAACAAGTCAGTCAGTGGGGCCTCAGCAACAAATCTGAGTGTATGTGCTCATTGGGTTAGAACTGTGCTTTCTATATCTCCTGCCCTGTTACACCTGCCCTCTCCCTCCTTCCCCACTGCTGTTATCTTGGTTGCAAATACATTGTTCTTTTATTATAAATTGTGGGCGAAAGATCTATTATGATGAACTCACCATTCCAACCATTGTTCAGTGCACAGTTGGGTGCTTCTATATATTCTCACTGAGGCTGTGTTGGTTGGGTGTGTCTCCAGTGCAGCTGTGCTGGGTATATTCTTAGTATGCTAAGGCAGTGCTGGAAGCATTCCCAGTGCATCAGGGTTGGCTGTACTGGGCATATTCCTAGCGTGCAATATTGGGTGTCTTCACAATGTTTTCAGTGCTGGGTGTATTTCAAGTATGACTGTTTTGGATAGATTCACAATGTTACTGTTGTGTGTACTCAAAATATTGTGAAGTTGGATGTCTCCAGACTATTGTGAAACACATACCCAGAACTATTTTCATTTTGTAGAACTGAAGCTTTGTACCCTTTAGAAAACATCCCCTAGCACCCAAAGTTCCACTTTCTATCTTTGTTGATACAACTCCTGAAGTTGTATTCCTTACATGAGGAATCATACGGTGTTAGTCTTTCTGGAGCTGGCTTATTCCATCACATAATGTGCCTTAGGCTCATCTTTCTTCCCAAAGTGTGTGTGTGTGTGTGTGTGTGTGTAGAGAGAGAGAGAGAGAGAGAGAGAGAGAGAGAGAGAGATATGACAACAGCATTCACTCCCCTGAAATCCCGACACTTCCATTGACCTTCCCAACCCCAACCTCAGGATTCCTTGTGCTCTAGCCCATAATGGGGTCTTTCTAGTAGGGTCAGGTCACTGACAAATTAAAATTCTCTTATACTTTTACTCCTTAGTGATCTACCATGTGTTTCCTTTGCCTTCCATTGCTGAACCTGTCAACAATGCTTATTGCATACCCCAGGTCAGCTACCACTCTCTCTCATTCACTATTTTCAAACCCACTTGTTCCCTTATACAGCTTCACAGAGAGACAGACATGGGGCAGAGCTGCTACTGGCTCTCCCTGTGCCCAGCCGCTCATGAGGCACCCGGGAGGGATGGCAGGTTCTAGCCCTGGCCCGCCACCCCAGCAGAGCCTCACAACAAGCCAGACAACCCCCACTCCATGAGGGCCTCCATTTTCACATCCGGACTTCCCCCTCGTCAGAATTCCATCAACAGACCAGCCTATCACAGCCCAGCTTGCGCGGCATGGCGGCTGTGCAGTTCATCAATAAACGATGGATTTTGAGATGACTACAAGAGTATGCTACCCACTCAGCAGAGCCTGGCAAACTATCCGTGTCATATTTGAAATGCCAGATACCAGTAACAATTATAGACCTCATTCCCATGACCTGATGGAATGGTTTGAGGCTCTTTATGCTCCTGGAGTAAGCAGGTGCTTTTTGGGCTCTACTTGCATGAGACAGGACATATGGAGATGTTACTGGTGCCCGCTCGAGCAAATCGATGATGAACGGGAAGACAGTCAGACAGACAGCTGCGCATAAGAGGTATGCCAGGAAGTCTATACTCATGACGTCTTTTTTTCTTTACTTGTGATCCAACTTCCTCCAAGCACTTCTGAACCAACAAAGAGTCTAGGACAGGGGTTTGTGAACTACCATCAGTGAGTCAATTTTATAAATAGGCTTTTACTGGAATGCAAACATACCCACTTGTTGTTGCTATAATTCAAAGCTCCTTAAAGAAAATCTTTGCCGATCCAGATCTAGGCCATCACTTGTATTCCAATCTATCTCCAAGTAGCTCCCTGCTTATGGCCTTGGGTCATTAAACATCCCAAAAAGGGGAAATAATAGTACCTATTTCACAGCTTTATTGTGAAGGCTGGGTAATATGGTCCAGAATAGCAACCAGAAATGTGTTATACTGGCCTATCCAATAAGACACAACACAACTCCAGGCAGTGACTGGAGGGAAGACTTGGTTTACCTCCAAGTACAAAGAATGTACGCTTTGCAAGTATAAAAATTAGGGTCCAAATTTCAGACCATACTGGTTTTTAATGTACATTCAAGATCCCAAACTTCTCATCTGTGAAATGAGGAACATAATAACTTACTTGCAGGTTTATTGTGGGGACTGAAGGCTGAAAGCATTTTAATAATGATTTATGTGTTGAAAGCGGTCTGCTCAGATTGCCTGGAGAAGCCAGTTTGCTTCCTCCCCTTTCCAGAGTACCTCTGAGGACAGAATTATGGGCATGCAGCTCTGTGGCTGTCTGTACTCCCACCTTGTTACACTGCCCTTCTGCTTACAGAATGGCTTGTGAGACTGCTGCAGGAATGACAGCCCTGGAGCTTCCCCTCATTTTCGTGGACCCAGAGTACCTCATATTCTCTCAGAGATGGTCCTAGTTGTGGTCTTTTACTGGCCTCTAGGGGGAGCTCAAGACTTCATCATCCTTGATGGCTAGGGTCAAAGGCAAAAGAATTATTGAGTTAACTGAAGAAAGATTGTTTGCTGAATGAAGGGAAAGTAGAGTGGAGAGATGGATGCTGGGGATAAAGAGAAACTTGGCTTCTGAGGACTCAATTTCACTTTTATTTACTTCCTCCCAATTTTCCTTTCTTATTGACACTAGGAGCTACAGATCACCTTGACTTGAGTAGAGGAAGACTGTTCTTCCTCTGTCACCACCCAGAAAGTCGGGGCACATCTGGCTCCCCTGTCCCACCAAGAGTGATCTCTGAGCACAGAGCCAGGAGTAACCCCTAAGCACAGCCGGGAGTGTCTCAAAAATAAGTCAACAAAAAGTGGTGGTTGTTGGGGGTGGAAGGAGGGGGCAGTGCTGAGTTTCTGCTCAGGACAGGGACCTGCCCTCTGTATCTCATCAATCTCTTTATAGGGTAGCTCCAAGGTATAGAAGAGCCTGGCTGTGTGTATAGGCCAATTTCCAGCCTAGTAGAATTGTTCCACCCACATCTCCCCCCAGAGAAGTGCACTCTCACCCTGGCGTGCACTGGAGCTCTCTCTCTCAACTCCAGAGAAGCAGCGTTCTCTCTTGAGCACATTATTCTCTTCTCTCTCTCTCTTTTCTCTCTCTCTCTCTCTCTCTACCACCCTCAAAAACTTCAAAATAAAACCTATTTTGACTTCACTGCTCATATGCTCCTGAAATTCTTTTCTGAAGGAGAAACGACCTCGAAGGTCTGGGGTAAGACATAGACCTGACTTTCCTTTCCTGCAAGACTCACAGCTGACTCTTATCAGTCCTAGACTTCCCCAGCGGGGTTGGAAGAAGTGGCCAGAGAGAAGTGGTAGCACCCCCTTCTTTCTCCAGGTGGCTGCTTCTCCCCATCCCCACTTCACCTAAGTTACTCAGGGGCTCCCACCACCTTCATTGTGGTTCATGACTTGAGGCGCAACAGCTAGGAATTTCTTTTTCTTCTTTTTGATGAAAAATGACTTGCTTTCCTGTTGAAAGATAGGAACGCTGGCCTAAGGACTTGCAATGCTGGTACCCACACAGCCAGTGACCTTCTCTCTTGATAGCTTTTGCTCTGGACCGTAAAGAGCCGTGGGAGGTGCCAAGGATATCTGAGTGTTGTGATTGTGGAATCGAGTGATTTCTCTGAAAAATATAATGACACCAAGGTGCAGCCCTTTCTGCTTAACGGATTATCAGGCCAGATGGAGACCTGCTGTTCAACATCATGGCCATCAGTCCTCGTCCACTTACCCACTCTGCTACTGGGTCAGCACTCACTCTGAGTCTCAGCATCCGTATTTATAAAACTGAAACAATATGCCTCTACAGGGCTTTTCTTGGAGACTCAGATTCTGCGCCATTAATTTTCTGGGCTCCCAGTATAGTCAGGTGTTCAATACCATTCAGCCTAATTTCCCGACATTCTCCTAGCCCTGGATTATGATGCACTGGATGGCTTTGTCTTGAGCCAACTCCCTTAACAAATGTTTCCACCTTCGATTAAAATTAATTCAAAGACAGGGACCAGCCACACATCCTGTAAGGGACTAAGAAAATGGCATTAATTTTGTAAATTAATAAATATGCAAATGGAAGCTCTGTATGGAATGGGCTGGAGAAGCAGGAAGTAAATTGTATTGTAAATTATGCATCGCCAGATGGAGCGGCTCCCCTTGACTTAGCATGCGAGGCAGAGGGAGCCGGAGCCTGGCTGGCAGCTGCAGCTTGTGACAGTGAGTGACACGCTTACCCAAGGCAGCCTGGCTGCTGAGTCACGCAGGGGTTCTGCAGAGGCCACGGGAGCCCCAGGGCCAGCAGGTTGCTCCCCAATCACCACAGAGAAGCATCTGAACAGATTGTCTAGTGGTTACTCTGAGGATGAGCAAACACAAGCTTTTGTGAGGGTCATCACACCCTGCCCTCTGCTTAGGGACTGCAGAAGCCTGGGCTCCTGCCTGGGAGAGCTCTCCAGAGCTATATCTGGGTGTCCCCTGATCTCCCCTCCAAGCAGGCATGACCGGCCTGGGGAACTGAGCACTGGTGCTGGATTGAGCCATCAATCACTCTGAATGGGCCGAGGAACCGTCCAGGTGTTCTACACTGCTAAATGGATGCTTCAGGGGTAGGGGCGGGGAGAAGCAGTCCCCTGAAGACTATTCAGCAGTCACTCAGGGAACTTCTCAGAAATAGCTTCTCAGGCTAGCCCCTCTGAATCCTGATCCAGCAGGTGTCAGTCCGCAGGGCCTGAGAATCAGTTTCCAAGCTCCTGGGACTGCCATGAGCAGTCAAGTTTGGGGCCACAGCTGCAGAAATTTCCTCCCAGACTTTCAGGGTCTGGAAACAATCTGGAAGTCTCGCTTGGGCTTCTGGGCCTGCTCTTGGCTATATGGGTCACTGGCCACAGGCTAAGGGGTACAGAAAAAGAGGTCAAGGAAGGAATTTCTGATTGCTGGGCTGTGCAGGAACTCTAAGCCCTTGGCTGCCTCTGAGGTACAGGGAACAGGAAGGTCTCTGAAGAGGGAGATGCTGCTGCCCTGGGAGTCAGGAACCCGGCATGGACTGGGGAGTGGCTGTTCCAGCTTTGTGCCCTTGTGCCTTTGTGGCCTGTGTGTGGGGCGGTACTGATACATCCCTCTTGAGTGTGCAGCAGTGGGGCCTGGAAGCGAACAGTGGTTCTGCTCTTTAGAATTCTGAATGTGGAAATGAAAGTGATCCCCCACATCCATCAGATCCAGGTGGTTGCCAAGCCGGAGTCCCATGGTGAACACTCCAATCTGGGTTATTCTGTTCAGGCAGTGGCTCTAACACATGATGTTTCTCTCTCCCCTTCTGCCCAGGAACCCAAACATCTCTCCCTCCTCCATGGGTCCTTGGAGCATCCTTTCCAGGACAGTGAGGAGGAAGCTTATCTGACCAGGATGAGGAAGGAACAGGTAGGCTAAGCCATTGTCCTCTTTGAAGGATGAGGACACTCAGGATTCATCTCTGCCAGCCTGTGCAGGAGCAGTGACGTCTGCCTTGGACAGACTCTGAGAAGGTCCAGGAGCTGGTGGTGGGGCAGTTTCCTCTAGACTAAAGTACAGACAAAACATACAGGCTAGTCTGCCATAAGAACCAATGAATCTGCAGTTTATGTTTTTGTTGTTGTTGTTTTGTTTTGGGGGTCATACCCAGCAGTGCTCAGGGTTCACTCCTGGCTCAATGCTCAGGGGTGATTCCTGGTGGGGCTCAGGGGATTACATCAGGTATTGGTGATTGAACCCATGTCAACTGCATGCAAGGCAAGTACCTGCCCCCTGTAATTTGAGTGGGGCTGGGGGCACCCAACCTCTCTCTTGGGGCTTCATGTGACTGCAGCATCACCCTGTGCCTGGCCCAGACCCAGATACTTCCTAAACAGGGAAACACCCATTCAGCTGCCACAGGGACAGCAGCTCTCAGCCTTCAGAGCAGGACCTCAATGTGCAAAACTGGGTTCTGTCATCGCGAGCTGCCCTGTAAAACTGCCGAGGCCCATTCAAAGCTCCATGTCCTAGCCAGGGCCAAGTGGAGGCTGTTTCTCTGTAAATGAGAATGGTAAGAAGACATCCCCCTCCCCAGTTTCTTTTCTGCCAGAGCATTGGGAAGTGGATGCTGGAAAGTGGACAGATGAGTGAGGAGGTGAACCCTGATCCCACCTGTCTCCCAGGACTGAATGGAAATTCATACCACACCTTCCTCTGCTTTGCTTGGCTTCACAGCCCTACCCACCCCCTCTAGGGCCTGGAGCCTCCCCTCACCTCTCTTGTCTCTCAGCTAGGGGAAGAAGAGGTTCAAAGAGTGCTGTGCTTTGCTGGCCCCAGGAGGTATCTCATTTTACAGCTGGGCAAACCCCAGCAGGCAGAGTTTGTCTTTGCAAAGTCAGGTGGTCCCAAAATGTCTGGGCAGCAGGTGGCAAAATGGTGTTGTTATGGGAGCACATAGATAATTGTGCTTTGCTTCTAATATCCACCATCCCATTAGGAGTCATCCAGGCTGGCAGCCCAGCTGCTGGGAGGTGGTCAGGCGGGAATTCCTCCAGGAGGACACTGGCAAAGAGGAGAGAGAGAGAGAGAGAGAGAGAGAGAGAGAGAGAGAGAGAGAGAGAGAGAGAGAGAGAGAGAGAGAGAGCAGTGCAGGTGGGCTTCCCAAAGCCCCTCCAGGTGAAGACCAGGCCTCTCACACTTGCACAGGTGGGCTTTGGATCCCCTTTGGGGTGAGTTGACTAAAACCAGCAGCAGTCACATGAAGACAGTTGAGTAAGAAGTAGATGGCCAACACCAGCTTGGCCATGCTGTCACTGTCCTCATCCTTCCACCAAGGTCCAGGTCAAGGTTGAGATACTCCCATCACACCTGTGTGTCCACTGACCTGGAACCTGCACCCTGGAGCCTCCAGGCCAGACAGTATGGTGGCCTTGGCTCAGGTCTGCGTGCAGGCAGAGCACTCCAGCTGTCCATAGAGGGGTGGATTGCACCGTCTGCAGGCCTCATACCTCACACCTTCTGCTCTCTGGCAGCCCCTAGGCTGCTGCTGGGTGCAATTATTAGTTCACCTGCCCCCTGAGGTGTCCAGGTCAGGCCTTGGCTGAAGTCACTCAAGGCATAGAAGAGAAATTATCCTGAGCAGGGGGAGAGTGGTTAGGGTGCACTCCCAGCATGCACCTGACCCAGGTTCAAGTTTTGTTCTTACACTGTCCTCTGAGCACTGTGAGGTCCTGCAGTCCTGAGCAAGAGGATTCTGGGGTGGCCTGAAACATCCAGGGCCCTAAATTTTGGGGTCTCAGATAGAATCGCTTGCCAGTTCCATCCCTGGAATTCCTGAGCACACTTGCAAGAACACAATAAAAAAATCTCTGTGTCCTGTGTCTTAACATCACACTTGGCCAACTGCAAGGGGTTCAATCCAGAGGCTCTGGGTGAAACAGAGGGAGAGAGCCGGGAGTACCCTTCCTACTGGAGGGAGGAGGGGAAGGCTGGACAGTAGCCCTGGTATAAATTGAAGGTGGTGTGTGGGGAGAGAAGGGGCAGAAGTCTGTCCTTGGCTGTGACTGCAGGCCACCAAGAAAGGAATGAGGGCTGACCTATGGCCAGCTCTGCCTCTGTGCAGGGTTCTGGCTGTTTTTCAAGCCCATTCTCGCATTGACTCCTTGGTGGTTTGAGGTGTCTTAAGTATCGCTCATATTCCTCCTGAACTTTGTGCCATGAAGATTGCATGGTTGAGTTCCTAAATAATGGTAGACTGCAGGAAATGGAAGCCCAGAGACTCAGGCCTCTGTGACCACAGAGAGAACACCCTGGAATAGGTACAAGATGCCCCACTGCAATGAGTGTCTTCTCCAAGTTTATAACCTGAGATCAAAGTGCAATTAAAAATTCTCTTCAGCCAGCATCCCCTACCTTGAATGTGTTTGTCTAAGATGCAATGCAAAGGCTGAAATCTTGAGTAAGGACCGAGTAAATAGCCTGCCCTCCTGAGGAGGGGAGTGCATTTTATCTTTGATAAAGGAGCAATAAGCATGAAATGGAGCAAGGAAAGCCTCTTCAACAAGTGGTGCTGGGAAAATTGGGCAGCTAAGTGGAAGAAAAGGAATTTGGGGGCCTGAGCTGATAGCACAGCAGGTAGGGTGTTGCTTTGCATACAGCCAACCTGAGTTCGATTCCCAGCATCCCATATGGTCCTCCGAGCACCGCCAGGAGTAATTCCTGAGTGAAGAGCCAGGAATAACCCCTGGACATTGCCAGGTGTGACCCAAAAAAGCAAAAATAAAAAAATGACTTTGGACCTCTATCTAACACCATACATAAAATTCAGATCGAAATGGATTAAAGATCTCAATATCAGACCTGAATCCATAAAGTATGTTGAAGAAGTATAGGAAAAACCCTCCACAACATTGAAACTAAAGGTATATTCAAATATGAAACAACACTAACAAAACAATTGAAAGCAAAGATAAACATATGGGACTATATGAAACTCAAAATCTTCTTCACCTCAAAAGAAATGGCGACCAAGATACAAAGACAGTTCACAGAATGGGAAAGAATATTCACCCAATACCCACCTGATAAGGGATTAATATCCAGGATATATTGGGGACTAGTATAACTCTACAAGAAGAAAAGAGTCAACCCCATCAAAAAGTGGGGAGAAGAAATGAACAGAAACTTTGATAAAGAAGAAATTTATATAGCCAAAAGGCATATGAAAAAATGCTCATCATCACTAATCGTCCGGGAGTTGAAAATTAAAACAACAATGAGATATCATCTCACACCACAGAGACTGGCACATATCCAAAAGAGCAAGAACTACAAGTGCTGGCATGGGTGTGGGGGAGAAAGGGACTCTCATCCATTGTTGGTGGGAATGTTGACTGGTCCAATCTTTTTGGAAAACAATATGGACATTTCTCCAAAAACTAGAAATTGGACTCCCATTTTGACCCAGCCAAATCACTCCTGGGAATATACCCTGGGAGGCCAAAAACACACAGCAGAAATACCATCTACACTTTTATGTTCATAGCAGCACTATTCACAATATTCAGAATCTGGAAACAACCAGAATGCCCAAGAACAGAAGACTGGATAAAGAAACAGTGATACATCAAAACAGTGGAATACTATGCAGCTGTTAGGAAAAACAAAGTTATGAAATTTGGCTATAAATGGATGGACAGAGAGGATCATGCTGAGTGAAATTAACCAGAGGGAAAAGGGCAGATATAGAATGACTGCATTTATTTGCATGATTAAAAAAACCAGCATGATACCAATATCCAAGGTCAGGCAAAACATGGATCAGGAGGTCTTGTCAGTGGGTGGAATATACTGCAAGTGTGTAGGAGTCAGAGATTAGGTAAGAAAGAGAAAGGAATTATGTACTAATAATTGTTGGAAATGAAAATACCAGCCTAGAGCTGAGCATTGAATGTAGACAGAGATACACATGATAACCTTTAAATGTATGTATTGCAAGTCATAATGTGTAAGAGAAGGAAGAGACAAAGAAAGAAATCACAGAGCGAGAGAGAGAGAGAAGAGGCAAAGTGCCTGTCATAGACTCAGGCTGGGGGAGGGAGGGAATCAGTGGACATTGGTGGTGGGAAATGGACATTGGTGGAGGGATTGGTGCTGGAACACTGTATGACTGAAACCCAAACATGAACATCTTTGTAATCGTATATCTCACAGTGTTAATAATTTTTTTAAATGAACTTGCCCTTCTTGGGCAATGTTACAGAAAGGAAAAGATTCAGACTCAGTAGAACCTGCTTCTAGCCTAGGCCCTGCTTTATTACGAATAGGGTCTGGAGCGATGGGATAGCAGGCAAGGTGGCTCGTCTT
Organism: Cryptotis parvus; assembly: GCA_021461705.1. Lineage (NCBI taxonomy): Eukaryota > Metazoa > Chordata > Mammalia > Eulipotyphla > Soricidae > Cryptotis > Cryptotis parvus. The sequence continues at coordinate 19,601 of JAJIBD010021635.1, forward strand.
GCATGTGGCTGACCAGGGTTTATTTAGTTCCCAGCATCTCAGTGGTCAACCAAGTCCCTCAAGGAATGATCCCTGAGCACCGGGCTGTGAGTCAGCCCTGAGCACAGCAAGATGTGCCCCAAAAAATCAAATAGAAGAATCGGAACTGGAGAGAAAGCACAGAGGTTGGAATATTGCAACACCTCATATGCCTTGCAAGAGGTGGACCTGGTTCAATCCCCAGTACCACACAGTATTGTGGGTATCCCTGAGACAACCCTGGAGGACCCCAGCACTGCTGTAGTGGTTCGGGTTATTTTAAGCACCTCAGAACCTGAGCAACTCTACATCTTCACGACTTACACTTACCACTAGCACAATTGACCAAGAATCGTTGGAGGTGTTGACGGGTTTCCTAAGCACCATTTGAAAGGTGCCGTTCCTAAAGAGAAACAAAAATGAAATAAGTGGGCATTTTGCCTTTTTTACAGAAGTCTCAGATTGAGAACAAAATTATGTGTTTCTGTGCTCCACAGCTTCCCTATCACCCACCCCATGAGAGGGCTGCCTGTGTCTCACTGGAGGAGCTTGTCCGGGTGGAGATAATCTCCCACATTGATGGTGCACAGAAGGTATGCTCGAGGTGCTGTACGTCTCGGGGTCTGTGAACCTCCAAGGAGGCTCTTTGGGGCTCTGATACAGAGCTGTTTTACCCTGAAGGATCTATGCCTGCTCCCTCCCCCCAGCCTGGATGACCAGAATTGTATTTGTTTGTTTTGGTTTGGGGGCCATATCTGGCAGAACTCAGGGCTTGCTCCTGGTTTTGTGCTCAGGGATCACCCTGGGGGTGCTCAAGGGACTGTATGTGGTGTCAGGGATTGACCCCTGAAAGGCAAACACCTACGGGTGTATTACTGTCCAGCCTCTAGCAATGGAATTGAAATATATCTCCTTAGATTTGCCTGTTCCAGAAGGAGCCAGAGGTTTACTAGCCCTAATGTTTATGATTTGATGAACCACATAAAATTGACATTTGATAGGTCAATGTCAGAATTTTGTATGGCTTAATGCAATAGCTATGGGACACTGGGTGAGAAATTTAGCTTCTTACCCCTAACTGGGACTCTTACTCCATGGACTCTCCCAATACCCCAAATCTGTTCCTACTTCCTGTAGTTGCTGCCTTAGAATCTCTAGGGTAGAGCACATGTTCTCCAGCTTCCTGGAACTGCCTCAGTCCAGACCTTCATTCCCACCCTGCCTGGGTCTGATCACCGACCTTGAGATTTCCATAACGCCAATCCTCCACCAGGCATAGAGAGAATATTTGAAATCCAGCTGTGAATCTAGATAGCTTCCAATGCCACTATCTCTTCTGGATAGTTTCTATCTAGCACTTCCCACTGCTCGAGAGATGGGGCCTGCATGAGAACCTGCAGATGTTTCTAGTTCTGCATTCTCACTGCTCTTTTGCACACCTGGCTGGCCCTTATCCCCTTCCCCTCCCTTCTCTCAGAACCTGCAAGGATCCTGTTTTAGCCATAACACCCTGCTCAGCCCTCCTCACCCTCCATATCACATGCTCCTGCCCATCCCTGGAGTCTGATGACTGGATTGTGTTCTCCATTTGACTCTGAACTGAGGCGGAGTATAGGAACTCAGCTTTCTTCATTCTACACATTCTCAATCCCCCAGTGGCAGGGCCAGCTTTCAGCAGACACTGATTGAATGGATGAGCAAATCCAGTGGGAACCTGTATGCCAAGGACACGACTAAGCTCAAGGGTCAGAAACTATTCCTTGCCAGAGTAGAAGGGCAAGTCTTTTATATTAAAGAACTCCCCAAACTCTAATTTCTTTTCTTTGTTTTTCATTTTGGGTCACACCGGCGATGCTCAGGAATTACTCCTGGCTCTTTGCCCAGGAATTACTCCTGGCAGTGCTCGGGGGACTATATGGGATGCTGGGGATTGAACCCAGGTCGGCTGCATGCAAGGCAAACACCCTACCCACTGTGCATTTGCTCTGATCCCTAAACTCTAATTTCTGATGAAAGGTTTTAGGTTTTATTTCAAGTTACAAAGCTGAATGACAGCAACAAAACACTTTCAGGGATAATGGGGTCTTGTTTGCTTGGGGGCCACATCCAGTCCCTCTTGGGGGCTACTTCTGGCTCTTGTATAAGCTAAAAACAGAAACTGAGCCAATTTCATGTAAGGCACGTGATCCAGTCCATTGAGCCCTCCTACCCCACCCCAGCCCCAAGGGTATCTTTTTATATCAATTCCAGCCAATATAGGGGCCGGAGTGATAGCCCAGCGGGTAGGGCCTTTGCCTTGCACGCGGCCGGCCCATGCCGGCCAGGGTTCGATCCCCGGCATCCCATATGGTCCCCCGAGCACCACCAGGAGTAATTCCTGAGTGCAGAGCCAGGAGTAACCCCTGAGCATCGCCGGTGTGACCCAAAAAGCAAAAAAAAAAAAAATTCCAGCCAATATGACTGATTTAGATCCCCGTGTATATTGTCCTGAGGCAGGGGGAGGGAGTATGTACATGTGTATGTGTGAATGCACATGTGTGTGTTTTCTCCAGGCAATAACAGGAGCTAAAGCTGACAGAGAGATGCAGATGTGAAAGGTGCTGTTCAGTGGTTGGAATCATCTTAGGATAATGAAGACTTGCATGTCTTACCCAACTCCTCACTGACTGTCATTCTATTTTCTGAGTGATTTGGTGCTGTCTCTAAACTCTCAGTCTTTATTTCTGAATCCTCTTCCATTATTGAAACATTACAGATTCCAGGTCATGGGTTAATCTCAAATAGACTTAGTACTTTTCCTTGGAGGTGAGCACTGCAGAGGAATATTCTAAATTTCCATGGTTCTGTAGGATGTATGGTGTCAATGGAATATGTGAAGGAGATAGAGTCAGGATTTTTCTATTTGCTACGTAAGAAGTCATGGGCAACTTCCAGCCAAATGTCCAGATGACTCAGACCCTGGAATGTAATTCCTCCTTCTCAAGGGCCCAAGGCACAATGTAGGGTTTTGTAGCCTCACACAAATTTTTGTTTGGAGGTTTCATCTGAAAGGCAATGGAAAATTCCCTCCATTGCACAATAAACACACATGTATATTATTCAAGACCAAATGAGCTGCATTTGATGACTTTGTCACTTTAAGGCCTCTAGGCACTTGATCAGGGCTCTATACGTGTCCATCTTACAATTTGAGACCCAAAGTTCTCATTTTCATGTGTTGCTAGGGCTTCTACCAAAGAATTCTAGGCAGCTATTTCCCATGATGAGTTTCCAGGGAAAATCCATATATTCCACCTGGCAGACTTCCATAGACTAAGAAGGCATTTTTGACTAAGAGCAGAACAGGAAAGCACAAGCATTAGTGCCGTGAAAGTCTTCCCCAAAGTCAGATGTGGCAGTCCCAGAGCACAGGTGACTGTATCTGGAGAGAAGGCTCTTCACGCAGGGCAAAGGTGGTCAGTCTGAGGGCAGGACTGATGTGATAGTGTTGTGTCCTTCTAAGAAGGGCCACTGTCACAAGCAAAGCCTGTGCAGGAGAAAGGCGCATGTGAGGACACAGGGCAAAGATAGTGCTGGCAACCAGGCAAGTCAGGTCTCAGGGAAAACCAGCCCTGAAGACTCCTTGCTCTTGGACGTCAGTCTCCAGAGCCAGGAACATCTGAAGGTCTGTGAATTAGCTTCTCCAGGGTGGTGATTGGTTACCAGCAGCCCCAGCTGCCAAATGCAATGAGCATTTAAGAGTTTTGTCTTCCTCTGTGGGATGTATGGGATGTAGGTGATCCACAAACATTGCCTTATCGGATCCCTGAGGAAGTTAATTGGAATGGTGAATTGTTTTTCCTAAGAAATCAAATGAAATTGCCCAGGATGAAACAAATGCATACTGAACTTTGTGCCTGGGCGCCTCGTGGTTCCAGGAGAAAGTCACCTTCACCTGGTAAAGATCCCAACTGCAGAGAAACTGTCTCAGGAAAGCAGGAAACGCTTGTCATGGAGAGCCTGAAGGTTGTGTCTCAAGAAACAGCCAGTGACACTTGAAGAAGACACAAGGATAGCAGAGAGAGTCAGCTGTGGATGATCTCTCTGGTGCAGACCCAGAAAGTGCCATTGGTGGACAGACGGGAGCTTTATTCAAAGAATCAGATAAGGAGGCAGGAAGGCAGCTCAGTGAGGAGGCAGCCACCTCCCCAGAGCTCACCTCTGGCTCATCAGCCGCCTGGATCTTCCCAACCTGTAGGTCCCACCTGTGTGCCTGGAGCCCTGGCCCAGCAGTGCTGGTGTCTCCTGCTCAGCTGAGAGATTTCCCAGATTCTCCTGCTACTTAATCCCTGAGTGTCATTGATCTGTCATTTGAAAGTTAAATCGCTCATCTGGCTGGTGGCCAGGGCTGGTTCTCCCCTCTGCTCTCTTTCAATTTATGTACCTGTTTACTTACTGATAAGTTGAAGCCTCCCGGCTGCATTTCACAAATAATCCTGCAAATCCTTGAGATTTATTTTAACGATTGATTAGAAAAGTCAATGTTATACACAGAGGATTAAAAAAAGAAGAAAGAAACATTTGGAATCTACTGAAGTTTCTGTTATCTCAAAAGCTGACTCGATTCCTCCAAATTTACGAAACCTCAGGCAGGAAGAGGTGGGAAATCCTGATATATATATTGCATGATCTAATGGGAAGGATGCCAGCCTCAGCACATACTGATCCTTTTTGGTTTATTTGTTTATTTTTTGGACCACACCCAGGGATTACTCCTGGCTCTGTTCTAATGGGCTCAGGAACTGAACCCAAGTTGTCTGTACACAGCTATCTCTTTGGACCCTGAGATACTGATTCTCATTGCAATCTACCCATTAATAACTATTTTGATCTTGGAAAACTAGATCCCTACACCAACTAAGCAATAATTTCCCTCCTTTCCCTCACCTGCCCTGTCCTGCCTTGGCAGTCACCATTATTTCTGTTTCTAAGACTTTGACTTTTTCCTTTTTGGTACTCTTTTTTTAAAATTTTTTTATTATACCACCGTGAGACATACAATTACAAAGGTGTTCATAATTGGTTCTTGGTAATACAGTATTCCAGCACCCATCCCTCCACCAGTGCCCCATTTCCACCACCAATGTACCCCACCCCCTCCCACCCACCCCCAGGCTGTCTCAATAGCAGGTAGCCCTGTTTCCTCTCTTTCTCTCTCTGTCTCTCTCTCTGTCTCTGCATCTCTATCCCTCTTCTTTTTATACATTGTGGCTAGCCCTGCAGATATTTAGAGTTTATCACTTAAGTCTCTTTATGTATATTCAATGGTGAGTTTTTGAGTCTTTGTCATGAGGCCAGGTTGAACCGAGTGCTAAGAACTCTGCTGGAGGTTTGATCACTTTTTATTTTTATTTTTTAATTGGTGTTTAGCCACATGCTCGGGGTTACTTCTGGTTTTGAGCTCTTTTCAGACTTCTTATGGGGTGCCGGGGTCAAAACCAGATCAGCTACATCACTTTTCATATGCTGGGTAAGATTTTAAACCAGTACCAACTTCATCAAACAGAGTAAGGATCACCGTAAAATATTTCTGGCATTTAGTTGCAAGAGTCTGACTATTTGGGCATGTTCAGAATTCTGATGTGTGTTTTCCTAATGAAATTGAAGATAAGTTAAAAAAATACCCCACTGGCAGGAGTTAGTTTGGTGCCACTCTGTTTTAAAAACAAGGAAAATACTGAGGAAGAGTCATAGCTGGTTTGGTCTCTCATCTCTGAATATCCTAATTCATTCCTTTTCAAGCTGTGGTTGAACTCTTGCCATCTCTCTCCTTGGCAAGCAAAATCCCAGTTCACATAGCGTGCCTTGTGCATGCAGGAGAAAGCATTCAGCTTTGACACCAGGTTTGTTATAGTTCTTGTTTCAAAGGGTTTTCATTTTTGTTTTATAAAGTATGTAACATATCTGTAGTTGGATATATGTAGATAATTTAAAGGTATGTAAATATTAGGGTGCATTTTTTATTTTTTTAATGGACTAAGCTATCTCTATATATCAATAACTCAGGTCTAATATCAGTCAGGACTTTCCCAAGAAATAGGATCATACAACAAAGGGGACACACACACACACACACACACACACACACACCTTACTTCTTTTAGAAATAGCCTCATTCAGCTGTAGGGCTGACAGGTATAAAATCTATAGAGCAAAGCTAAAATCTCCAATAAAATTTCTGTTTTCAGTCTTGAAGTGAAATCTCTTCAGCTTTTACATTTGCTCTTTTTTTGGGGTCTCACCCGGCAATGTTCAGGGGTTACTCCTGGCTCTGCACTCAGGAATTATTCCTGGCGGTGCTTGGGGGACCATATGGGATGCCGGGGATCGAACCCAGGCCTGCATGGGCCGGCCACGTGCAAGGCAAATGCCCTACCCGCTGGGCTATCACTCCAGCCCCCTTACTTTTGCTGTTAAGGCCTTGAAATGATTGCATGAGATCTATGTCCACCAGATAGAGGATAATATCCGGCGACTGCTCACAAACAATGACCAATACCCAATCAGTCCTTCTCTCTCAGCTACACTTGGGCGAATGCTGTATTCAGAACCAGACACTCACTTGAGCCAAGCTGATGCTTAGGACCCACAATCACGCAGTCACACAGTCAGGTCCTACCTCACCTTCAAGCCCCTCTGTGCCATTCTCTGACAAGGTGACAGAAGGACCTGCCTGGTAGGTCCTTTGTCCACTTTATATTCGGATGAAGATCAGCGCTGCCTGTTAATGCTGTGTAGCTCCTCTCACACCCAGTCCCAAAGCTGTGAAAACAGAACATCTCAACCATGCTAATTTCTGCTCCTCCTGCTCCTTCCTGCCCATCCCCCACATCTGGCTTTCTGACAATGTGTCCCCTGGAACATGCCCAGGGGCTTGCCCCCTCCCAGCTCTGCTTATCAAAATCATCAAAATCAGTTCTCCTTCAATCACTGTGCCAGCCTCCAACTCATTATCTCACTTTCAAGTATGCTGCTTTGACTGTATTTCTGGGGCTCAGTTAATATATTCCTTTCCCTTGCATGGGCTAAGAATCTCAAATAAAAATTTAATAGATGGCAAACCAGGGAAGATATTTCCAATACCTAAAACAGTCAAGGGAATAATCTCTAGAATATACAAAGAAATCCATCCAACCAACACAGAGGACCAGGAAAACCAATAGAAGAAAGAATGGCGATTTGCAGAAGAGGGAATTCTGAAAGGCAGGAAGCATACAAGAAAGACTCAAACTTACCAGGATGCCAATATACGAACATTAGGACTTAGAGGTACCATATTAGAGATATGAGGTAGGACTTAGAGGTACCATACCAGATAGCAATAGTGAGACAGGTAGAGAAGCCAAATGTCAGAGAGGATGTGGGTCATTTCTTGTCTTTCCTTGTCTTCATTTATCATCCTACTGGTGTGGAAGTTGCTACCTTGCTTGGCTGAGGGTTGGTTCTGAGCCTCTTATCTGCAAATCCAACCCACCATTAGACACCCTTGCTTCAAAGTTTCATTTGTTTATCAAATACAACCTGTCCAAAGAGAACTGAACTGTGTGACTCCACATGCTTCCCCAATACCACCTGTCACCCAGTAGTTTGCTCACATCATTCAAAGCTCTCCTTCCTTCTTATCCCCTGCCCTACTCATCTGTGGCAGCATCTGATAGCATTTATCACTGCAGTGTATTTGCCATCTGCCTCCCATGTTCCGTCCTTTCCAGTCATCTCCTAATTCAGCCTAGTTCACTGCCTGAACTTCTTACATTGCTTCTCATGTATTTTCCTCCCTACAATTCTGCTGACCAATTGAATGACCAGTGCCTTTCATTTACCAACCTCAGGGACACAGTATGAGTAAGGCTTACCCCATGACCTCAAGGAGTTTGCCTTCACTCATAAGAGGAAAAGCTGAGTAAGAAAACAATCGCAGTCCATGGGGAGGCAACCCTGGGCTCAGGGAGAAAGGACACCCCTGTCTATAAGCCACACAGGTCATTTTCCTGAAAGGCAGGTCTCACGAAGTGGGTTTTGGGAGGGATGGTATCAGGCACATCCAGTGATGCTCAGTGGCTAGTTCTGGCTCTGTGTTCAGGAGTGACCCCTGGAGGTGGTCTTGAGATGGTGCTGAGGCTTTCAATTGGTGTAGTTGGGATGCTTGACCAGTTTGTTTAATCACACACATTAGACAGAGTAATACAGGTGGAGAACAGGAGCTGCTCCGACAGTGCCTCTAGGTTACACAGAGCACCTGAACCCTTCGACATAGCTCAGGGGTGCAAGAGCCTGTTTTTATAGGGCATGACTGCAGACTCATCATTCTGATTCATGCTTATATGGCACATCGCAAGCCGGGGCAGCTTACATCACGTCTTCAGGGGACTTCCCAAAAATCAGCATTTATCCACCAGAATAGGAAAGTTCATCCCCAGTGCAGACAGGTGAGCATCTCTAGGATTTTCTACCTATAAGCCAAGTCATTAGTTCAAACAGTACCTGTTATAAAATCAATATAAAATCAAAGCTACGTATCATAAATTTCCATTATAACACTCTCTCTCTCTAACCTGTTGTTTTCATTTTAATTTGTTTTTAAATGCCTGCTATGTTCCTGGTTTGGGGCCACAGTGCTTGGGGCTTATTTCCGAGGAGTGTTCTCTGGCAGTGTTTAGGGGACCGTATGCGGTGCCAAAAATTTGATGCAGGACGGGCTGCATGCAAGGCAAAGGCCTTTTTGTACTATCTCTCAACCCTGCTCTTATTTTTAGCAACAAAAACTATTTCCTCCAGGAAACAGGGCCCCTCTTGATCCCCAACCTGCTCCTACAATCTGATGGCATTTACCCGAGTGCCCCACTGGTATTGACTCTCCAGACCTCCGCTCTGTGTTCACATCATGAATCTGAATCAGGCTCATGTTCTGGGTGCAGTGTGTGTATGTGTGTGTGTTGTGTGTGTACAAGTGGGTTGTATATATGTGTGTGTTGTGTGTGAATGTGTGTATGTGTGTGCTGTGTGTATCTATGTATATGTGTTGTGTGTGAATGTGTGTATGTGTGTGCTGTGTGTATCTATGTATATGTGTTGTGTGTATATGCGTGTATGTGTGTGTGTGGTGTGTGTGCGTGCATGGGGTGTGTCTTTTTATGAACCTTACCTTTTTTTTTCTTTTTTTTGGTCACACCTGGCAATGCTCAGGGGTTACTTCTGGTTCTACACTCAGGATTTACTCCTGGCGGTGCACAAGGGACCATATGGGATGCCGGGTAATTGAACCCAGGTCAGCCGCATGTATGGCAAATGCCCTACCCACTGTGCTATCGCTCTGGCCACTTCCAAGCAGGTGCCAGCAGCCAGACTCAGGAATGCACCAAGCCAATCCCTCCAGCTCCACCCCTAGCCCCTTCTTGTCCATTCCTGACCCCAGCTTGGCCCATCCCCATTTCATCCAGCTTTATATAATCTCCCTTAACCCCCCTGCCTCAATCCCAGTTCCTGTCACCGATGCCTGCTGACTCATATGTCACTCAGGTGCAGTGGGCAGAGCCCCTGTGGCTAATGCTAGGGTTAGCCATTTCCTCACTCCTCAAAGCCTCATAGGTTTGCCACCTGGGTGGCAGGTCTGTGAGCTGTGAAGTGGTCTAGCATAACCCCTAAAAGATGATTAGTTTAATTCCCACATTTGAAATGCCTGATAGACTGAGAAGGTCCCTGCTGGCTCAGCCAGCTGTGCTGTCCCCTACTCATATCAGGGGGTGACCAGGACATCCCAGAGGCCCCACTATCCTTCTGTTCTGGTGCTCAGGTCCTAGAACTGACCCCAACAGTCTCCTCCCAGAATAGGCTCAAATTATTTTCTAGACATCTCAGTCCCATTTTAAGATCAGCTCAGAACATTTCATAGGTGATTCACTCCCTTTCCTGGCTTGGTTGAGTACCTCCTGCTCATCTACCCTCCTGGAGGAGCCAGTAGACAGAGGGCAGAAACTTTCCTCCTGAGCAGCCCAGAGACATACAACAAAAGATTCCCCAAGACTATGCCCAGGGGGTCTCTCTTTGGAGACTTCTCTGTGTCGGTCTGGCCTGGGAACCTGCTCTTGTCAGTTCAGTAACCGACTTTGTGCTCATCTCAACTATCTCCATCTCCTGGTAAATTCTCTTACCACCCCTGGAGCCTGGGTTGAGCTTCTCTTCTTTACACAGGCTCCTTTGTATTGAGGTTCACAGTGGCAGGGGCAGTGGCCATCGGTAATAACACCAGGTTATCAGTGAGTATGTGCTCGAGTGTGGCATGGAGGGTAAGAAGGGATTGAGTGGGTAACTCTATCTTCTATTTATTAGTTTTAATTCATAAACATACCTGCACATTCATATGGTTATGGCCGGTCTCTTCTGTTTAGGACACAGAACAGAGTGTGTTGGCTGAAAGTCGATCCATCCTGGGAGTGTGCTGCCCATCTGATGCTCATCAGCATGAGTTGTGCTGTTTCAAAGGCACTGAGAACAATTGACAGCTTCTGAGCAGCCATCAGAGACCCGTGAGGGCCTGGCTGAAAACAAGCTGCAAGGCTCCAACCAGGGATTTCTGAGTTTGCAGATTGGGGGTGGTGGTGGAAGGGTCGGAATTAGCCTTTCTGGCAGTTGCAGGCCCATGGTGTGCAGGGACAGCTCTGAGAAGTGCCACGGTAAGATGTGCTGTGCACTCAGAGGAGGGACCCGCCAGTGCTTTGGGGAGCTACAGGAAGAAGGCTTTGTGACAAAGGGCTCTTGGTTGGGATGGGGCTGTCGAGGCTCTCACACTTCCTGGCCTGTGTGTATGCACACACTGAGATGGAGCAGGGGGTGCTCAGAGGGTTTGCAGAACTGGAGCTCCTCTGTGCTGGTTTGAGGTGGCAGGCAGGCCTGTGAGAACACGGGGCCCACCAGAAATCAAGACTCAAGAGAAGACCTGCTGCTGTGTGATCAGATGAATCTTGCCATTCTCTTTGCCCCACTGGCTCCTAATTGCGCACTCAGTAAAGATGGGAAGAAAACAGTAACTGGGCCCAGAAATGTTAGGAGTGAAAGATAGTGATAACAACACCACGAATCAGGTATTTTCAACAATCCTTGGCAACAGATGCTAGCCCTCTTTATAGATGAAGAAACAGATTTCTGGAGATACAGGCAAACTTTTTGGAAGTTGTGCAGCTTGAATTTAGGTCAGAGCTGAAAGGAGTATTTTGGCTTTTTGTGCTATAAACTTTGTTTATGGCAAAGACATCCTAGGACTGCTTTGTCTCCCACTATTCCTTGCAGCTAACCTTGTCAGTACCATCTGGAATGGCCCCTGCATGCTCAGTAACAGTAACCACCACTTGCTCACCTGATGACTGCCCGGCAATGCTTTTCTCTGCAGCTCCCTGACCTCTCTGCAGAAGCTGGAACCGCAGCTTGTTATCCGGAAGATCTGTGGTCATCAGAGGGCAGGGAGGGCATTCTGAGGGCCTGGCCAGCTCTGTCACCGTCAAACCTGAAGGTCTTTCCTATTCTTGCATACGCAGGACTTTTTAGATCTTGCAAACTGATCAGAGCAGGAGCACGGCAACAGCCTACTTAAATCTCAGCAAGTGCGGAAATGTCACTAGAAGAGGCCCCGTGCATACAACCCAGTGCGTCACCGACTCTTCCAGGGAGATCAAACATAACTCTCGGTCACGCAGCACAATGACAGTCTGTGGAGAGCAGAGATCTTTGTCAGGACAGTGTCTCATTTAGCACCATTGTTTCACCGCCTTCCCTGGGCCATGAAAGTGATTCATCTTGCCTGGACTTCAGCCTGCCTTTGAGTTTTTCCTCCCACAGGAAATTTCTCTTCCATTGGAATTGAGCCCATTTTCCTCTCCCCTCTCCTCTCCATCAGCCTCACCACAGTCAGCCTCAGTGTTGGCACTTCAGCTTAAAGATTTCCCTCCCCGGCATTTTGTAGTGCTGCAGACAGGCAGTCTTACAGGAAAGTGAGGTTTGGGGTTGTTGTTTGTTTTGCAGCAATACCGATGATGCTCAGGGGTCAGTCCTGGCTCTGCACTCAGGAATTACTCCTAGAAGAACTCAGGGGACCAAATGGAATGCTGGGACTAAAACCCAGGTTGGCTGCATGCAAAACAAATGTCCTCCCTGCTGTACTATGACTCCTTCCCTGGAAAGTGAGTTTTAAATAGTATTTGAACTCTCCTCTTCTTTGGGACTGTGTGTTTGTGCTTGTGTGTGTATGTGGGGGTGAGGAAGAGGGGGTTGGGGCGGGAGGCTACCGAGAGCAGCAACATCTTGTCTCAGGGAACATTGGTGAGCACCTGCTGTCCATCTTTGCACCCTGATCCTCTCTGAAGCATTGGTCCACAAGGCATAGGGACTTTGCACAAGGGACATTGAGAAAGCGACTGTACAAAAAAATGTTTCATTGCAGGTCTCAAGAGCAACAAAGTATGATGGGAGGCACCCCCAGGACCAGTTTGGAGCTTTGCTCCCAGCTCTTGCAGAAGGAAGTCAAAAGTGCTTAATGGAGATTCAGCTCTATCTGAACTTCATCAAAGGACTTTCTTTTCTTTTAGTTGCTTTTTTGTGTCACACCTGGCTCTGCACTCAGGAATTACTCCTAGCAGTGCTCAGGGGGACCGTACAAGATGCCTGAGGATCGAACCAGGGTGGGCCACATGCAAGGCAAATGCCCTCCCTGCTGTGTTGTTGCTCCTGCCCAACCTTTCAGAACTTTATCACAGAGGTCCCACTGTCCTCTGGAGCCCCTCTGCCTACCAGGCACGGCGCCTTTATCACATTGTCTTCCAGGAGCTTCAGGTATGAGGAGTGAGGTTCTGGGTGGTGCATTATTTTCCCAAAGCTGTACAGGTTCTCATATTGCACTTGGGTCAGTTGACAGCAAAGGAGAGTGGCAAGACAGGGGAGCAGGGCCAGCCCAGGGTCTGTCCATGTCAGTAAGTTACCAAAGCTTCCTGCTTATTGTTCTTAGGAATCACAAAGAAACCAGCCAGTAATGCAAAAGGCAAGCGGAGTTTATTAAGCCAGCTAGCTGGGGTCAAGCTTTTAGGCATGCAGGCCAAGGCAAGACCCTGAGTAAGAGGAAGCTTCAGATTATATAGCCATAATTCACGTCATAACCTGCGCAAATTTAACATGATTCAAAGAATGACATTGCTCAAGTTGCACAGACAACTTGTATTGTTATGTCCCTGAATGTTCTAAACATCAGTATGCCCTGCGCACCGAGCGGTTTCTAGATAACAGGAGGGGCAGTGAAACTTCTTCCCAAGGCCGGATGGGGGGTGTGTGATGACAAGCCCTCGGTGACTTTCCCACAGCAACATGGGGCCTTTTGGCTCATTGAACCTGCCTGCTGTTTTTCTCCCCTAACACTTACTTATGACCGCCTCTGGTGCTGCCTGTACTGTTAAGATTCCTTCTTGGTGACTAGGACCTTTGATTACTGAAGACAACATATCCACGTGTCCAGTCAACCCACTCGCCAGAGCTGTCCCATCCTATATTAGGGGACACAGGCTGCACTGGGCTGAAGGACCAGACATAGAGAGGGTCCAAATTCCTGTGCAGGGGATGAGGCCTCACACCAGTCAGAGGAGCTGCAGTCCTGCTGACTCTCTTCCCCTGGGGTTCCATGGGGTACTACTCTCTTAGGGAGAAAGTTGGGGGTTGGGGTAGTACCCCCAGTAGTGTTCTCTAAACCTCACCCAGTTTCTCTCCCATGGGGGCTTCCCTCATTCCTCTAGCCTTCCCCTGGCACCCTCTGGCACTGTCAGGTAGACTGCCTCCTTTTGGGTGGTATTCACCCTGGGCATCTCACTCCGGAAACGTGAATAGAATTTCACATAGTAATGCAAAATCTGTCAATTAATCTGTCAATTGATATGCATGAATTATATGAATATATATAATATGCAAATTCCATTTTTTTGATATATGAATTATACAATGCACACTTTAGAATTGACTCATATGTATATAGACATACATTGCATTCATATATTCTTATTCAAATTCATGCCTAAATGCATATATGTATATTTATATGTTCTATTTCGTCATATATATGTAAGTACATGTTTCTTGCATCTGTTGTTGTTTTTTAAGCTTTACAAGTACTTGCTTTTTTGACTTTTGGGGTCAGCTCTGGCAATGCTCAGACACTGCTCCTGGCTTCTTGCTCACCTATAACTCCTGGCAGTAATTGGGGCACCATAAGGTGCTGGAAATGGAACCTGGATCCAGCTTGCCTGTTGGGCTTCTGCTCCAGGCCCCATCTTTATTTTACACCCAGGACTTCTTTTTTGAGTGCCAGGCTCAAATATCCAACTGACTATTGGGCATCTCCAGGAGCATGTTATGTAGTTGGGCACCTATGTAATGAATCCAACCACAGTTATTGCATTTCCCTTTAAAATAACAACCTGCACCCCCAGCATGTTTGCTTAAAATCATCGTCTACCTGTGCTCAGGCCAATATATTGGAATTTACTTTTCATTTCTCTCATTCCCTTATGCTCTCCCTCAGCCCAACAGCTTTAAATACCCAGCATGTAACATGCCCAGACAAGCCACGTCTTGCCACCATGCTCTAGGCTTGAACCTGATCCTGTATGCCTCCTTTATTGCCACTATCTTCACTTCATACCAAAGGAACAAGGGAGAAATATAGCATCACCTGGTTAGCCCATTTCCCCAACTACAAATACAATTTCCTCCCATGGCCTCAAGAACTCCCACCCTATGGGCCCACCCTTCTCCAGCTATTTCCCCATTCAGCTGACAAACTTCTACTTCCTCACAAAGCCACACCAATTCCTTTAGAGGGACCTTCGGGTTTGATTTCCTCCTACCTGGGCACTTCCTTGGACACGGCCTCTTTTTTCATCATTAGCAACCAACTGCCCTTCCCTCCCAGAAACAACTTCTCTAATCGCTAATGTGAAGCAGTCAGCCTTTCTGCTCTATGTCCTACTTCTGTGCCTGGAACTGTCTTCTTCACTTTTCTCTGTACTGTCCCATCTCTTTCCTCTGGGTTCTCATCTAGAAGCTGCATAGTTTCAGCCCTTCCAGTTAGTTCTTGGATCCACTCTGAGTTCTATACATGGTGTGAGGTAAGGACTGTGTCATTCTCCCACTAATGCAGACCCATTTTCTATGTCTCCCCATGTTTAGAAACATTTTCTGCCCATAGAGTGGCGTTGGTGCCCTTCTAGGAAATTCCAGGATAATACATGTCAGGGTTCATTTCTGGGCTCCTGACTCAATCTCATCACTGCATCTGTGAGCCTGTGAGCTCTTTCACCACTAAAGGGAAATTCTCTGGGCTAGGGCTTTCGTGGAGCCCAGCCTTTGGCTCAGAGTTTCCAGAGGCTGCCTTTGTTTTCTGCTCTTCTCTTCACAGTCCGAAGGCATCCCCATGTAATTCCTGCTTTGCCTGAGATAGGCAAGGTGGAGGGTTATCAACCATTGGATTGGAGAACCTCCATTATCCCATCTCCCTGGGTCCATCTCCATTGGATTGACCTGATTTGACCTGGCCACGCTGCTTTAATTTGCAAGAGTCCTGGTGTGTCCTGCCTGTTATCAGTCTGCAGCTCCCTCTTCCAGGCTGGCTCCCTGGCCAACGAGTCCAATACTGATTGACCTCTACATGCATGCACATTCCCATCCTCCTCAGAGGCTGTCCTGCAGACTCAGCACCCCCAGACAGTCCACATCTACCAGTTTCCTGGGGCTGCCAGTTCCAGCTCAAACCTCTGCTTTCTGAATGCATGTGAAGACAAAGAAAAGCTCAGCATGGCTCTGTTCAGCCTAGCTCTTGTCACCTCGAGAGGCCAGCCTGCTTTTGATTTTGTACCCCACTCATAAATAAGACCTCCATCATGGCAGACATGGAATGCAACTGCCAGGAACACAGCATTACATCATCACATTACCTACCCTGATGTGAGGCCAGCAAACTCAATTAGCTTGCGGTAATAGCTGTACCAGCAGTGGGAGCCCTGCAGCTGAGTGCATCATTCCCAGGAAGGGCCCCCACAAACAAATGGCTGTGTGTTCAGCTCACAGGGCTGACAGGAGACACACCCAGAGTTGCAGCTCAGTGCCAAAGGCCCTTCACTTAATAGAAGCTTGAACAGTTGTGTCAAGTAGAATCTCTGGATATATTTAAATCTCGGAGAAATGCATGTTAACTGCATCCAGCAATTTGTTGTTCTATAACCCATTCTTGAGAGAAGGTGCTTTTATTTATGTTTTACTATAGCAGGCAGCCTTGAAGCACAGAGACCTGGAGAGATTATAGCAGATCTCTGCTATAATCATAGGGGAAACCAGCAAGTCGCCTTTATCTCTCTTACTCCTCAACTGGTCACTATCATCAAACAGATCCAATAAGCAGCCACACAGCAGTAGAGAGGGCAGGAAATTCTCGTGTAGGAAAGTGGAGATGAAGGACAGGTCAAATGACAAAAGTCAAAATAAGGCAACAAGAGTCACAAGAACAAAGACTGCTTTGCTTGAACGGGCTTTATAATATCTCTTCTCCAGAGTCTAATTTTCCCAGGGAAAAAACCAAGAGTGTTGAAGGCCAGGCTTTATTCTTGAGCTGTTGACTGGTTATCAGACATGCAGATGACCAGCTCCAAGCTGTGGCCTGAGAGAGGGCAGTATCTCAGGGACTCTAGACTCTGCAGACAGAAGGGGCAGCATCAGCTCAGGCACCCCCACAACGTGTCTATGAGGAAACACACCCTTTCATGCCAGAAAACTTTTCTTACACTTTACCTCCTGAGTTTCTGGGCACAGAACAGAGAAATTGTCAACCACAGACCTCAAATTAGTGGTGTTCAAATGTCCTTCCAAGGAGGTGCAATCCACTTTGCTCAGAGCATTGCTATTTCCCAGATGTCCAGCACCCTCCCCTGCATTTTTTCTTCTTCAGATCTTTTCAAACATGCAAGTGTTAAGTAGCCACAACTCATAGACACCAAGAGTCAAACAGAGATATACCAGGACAGAAAGGAAAGCATTCATTAGGAAAAACAGAAGCGCAGCCCTGGGGCTGAGGGTTCCCAAACCTTAAAGACTTGGACCCCCGAGCCACCGAAGCCTTTGCTCTTTCTACACTCTGAGGGTTCCATAAGCAGGATGAGTGTTTCTTTCCTACTCTTATCTAAGCCAAAGCAAAAGTACAGAAGCAAATTGAGCAGCTCCATCTGGCTTTCTGGCCTTCTAGTTTTAAAAATATCAGGCCATAGGATCAGGTGCAAATCTCTAAACTGTTGTGAAAATATCTCATCACTCATGTGCTCTTTACCCAGTGCTCTTGCTCATGTCCTCCTTGCCCCAATTTCTGGTAACAACCTGTTTATCTGTGGCCCAAAGTCTGGGTGCTTATATTTATGTTCTTGGGGTCTGGCATGTTTTTCTTACAAGGCTGTAAACTCATGAACCTGAAGCACAATATGGAGTCGACTGCTTCAAGATGGCATCATGTAGTTCTGCCCAACCTTTCACAGGAGGCAGGGAAAGGGCACCCACACTTGCTCCCGTAGTTCTTTGAACAGAACTCAAGTGGAACCCAACCCTAGGATTTTGGGCTATGCTCTCAGTAGTTTATTAAACAGGCATTTGCTTAATAAAGATGGGAAAGAAGCTTCTGGAATAAGCAGCCTGGCAATGCTGCCGGTCCTTTGCCCTTTATCCATGTGTTGCTCTGAGTAGCAACCAGACTGCAGTGCAGGTGACTTCTGGTTCCACAGGTCAAAGCATCCCAGCTCAGGATGACCCTCCTTGTGCCCATAGAACATAGGTTTTTATGGAGTACACAAAGTTCAAGGTGGCTAAAAGGTAGATCAGTACTGTGGACAAAGTGAAGCTAATAGTGCTGACTTTCTTCTAGCCATGGAGTTCATCCTTAGTAATTCTGCTGTTGGATCAGGATGTGGGATCTAAGGGGTGCTAGAAACTTGAAGTCCATGTTATGGCATCAGTAATGCAGTGTGCTTGGGGTGAGTTCTCCGGTGTAGTGGGGATGTGGTGAGCCAGGAATTAACCTCTGATCTGACAGCTTGTGCATGAGCCTTGGGGGTTGCATGCAGAATATCTGCTCAAAGGGTCTAAGAAGGCAGCAGGTGGGAGCTGCAAGGAGAGGCTAGAAACCTGGGCTTTGACGCTCTGCTCCCAGAGTTCTGGTCTAATTGGCCCTAGTGGGTGTTGAGTGCTGATGTAAAGCTTTCCAGATACCCCCTCCCCCAGCAGTTCACCAGAATACTGAAGCACCCTGCCCTCCTGAACAGAGCACCCAGTCCTTGACCCTTGCCCGCTGTGCTCCCATTGCATTTGGTCAGCAGGGGACACTCACACAAGCTGGAGAGGTAGAAATGGAAATTGTTTTTCAAGCCTGCAGTTACTGGTGCCTGGAAAAGCAAACCACATACCTCGATTGTGCCTGAGGGTGTAGGATGTTTACCTAAGAAGTCACCTACTGTGGGGTTACTAGCAGCTGGAGCACTGACAGCAGCTCTCTTATACTTAACTTTCTGGAAATCAAGCTTCCTGGTCAGCTGTGGGTTGTGACCCAACTTTATCAGAACTGTCAGGTGACTCTGGAGGCTGGTCCAAGCAGCCTTATTACAAATTAGCTTTTTTCTTTTATTGAGTCACTGGGAGATATACAGTTGCTTATGACTGAGTTTCAGTCATACAATGTTCCAACACCCATCCATTCACCAGTGCACATTTCCTGCCACCAATGTCCCCAGATTTCCTTCCACCCACCTCCTTACCAAGGGCCCCAAGCGTCTCTATGGCAGACACTTTTCCTCTCTTTCTCTCTCTCTTTCTCTCTCACTCTCTCCTCTTTCTCTCTCACTCACTCATTTTCCTTTCAGGTACTGTGATTTGCTGTACCATTAACAAAAGAGTATAATGCCTATCACTTTACCACCTTTCAACACCCATTCTTGTCTAGAGCGATCACTTCCAACTATCATTGTCATAGTGGTCCCTTCTCTGTCCTAACTGCCCTCCCCTCCCCTTGGAGGCAAGCTTCCTACCATGGACCAGTTCTCCTGGCCCCTGTCTCTACTGTCTTTGAAAACAGATGACCAAAAAAGACATCACCAAAAACAAAAAAAGAATTAAAAATGCAAATTGCAAAACTTTATGTCAAGGAATGTTTTCTTTTACAGTGACCCTATCTTCCCCAGGTAGGTGATACCCAACATATTGCTGACCAGAAGCTCTGCCTCCCCCATCCTGTCCCATGGTGGATGGGTTCTGACCACACTTTCTTCCCCATATTTGAGCTCCTAACACTTCCATCTGGAGGAAAAAACAGATTCTCAACTTCCTTGATTATACACTGGCTTCTCTGGCCCCTAAACCATTAACAGGGGGACTCCCTCACAAAGGCCGAAGTCTGGAACTGCAGTGGGTGAAGAGCCTGCCTTTGCCTGTTGGGAAGTCAGGTGGGAAGCCAGGATGTGGGAAGTAAGTCTGGCCTCTCAACTGTGCTCGCATTTCATTGGCTGCTGTAAGAAGTTTCCACCATGAGCTGGCTTCATGCAATGCACTTCCCAAAATGGAGACTTTGGGAGACCAGATGTCTGTAATCCCTCTTTTAGGACTGAGATCCAGGTGTCAGCAGGTAATCACCTCACAGAGCCCCTTTCCTTGTGTTTTCCAGGTTTGGAAGGCTGCCTCAGCTCCAGCTCACATACATTAGATGTCCGTTTTTGTCTGGGGGTCTTCCCTGTCCCTTATCTTGACCCTTTATGGTGCCCACCTGGCTAATCCAGGATGTTCTCACCTCTTACTGGTAGCTGCAAATTCTCTTCTGATTTGTAAGGGACAGAGTCACGGGCTTGGGAAATAGCATCGAGGCACATTATTCTGCTTACCTGGATGGCCAGTTGACTGGACTAGAAAGAACAAATGATCCATGACTCCAGGCTATGTGGTCTGGAATTAATCCACTTCTGGGTGGACAGACAGAACGTTGGGGTGGCAAGACTCCAGGAACATGTGGGGGGGCTCTCCAGCTATATGGAAACCACCAGAAACCATGAGCTCTAAGTCCCATCCAGCTGGTACTTCTGCTCTTTACTCCAGGAATGAGGACTCTCTGGACCTTCTTTGTATGTCTTCCCGCTGTGTATCAGATCTGCCCTGTGTCACTGGGAAGGGCGGACTCAGGTCTCATCTTGGGTTAAGGTGCTGTATGCTCACTGCTAGACCGGAAATGAGGCATTTGTAACATTACCGGAAGGAGTCTCAGGAGCCTGCCATGTAATGTTTCCACTGATACTCAGAAGTGTGATCATTCTAGGTCACTCATTTTGGCTATTTTGTTTTTAGATAGAAAGGCAAATTCCCTTCCAGATATAATGCTGTACTGGAGGAGGACCTGATTGAAACAAGAGGAAAAGAGATACTTAGCAGAATATGGGGATGAAGGAGAATGAAGGTGAGCAGTGAGCAGCCATCAGGCCTGTGCTGGAAGCCAGGATGCTCGGTCAAGCTGTCTTCCCCTGCTCCTACGGCCTTAACCTTGCCCTGCACAGCCCATACAGGCTCTAGTTTGCTCTTGGAGTGTCACCTTAGTTAGAGCCCCTTCTAGACTCTCTCCTAAGCCTCTTCCTGGGACCCTGGGCACTTCCCACTCCCACCATGCCAGGCATTCCCAGACTCAGACTTCAGAGAAAGTGCTCATGTTCTTGCTCCATTTGGGGTAAGGGGTTTCCTGCTCATCCATTCCATCCCATTTCACTCAGCACCCCTCTGACTTCACCCTGAGCTTTTCCTCCTGGCTCTACCCCCACCACATATGCTAGAAAATTTTGCCCCAAAAAATTGGGATTACAGCTGAACATGGGTGCTGGAGCCCAGCCCAAGTGTCTCTCTTTTCCCTGCACCTTCTACTCCCTTGTGAGCCCTGAGGGTATCGTCTGATGCCTTTTGAACCCCACTGTTTTTCCATGTGTTCTCTCCAGCTAACCTGTTTTCCAAGCGCAGCAGGACTCACTTAGGGAGAATTTCCATTACTACCAGGCAGTGACACGAAGCCTTGTCCCTTCTGCTATCTGCCTGACCCCACAGAATCACAGCCTTGCCCGAGTTAACAGCTGCTACTTGCCAAGGATTACTCGGGACTTTCCCGGTCAGGGTGGATTATTCCTGCAACAAAAATGATTAACTGGCAAATCCTTTGTATTGGGGGTTGTGCTTGAAACAGTTTTCAGCTGACAAGAGTCTACCGGATTCATAAGGAGGTTATTTCCTATCTGGGGAAGAGAAATTAAATCCCTTTTCTGCACTCCAATAAGTAAAAGGATGATGCTACTAAAATGCACTAGAAAAGTCTAGTTCTAAGCAGAGAACAGCTTTTCAATCAGGTGGCACCAGGCAGCTGATTTCTTTCTAAGATTCTCTCTCTGTTTTCAAGGGCCTGTTGTCCTATACATTGTAATGAGAGAAACTCGTGAGCACTGGAGTCTACAGAAGACAGTTTTGACCTGAAACTCCTTTGATACATCTTTCACTTGTCACTTGTCTTCCTGTTGTTCGTCAATTTGCTCTACTGGGCGCCAGTAATGTCTCCATTTGTTGGGAATGAAGTTCATTATCGTTACTGTTACAGCCTGGGGCTGCACAGTAATTTTTGTCATTATGAATACACCACGAGTAGCTTGATAGGTTCTGCTGTGGCTCTGGGTTTATCCTAGGGGACCCAGTTTGAGGGGTATTTAAAGAGAAAGCTTAAACAGACACCAGTATGTCCTCCTACAGGTCTTCTCTCTAACTGCTCCCAGTTCCTTTCAGAAGGGCTGTTAGGATCAGCAAATGTACTGAAACATTTGCCTACATGGTGAGCTGAGTGGGGCAGAGAGCTGATGGGGGGAAGTTAAGGGCTTTACTGATTCTAGGTATCCTCTCTCTTGGGATCTCATAGATCAGTGAGCTAGAAGGCCACACATGTAACACAAAAAGCCCTGGTTCTGCATGTGAATTTGATATAGGCAGGTAGATAAGGGGCCCACATGACAATGAATTCTTGCCCTAGGGCTGTCCAGAGTTACCTTTTGGAACCAGGAACCAAGACTTGATGAGACCCATTAACCCTGAGTAGACCTTGAAGAATCAGCCCAGCTCTTAATCTGCTTACATTCTAGGACAGAGGATCCAGAAGGAACAGAAGTCAAGGAGATTTTCAAAGAAAAATACTCCCAAAATCAACTCCCCTTGGCAACGGCCCTAGCAA
The DNA here is from genome assembly GCA_021461705.1 of Cryptotis parvus. Taxonomy (NCBI): domain Eukaryota; kingdom Metazoa; phylum Chordata; class Mammalia; order Eulipotyphla; family Soricidae; genus Cryptotis; species Cryptotis parvus. Next base: position 41,949 of record JAJIBD010021635.1, read on the forward strand.
TGGACCTTAACCTAGGATGAAGCCCCATATGGGAGTAACTTGGAAAGAAATCTATAAAAGCCATCCTGACCAAAGGTCAGTTTGCATATGCTGCCTAAGCCTATGTGCTGCTTGAGCCCACGTGGCCGAGTGTATGTGGTGCCCAAGCACTTGTGTTGCCCGCATCTCCACTCTTGAGATGTGTACTCTCACTTTCCTCCTCCTTCCCCTTCCTAAAATTTACATAATAAATTCTGTTCTACTTCACTGCTTGTCTACTCCTGAAAATTCTTTTTCTGCGAGGAAGACAAGAACTCTGAGGAAACCCTGGGTAAGGTCTAGGACTGATGTGCCCTTTATCAGTCCTTAGCCTGACCAGCAGGTTCTGGGGCGACAGAGGTGGCTGGGGAGAAGGTGACCATCTCTCTCCCCTTCCCACCTCACATAAGCCACTTGTGAGGCCCACTTACATAAAATTCAGGATGGTCTCTTATGCAGTTATCTTTGCCTCAGATGCCACCCCTCTCCTGGAAAGACTGTATTTCTGGAAATGATGATACAACGAGACTGGCCTGTGAAGCTAATAACTGTGTGAGCTCTTCCCATGAGGACAGAGATGACCCCATTGATCATTACCACATGCAGAGGAAAAAGTTCCCCACGGTTTATACTCCCCTGGCCCATGTGACTGAGTGTTGCAGGACACCTAAAAGATTAGGCCTCTGCATCTGCCCTGGATTGCCTCCTGCAGGTCACTTCATAGATAGGGGGTAGTCTGAATGTGGCAGTCTTATCTGACCATGTATTCTGTACTGGCTGGTATAAATATTCTCTCATGCAACCACAATCATCATGGGACTAGCTAGATCTTACCAGCATATTTGCCTGGCCACGTTGGATCTCTAAGTAATTAGACCAGAGAGAAATGCTGTTTGCCTCTAAGCAAGCAAGCATGGCTCCCTGATAACTCAAAGGCAACTAAAATACAAAACTACCGTGAAGTAGACGAGACTCTTGTGAAGACTTGGAGAAATATTTAACTGGCATAATATTAGTCTTTGGTACAGAGACATGAGACTCACAGACATGAGGCAGAGCTGCTACTTGCTCTCCCTGTGCCCAGCCACTCACGAGGTGCCCAGGAGGGATGGCGGGTTCCTAGCCCTGGCCCGCCACCCCAGCAGAACCTTGCAACAAGCCAGACGACTCCCACTCCATGAGGGCCTCCATTTTCCACATCCGACTTCTCTCTCGCCAGAACTCCAGCCAGCAGACCAGCCTATCACAGCCTGGCTCCACGCGGCTGCAAGAGACCACGTGGTTCATCAATAAATGCTGGACTTAGAGATGACTAAAAGAGTATGCTACCTGCTTGGCAGAGCCTGGCAAGTTACCTGTGTTGTATTTGATATGCCAAATACCAGTAACAAGTATAGACCTCATTCCGGAATGGATTGAGGCTCTTTATGTTCCTGGAGCAAGCAGATGCCCTTGGGCTCTACTAGCATGAGACAGGACATATGAAGATGTTACTGGGGCTCGCTCGGAGCAAATCGATGATGAACGGGAAGACAGTGATACAGAGACATGCCATCTCAGAAACCCTCTTCTCTACCCTATAAAGGCAATTCCAGGCAGATCTTGGCTGAAGACATTAGGTGTGGTGCTGGGAGAAATTACCTGAGGACATTTGATCCTTCCCGCCAGGGGGAGTTACATTTAGCTTATAGCTTCTCCCAGCTCTGCTAGGAGGCTTTTAATTAGCTCTGGGTCCTTGTAAACAGCCGAATGGTCTCCTGAAGTTGCTACATTTCTATAGAGCTATTTTCCTGTTTTCATCTCTAGATAGCCCAGCCCAGAATGGGGTGGGCTGGGGAGTTTGGGCGGATTTCTAGCTATAAAATAAGCTGCAAGAAGAAAGAAGCTCTCTCCTTTTTCCCCCTTTTGCCATTTTGGCTTCCCTTGGTGTTTTGTTTCTCTGTCCTCTCCATTCTCTGTTGGGCCTCAACATGTGGTGGCAGCCATCTTGTCCTACACCTGACTGGGGCCTAGCTGTGAACCCAGAGTCCGGAGGTTTTCCCTGCTCTTGGATTGTATATTGGAACCTGTGATAGTAAAGCCCTTTTTAAAACTGCATCAGATTCCTGAGTCTTCATTCATTCCCCGCCGGCTTCGAGGTAGGAGGGAACTCGCTTCCCAGCACTGTTGGGGACCCTGGCAGTGCTCCCCGACAACTAAGGTTTTACCTTAATGTAATTTTTCATGAAAATAGTTTAATACTTGCTACTTGCTCTCCCTGTGCCCAGCCACTCATGAGGCGCCAGGGAGTCATGGCGGGTTTTAGCCCTGTCCTGCCACCCCAGCAGAGCCTCACAACAAGCCAGACGACCCCCCGCTACTCCATGGGGACCACCATTTTCCACATCCGACTTCCTCTCATCACAACTCCACCCAGCAGACCAAACTATTACAGCCTGGCTTGCGTGGCCGCTAGCGGCCATGCGGTTCATCAATAATTGCTTTATTTAGAGGTGACTACAAGAGTATGCCACCCGCACGGCAAGCCTGGCAAGCTGCTCGTGTCATATTTGATATGCCAAATACCAGTAACATTTATATTAGGTCATTCTCATGACCTAACATAATGGTTTAGGCTCTTGATGTTCCTGGAGCAAGCGGATGCCTTTGGGTTCTACTAGCATGAGACAGGATATATGGAGATATTACTGGTGCCCACTCTAGCTAATAGATAATCAACGGGAAGATAGTGATAGTGAGTTTAATTTAGTGTCAGAGCAACAGAAGGTGGGATGCTTGCTTTGCATGCAGTTGGCCTGCATTTTATCCTCAGCTCCTCTTAGGGTCCCCGCCAAGAGAAAGACCTGAGCACTAATGGGTGTGGTCCAAAAAACTGGGAAAAAAATAAACCCTAAATCTAGAATAGTGTTAGGTTTGCACCTTTGTAAGACTTGGTACAACTTAGAGACATTTAGCTCTGATAGTGTAAAGTCTGAGGAGCAGATGAGCATTTGCCAGACTAGCAGGAAATTGCTAGTAGGTGCTGTTATCTGAATTCATAGTCTCCATGGTGTATAGGTGTTGGACTGGCAGCTCTCGATTCCCTTGGCTTTTGTTTATGCCCATACAATGGCAGCTGCAGCCCCAGGCATACAAGGAATCCCAAATAAGAAGGTAGTGTCAAAAGCAAACATGAATCTACCACTGATGAGCTGGAAGCTGGCCAAGAATGACCAGCTGAGTAGCAGCAACCTTGTTGGCTGGTCTCTGTAGCCAGAAAATGCTGTCAGGTGGCTGTAAGCTGTTGCAGCTTCTTAGAAGTAGAGGATTTGTATAGCAGAAGCCAACAGACATCTCTACCCCATCCCTGCTCTGGCAGCTTAGAGAACCAGTGATTTCTTTTGTCCTTTCAAATTGATAGGAATCCTCACTAGAAAGAAGATACAGAACAGTTAAGAACTTCAGGAATACAGGTTCATTAGGAAACAAATGAGACTGAGCTGCAGAGACTGTGCAGGGCTTAAAGCATGGGCCTTGCTTGCAGCTGACCCTGTTTCCAAGCTCTGCCAAGAGTGATCCTGAGAATAGCTGGGTATGGTCCCAGCAAACATAAAAAGCAAAAACATCAAAACAATGAAAAGAAATAAACAAGTTTGTGATATGATGGAGAGGAATATATAATGTCAGTTATAAACTTGTGATATAAGGCAAGTTACCAATCGGGGGGGAGGACAACTCTGGCCACTCATTGGAAGGTTGGTGGTTCGCTGTGGACAGGTTGCATTCTCTGTTGTTCTTTGTGGACAGGTTGCATTCTCTGTTGAGGTGCAAGCCTCAACCCTTAGCTTCTGAGTCAAGGACTTGGTGAGTGACATCTCTCTGATCCTCCACCATCCCAGTCCCCTTCTTGGAATTACAGAGATTTTCAATGTTGCTACGGAGCAGTAGTGACAAAGCTCAATTCCTGACCCAACCCTTTGCCCTTGAACTACCTACCTCTTGGGGAAACAGGTGCTGGGTACTGAAACATGTATCTAATGGGTTTGTCTTTTGCTTCCGGATCAAGGGCAGGGCACTATGATAGCAAGTTGACACACAATATTTGTGTCAGTAACCTCAGCCTCATTCACAGAACCTCAGTGTGAGCACTATGTTTGGACAATATTTCCCCTTTGTTTTTTATCCTCTAGCCAGTAGGGTCACAGTCCTCAATACAATTCTTGACCACACTGCAAAAAATAAATCACTCTGTGCCTATCCTTTTTTTAAAATTTTTTAATACTTTATTATACCACCGTGAGATATAGAATTACAACATTGTTAATGTTTGGAGGTTTCGGTTACATAGTGTTCCAGCACCCGCCCTCCACCAGTGCCCATATCCCACCACCAATGTCCCCAGTTCCCTCCTTCTTCCCATAGCCTGCCTAAATGGCAGGTTCTTTATCTCTTTTCTTTGTCCCTCTCTCTCCCTTCATTCTCCTACACATTGTGGGTTGCACTACATACACTTGGAAGCCATCATGTGCATTTTTTTTGCCTGTATTTAATGTTCAGTTCTATGTTGGTATCAGCCTTTTCAACATTTATTCACACATGTTCCCTTCTCTGTCTTACCCAACTTCTGACTCCCTCATGTTTGCGGTAATTTCCACTTTTGGTAAGATCACCTGATATATTTATGTCATGCAAATAAATGCAGTCATTCTATGTCTCTCTTTCCTTCTGACTAATTTCACTCAACATGATCCTTTCCATGTCCATCCATTTATAGGCAAATTTCATAACTTCATTTTTTCCTGACAGCTGCATAGTATTCAATTGTGTAGATGTCCACAGTTTTTATCCAGTCATCAGTTCTTGGGCATACTGGTTGTTTCCAGGTTCTGGCTATTGTGAATAGTGCTGCTATGAAAATAAAAGTGCGGATTGTGTTTCCGCTGTGTGTTTTTGGCTTCCCAGGGTATATTCCCAGGAGTGGTATGGCTGGGCCAAAGGGGAGCTCAATTTCTAGTCTTTGGAGGAATGACCATATTGTTTTCCAGAAAGGTTGTACAAGTCGACATTCCCACCAACAATGTATGAGAGTCCCCTTTCCCCCCACATCCGCGCCAGCACTTGTTACTTTTACCCTTTTGAATATGGGCCATTCTCTGTGGTGTGAGGTGATATCTCATTGTTGTTTTGATTTGCATCTCTCTGATGATTAGCGATGATGAGCATTTTTTCATGTGCCTTTTTGGCCATTCGAATTTCTTCCTTGTCAAAGTTTCTGTTCATCTCTTCTCCCCCATTTTTTTATGGGGTTGGCTGTTTTCTTCTTATATAGCTGTACCAGTGCCTGATATATCCTGGATATTAACCCCTTATCAGATGGGTATTGGGTGAATATTCTTTCCCATTCTGTGGACTGCCTTTGTATCTTAGTCACTGTTTCTTTTGAGGTGCAGAAGCTCTTTAGTTTCATGTAGTCCCATATGTTTATGTTTTCTTCTAGTTGCTTTGTTAATGGTGTTTCACCTTTGAAGATGCCTTTAGCTTCAATGTCGTGGAGGGTTTTTCCAATATTTTCTTCAACGTACTTTATGGAATCAGGTTTGATATTGAGATCTTTAATCCATTTTGATCTGATTTTTTGTGCAAGGTGTTAGACACAGGTCCAAATTCATTTTTTTACATGTAGCTGTCCAGTTTTCCCAGCACCACTTGTTGAAGAGGCTTTCCTTACTCCAGTTTGGACTCTTTGCACCTTTATCAAAGATTAACTGATCATGTCTTTGAGGGTGGGTGTCAGGATACTCAACCTCTATTCCATAGGTCCACAGGTCTGTTTTTATTCCAGTACCACGCTGTTTTAATTACTGCTGCTTTGTAGTACAGTTTGAGGTTGGGAAAGGTGATGCCTCCCATCTTCTTCTTCACAAGGATTGCTTTAGCTATCCGTGGAGGTTTATTATTCCATACGAATATCAGGAGTGTTTGGTCAATTTCTTTAAAGAATGTCATGGGGATCCTTATAGGAACCGCATTGAATCTGTATGAAGCTCTAGGGAGTATTACCATCTTGACAATGTTAATTCTCCCCATCCATGAGCAGGGAATGTGTTTCCATTTCCTCGTATCCTCTTTTATTTATTGAAGCAGTGTCTTGTAGTTTTCTTAGTATAGTCCTTGACACACTTGGTTAAGCTGATTCCTAGGTATTTGATTTTCTGTGGTACAATTGTGAATGGAATCGATTTCTTAATATCCCTTTCTTCTCTTTCATTATTTGTGTATAGGAAAGCCACTGACTTTTGGGTATTGATTTTGTACCCTGACACTCTACTATACATATCTATTGTTTCTAAGAGTTTTTGGGCCGAGAGTTTAGGGTTCTCTAAGTACAATATCATGTCATCTGCAAATAATGATAGCTTGATTTCTTCCTTGCCTATCTGGATGCCCTTAATATCCTTTTCTTCTCTGATTGCTATGGCGAGTACTTCCAGTACTATATTGAATAAAAGAGGTGAGAAAGGGCAACCTTGTCGTGTTCCTGATCTTAAGGGGAAGGCTTTCAATTTTTCCCCATTGAGAATGATACTCGCTGTGGGCTTTTGGTAGATGGCTTTGACCATCTTGAGGAAGCTTCCTTCACTTCACCCCATTTTCTGGAGGGTTTTAATCATGAATGGGTGCTGGATCATGTCAAATGCTTTTTCTGCATCTATTGATAGGATCATATGGTTTTTATTTTTTCTCTTATTGATATGGTGTATTATGTTGATTGATTTGCGAATGTTGAACCATCCTTGCATTCCCGGAATGAATCCTACTTGGTCATGATATGATCTTTTTGATGAGTCTTTGGATTCTGTTTGCTAGTATTTTGTTGAAGATCTTAACGCCTGTGTTCATCAAGGAGATTGGTCTGTAATTTTCCTTCGTTGTGTTGTCTCTCCCTGCTTTGGGTATCAGGGTGATGTGTGCCTCGTAGAAGCTATTTGGGAATGTTTCTGTTTCTTCTATTTCCTGGAAGAGCTTGAACAGGACAGGCAGTAGGTCCCTCCTTAAAGGTTTGGTAGAATTTGCTAGTGAACCCATCTGGACCTGGGCTTTTATGTTTCCGCAGACTTTTAATTACTGTTTCAATTTCCTCGATGGTGTGCCTATCCTTCTTCTTATATGAGAATAGAAGATCCTGAGATCTTGTTTAAATCACGCTTTTCTAGTCCCTTACATACCACCTGGTGGGCTAGGACTGACTTATTTAAATATTGAAAAAGGTGAAGAAAAAAATGTTCTCATGCTGACTTAAAACCTCTTTCTAATCTCCTGATGGGCTGACCAGTTATATAAAAATGACCCCAGAGCCATCAACACAATTCTAAGATGTGTTGATTATGCTGAGATTGGCTGAGCAGCTGTTCTGTGCAATGAAGTCACCTAATGCAGTAGGAAGTGGATTGAATGGGGTGGATTATACTGCTCCAGGCGTTGTCTAAGGCTCTTAATTACAGGAATACAGAAACTTGTACTTTAAGTTAAATTTAGGGATTACCATGAGATTCAGGAGATTTCTACCTAAAGGTGAGTTTCCTGTAATTACACCCAAGGAGACCAAGGGCAACAACACCTGGACAGACTATTCAAACTGCAAAGGCTTTTCCAGGATAAAAAGAAGCAAGGTGTGATTCTTCAGCTCTATCTGCAGGGACTAAGCTCTCCCTACTTGTTCAACCATTGCTAAAACCTCTGATCATAACTAATGACCAGGAATACTAGTGATTAGAACAGTGTCCTCTGGAGGCATGGAAAAGCCTAAGAACAACACTCAGAAACTCATCCCCAGTGCCTTTCTGAAGGTGACACAGACAATATCCTTATTAAGGAAAGCAAGAGAACATAAAATTACTAAAACTAGCCAGGCCAGGCCTGGGCCTAGACCCCAGGTCAGAGCTTTTCTAAGCTCTTTTAGACCATATAAAAATATTTATCCAAGCTTCTTAGACAGAAGAAGTTTTTGATCAGATATCAGCTCCTCTGCTGGCCATTCAGTAGAGAATAAAGTGATCAGATCCCTTGGGTAGCCAGAGCTTGTCCTCCCTGTGTCACCAGGGATTACTCTCAGTAGGACCCTATGGCATGGAAGGTGTCAGTCTTTCTCTCGGGACTGTGTATTCCCCAGAGCAGAGAGAGAAGAGCATGGATAAAGGGGGAGTCCCAGTGTCTGCACAGGATTTGAGTCTCAATGAGCATCATCAGAGCTGTGATGGGGTTTATCCACACACCAGTGAGATGGAATGAGAACTGAATGGGAATCTCAACCTACGCTTCAAAATCATTAGACAGGGCCTGAGAATGGGCACTGAGATCTTAACTGGCTCTTGGGGCAGTAACCCCACTCTAAAATTGATTGACCATGCAACTGCTCTAAGCATTGTCTAACGTTCTTAAATTTAGGGATATGGAGACATGTTACTAAAGGTTCCCCTTCTGATGCTCTGGTGGGTTCCAGGCTATTCTTCTGCACTGGCCAGTCCAAGCCAAGTTTTGACTGTTTGCATTTTAGAAAGAATGTGGATCACCTGTAGACTTCTTTGAGGAAATTAATATAGGACACAAGACTGTGAATTAGAAAGTTATTCTCGGACTATTCTTTAAATTATTCTCAGACTATAAAATTCTGTGCTACAAGGTATGAACTGCTGAGTTCTTCTCATGTTCAGTGGACAGATCCTGTGTGAATATTTTATGCAATAGGATCATGAAGGTCATGTCCCTAGTGTGCATTACACAGTCACCAGGACATAGGGAGAAGTGATCTTCAAGACAGAAAATGAGCAGCACACTGTTATTTGAATCTCCTTTTGCCCAGTTCAGAAGTTCAAACTGTATCAAGCACATTGAGCATTGAAATTACTACAATGCTATGATTCTGGTCTTCAGTGATCCCCTGACAGAATGATTCCAGAGTAATAGGGTTGGAAGGACTGTGGAAGAGTGGGGTGGGTGAGGGGGAGTGACGGTAGAAAGAACAGAAAGATGTATAAGGGGATCATTTCCTTAGTTCCTTGCCAACAAACAGTTCTGCATTGTTTCCAGGAGTGTGGCCAGGGAGAAATTCCCTTAGGAGTCAAGGTTTCTCTTGTTTCCTGACTCCTAATCTAATAGAAATGTCTCACTGCTTTGCTGGCTCTGCCAGAGAGTGAGGGGTGGCAGTCCATCCAGGATAAGTCACCCCACTTGACATAGATCTGAAGGAAGCATCACGAAGAGACAGTTGGGCTGGGCTGTTCTTCCCAAATCCAGCAGCTGATTACCGACCTCTCTTAGTTTCTCAGCTGCGTCCAGATCAAAGAGTTCAGCAGGGCACCCCAGAGTAGAGCATGCATAGGCTCTGAACCTTGTCCGCTCTTAGACAGTCCATCCATTCTCCTTTCTGGACAATCTGAATGAGAGTCTGCCAGGCCCTTGATGACCATAGGGCTGCTAGCCTTGAATTTCCAAAGCTGTGGTCTCTGAGCATTTTCTTATTAAAAGCATTTGAAAAGAAACTACTGGCAAGCTTCCAGGAGTGAAGTGGAAACGTCTCTTGTACTTAGAGAATAATCATTGCGAGTCTTTCGCATTCTGCACGAATGGACCTTTGCTGGGCATTTCCCTAAAAAAGTGACCATGACCCTCATTTTGTGCCTTTTTTGGCCTACTCTGTGTCTGCTTTGGAAGTTAGTTAGGTCTTCCACCCTTTTGAAAGTAGGGTTATATTATTCTTGTTGAGTGCATGACTTAAGAGTTCTTGAGTCCTTAATACACCCTTAAAAAGCAGTTGATTCCCATTTGCAGTAAAAGAACTGTTCTGGCAGCTTTGCTCTCAGATGAGGAGCAGAGGCTTTCTCCCCAGTCAGAGCAACAAATGAAAGAGCTGCAGAATTGAGCTTTCTCAACGACCCCCCCTGCGCTGCATCTCAGGACATGGATCTCCCTAACCACGTTCACATGTTTCAGGTTTCCCTGAACAAGAAATCCTCACCAAATTTCACCTATTTTCACACTAATATCCATATCCAATTTCAGAAGGGAGCCCCATATAACATGAACCTTATGGTGTTTTGTTTGCTCTAATTTCCCATCAGCTACATAAACTGGTTTCATAAGCAGATGACTTTAGGGGAGCTGAGTGAGTGACCACAGAACTCTCCTTCAGGGTCTTGTTGGGAAACACGCCCCTACTGAACTCTAGGCTCCGGCTACATTTAGCTTATGTGAAGAGCTGCTTCCTGCCTTTAGGGAATCTCTGGAGCAGACACAATGGGAGCTTGGGCAGAATTGGATTGATTTCATAATTTTATATGGCATAAATATTTTTATCATGAATATTATGAATCTTTCTTGCCCCAGTTCTATACTCCTGCTCCCACGGATCGCCGCAAGGGACATACATGTAGATATTCCAAGAGTACTTGGCCATATTAGATCAACCATAATGTAATTAGTCTTCCTAGTTCAAAGGGACATGCCAGTGAACCTCTGGGCAAACTGACAAGTCTCTGATTCTAAAGGTAATGCCATAGTGAATTATTCTTATGAATTTTGGACCTTAGTGGGACCTAGAGTCTGGAATCAGCTGGCTATATATTCATGGTAAGAAGTATTAATGCCATTCCCTACAAATTACATTCTGAACTGCTTTCTGATTCAGAGACACCCTTCTCCCCCCCCCCCCCACACACACTCTCTCTCTCTCTCTGCTAGGGAGATTTTATCCTAGGAAGAGTCTGGCTGGCTTCACAAATGCCAATCAGCTCTGGCATTTGTGAAGCTTAAGCCATAGAGCCCACCTGAAGATCTGCATTTCAACACGGTAATTTACCTGGCTTCATCTCCAGATGGCCCAGCCCACCATGGGCTGGGCTGGAAGGTTCTGGTGGGCTTCTATTTATAAAATAAGCCAGGAGAAAGGAGAAAGGGCTTTTTGGCTATTTTGGTTTCTTTTGCTCTCTGTCTCTCCTCTCTGTTCTCTTCCCTGTTAGGCCTTAACACATGGTGGCGGCCATATTGGCCTAGGATTCTAAACCTACACGTGACAGAGATCCAGCAAAAACCAAAAGTCTGGGGTTTTCCTATTATTGGATTGCATACCAGAACCTGTGAGAGTAAAGTCTTTTTTTTTCTAGAAAAATGGGGGAAGCTTCAGTGAAACGTTTATGTACAATAAGGCATACCTACTGATGTTGTACAATTAAATTAGTTTTGATGAATAAATACAACCATGAAACAACCACCTCAATCAAAATACAGAACATTTCCACACCACTCAGACTTTCCCTTTGGGAAAGATTTTGGCAATTTTTCTTCAAATGTATTTTCCTAGTCCTTTATTTACTCCTTTTCCTCCGGAATTTCAACAATGTGTGTATTGTATATTTGGATATTGTTTTCTCAAGTCTATGAGTTTCTCTTCATTTTTCCTTGATCTTATTTCTAGAATTTCTGTTGCCCTTTTTTCCTCCAAGGTTTTAATTTTTCTTATAAATTTATTTTTTAATATTTTATTATACCACCATGAGATACACAGTTACAAAGATATTCGTAAGATGTTCATATTTGGGTTTCGGTCATACAGTGTTCCAGCACCCATCCCTCCACCAGTGCCCATTTCCCACCACCAATGTCCCCGCTTCCCTCCTCCTCCCCTAGCCTGCCTCTATGGCAGGTTCTTTATTTCTTTCTCTTTCTCTCTCTTCTCTTTTTTTCTTCCCTTCCACATTGTGGATTACAATACATTAAGAGGTTGTCATGTGTATATTTTTGCCTGTATTTAATGCTCAGTTCTAGGTTGGTATCAGCACTTTGATAATTATTAGCACACTGTTCCATTCTCTGTCTTACCTAGCCTCTGACTCCCACACATTTGTGATAATTTCCACCTTGGACAAGACCTCCTGTTCCATGCTTCGCCTGACCTTTGATATTGGTATCATAATATATAAATATATATATACATATTATGATACATATATGTATGTATGTATATAATATGTACATATTATGTACATATATATATTTATGTCATGCAAATAAATGCAGTCATTCTATATCTGTCTCTCTCCTTCTGGCTAATTTCACTCACCATGATCCTCTCCATGTCCATCCATTTATAGGCAAATTTCATAACTTCATTTTTTCTGACAGCTGCATAGTATTCCATTGTGTAGATGTACCAAAGCTTCTTTATCCAGTCATCAGTTCTCAGACACTCTGGTTGTTTCCAGATTCTGGCTATAGTGAATAATGCTGCTATGAACATAAAAGTAGGGATGGTGTTTCCGCTGCATATTTTTGGCTTCCAAGTGTATATTCCCAGGAGTGGTATGGCTGGGTCAAATTGAGCTCAATTTCTAGTCTTTGGAGAAATGTCCATATTGTTTTCCAAAAAGGCCGTACTAGTTGACATTCCCACCAACAATGAATGAGAGTCCCTTTTTCCTCTCATCCTCTTTGTTGTTCTTGCTCTTTGGATATGTGCCAGTCTCTGTGGTGTGAGATGATATCTCACTGTTGTTTTGATTTACATCTCTCTGATAACTAATGATGATGAGCATTTTTTCATATGTCTTTTGGCCATTCGAACTTCTTCCTTGTCGAAGTTTCTGTTTATTTCTTCTCCCCCATTTTTTTGATGGGGTTGGCTGTTTTCTTCTTGTAAAGTTCTACCAGTGCCTGATATATCCTGGATATTAACCCCTTATCAGATGGGTATTGGTTGAATATTCTTTCCCATTCTGTGGACTGTCTTTGTATCTTGTTCATTGTTTCTTTTGAGGTGCAGAAGCTTTTTAGCTTCGTGTAGTCCCATATGCTAGTCTTTTCTTTTAGCTGTTTTATTAGTGGTGTTTCTTCTTTGAAGATGTTTTTAGCTTCAATGTCGTTGAGGGTTTTTCCTATTTTCTCAATGTACTTTATGGATTTAGGTCTGATATTGAGATATTTAATCCATTTTGATCTGATTTTTTGTACATGGTGTTAGACAGAGGTCCAAGTTCATTTTTTTATATGTAGCTGCCCAGTTTTCCCAACACCACTTGTTGAAGAAGCTTTCCTTACTCCATTTTGGTCTCTTTGCACCTTTATCAAAGATGAAATGATCATGTATTTGAGGTTGGGTGTCAGGGTACTCAACTCTATTCCATAGGTCCACAGGTCTGTTTTTATTCCAATACCATGCTGTTTTAATTACCAGTGCTTTGCAGTAGAGTTTGAAGTTGAAAAGGTGATGCCTCTCATCTTTTTTTCCCAAGGATTGCTTTAGCTATTGGGGGTGTTATTATTCCATACAAATATCAGAAGTGTTTGGTCAACTTCTTTGAAGAATGTTATGGGTATCCTTATAGGGATGGCATTGAATCTGTATAAAACTCTAGGGAGTTTTATACAAAATGTATATACACTCTAGGGGAGTTTTATACAAAATGTTTTATACAAAATGTATTACCATTTTGACCACGTTGATTCTCCCTATCCATGAGCAGGGAATGTGTTTCCACTTCTTTTTATTTCTTGAAGTAATGTTTTGTAGTTCTCTTTGTAGAGGTCCTTTACGTTCTTCATCAAACTGATTCCTAGGTATTTAATCTTCTGTGGCACAATTGTGAATGGGATCATTTTCTTTATGTCTCTTTCCTCTCTTTCGTTATTTATATATAGGCAAGCCACCGACTTTTGGGAATTTATTTTGTACCCTGCTAGAGAGTAAAGCCTTTTTAAAACTGTGCTGGACTCCTGAGTTTTCATCCATTCTCCACTGGCTTCGGAGGTAGAAGGGAACTCGTTCCCTGATATCGTTGGGGGACCCAAATGGATCCCTGACAGACTCTGAATCAGAATAAGAAGGGACATGATGCTACTTTAGCAAAATAGTTACATACATTTTCATTTTAGTTCCACAGCCATGTACTTCTGTCAAAACATCCTTCTTTATGGTCCTTCAAACAAAGCAACAAAGAAAATGACATCAAAAGAGCAGTCAGCATGTGGCCTCAGACTTTTGGACAGGATAAGAAGAGCTAGACACAAACACTCTATATTTTATTCCTAGACCACATACAGCACCAGCTCCCAGGGGATTGGGGGATGCTCTGACCAACCTGAGTTTAATAAGGAGGGGACTCCAGAATTATCAATGTGTCCTACTTTCCCCAGACAGGTGAGACCTCAGGCCAGGAGATAGCGGCTGGAAGAGGACCATCTAAGAGTGTGCCAGCAGCCTAGAGATTAGTAGTGTACCAGCAGCCTAGAGATTAGTACCCCAAGGCTAAGAAGCAATTAAACTAGAATAACTCACAGTCCAGAGGGGACAGTGTGGGGAGCAGCCCATGAGGGAGATGCAGTAAGTTGAAGGGAGAACTAAAACACAGGTTCCTGGCGATAAGAAAAGGGTCTCAACAGACCTTCCAAAATACTCCACGATACTCATGAAATACTCCAAATACTTCAGGATACTCATTCTTCCAGAACACTAATGATGAATCCTGGCAGAGCCAGGAAGATTTCCCTCATGTCTTCATCTCCATCCCCTTAGGCCCTGGAGGGACACCAGAATGAGAGAGAGTAATAGATGGGTTCCTAGTTCAGGGAAGGGCTCCTCTGAGGAAATAAAGAGGATTTTTAAGGTTGTTTCTGGAACACATCCAGCTGTGCTCAGGGCACTGTGCTCAAGGGACCATATGTCATGCTGGGAATCAAAGTAGGGCAGGCTACATGCAAGGCTTTAGCCCTCTGGTCAAGAAAGAGATTATAAGTGAATCAGAGTTTGCAATTCCACTAGATTTAAGCAGCATCAACTCTTGGGTAGAATTCCTTTACCCTTTTTTTAACTAGGAAATGATTAGGAATGGGGTTTTTCCTCTGCACTGAGCCAAAAATAGAAAGCTTCCAATGCAAAGGGCCTGTAGCCCACATGGGATGTGGACACAGGAGAACAGCAGAGTGAAGTATGTGGCAGAGAGATAGACTAGGTTGTTCTCTGGCTATACTCAGGTCTGGTTTAATTATTAAACCTATTTCATAGACTTTTCTTCAAAGGCAAGTGACTTTAGGACCAAAGAAAGTACATTATCAAAAAAAAAAAAACTATGTAATCACATAACTGGGACATAGAACTTGCTGTATTTATAAACAGGAAAATGTCACATAAGCTCCTTCTTCTCTCCTGCTCCCTGAGCTGTCCATCGATGTGACACTGAACACCGAGGCTTCCTTAGTCAATTGCACAATGTGCTCTTATAATTCCAAATATCGCCAGAAACGTTCCATGCAGCCTGTTCCATTCAATGCACTGCCATTAATTTTGCTAAGAAAAATAATAAGCTTTCACCTGGCATACAGTTTATCAAAGCATTGGTGTGTGCAAACACACACCACAGCCACATTTTTTTTCTCCTCATAGACTGGAATTTCTAGAAGGATATAGTCTTCCTGTTTAATAAGAAATACAGATTATCTCTGGTTCAAAGAGTTCACTTTTTTCACTTGTCACTTGTGTTCCCATTGTTCATTGATTTGCTTGAGCGGGCACCAGTAACATCTCCATGCATTGGGAATGAGGTCCATTACTGCTGTTTTGGCATATGAGTACACCACGGGTAACTTGCCAGGCTCTGCTGTGCCTCTGAGTTTGTCCCAGGGGGCCCAGTCACCTATGAGCAAGGGAAATGGCCTATCTGCTGTACTATCTCTTCAGCCCCAGAAATAAACGTTGTTAAAGTAGTTGTTTTTATGCAGTATTAGGTTTTTAGAATCTTTCATATAGCTAAATTGACACAAAACATAGTAGTTTCTCAATAAACTCTAGTGAGAACTCAATCAGAAAGGTGATTGCATCTTGCCAGAAGACGTGGAATTCTGTAAAGGAGTTTCAAGTAGTAAAAGCTCAGGCCTCAACAAGGGAGCTCAAGAGAGTCAAGTTGGCTGTATTTCCACTCCTTTTTGGTACCCCCTGGAGCTCAGGACTAGGTTGCATCTCTCTCTGTGCCCCCTCTCCCTCCCACACTGCCTACCTAGCTCCGGTGCACTCCTCTGCTAAACACACTTTGGATTTGGCTTGGAATTAGTTGACTGTGAAGACACAGGATTTCCAATCGGCCTGTCTGCTTCAGTATGTACATGTTCTTTCTCAACTCAGGGAGATTTCTCTGGGGAAATTTTGAAAGCAGTAGAGACGCTGAAGGAGTTGGGAGAAGATTGTTTTCTGCATGGACAACTCTGAGTACAATTAAGTTGTACCCCAAATTAGACAGACTGGAAACTGTTTAGGGGGAAATAGAGTTCTCCCCCATCATATAAGGAGAGCAGTGTTTCATTTTTGCTCAAAGGAAAACCATTACTGAACTCCAAAGTCATTAGAAGCAGAAACTGCTGAGAGACTGTTTAACTGTTTAATGGCATCCGGTGGCCTGCACTGGCCTCACTTTTTGTCTTTGGAATCCCCAATAGCTGTGTCAAGTACAACTTCATCACTGTGATGGGGGAGGCTGCTAAACCCCATCATCATTACTGTGACTACAGAGGGAGGGTCCTGGGAGGGGGGTGAGACCTCGTGAGGTTCAGGAAAAGTCCAAGGACACAGAACAAACCAGAGTGCAAATGACATTTTAGATGGTTACCCTCTCCTCTCTATAAAACTACCTGAAAGCAATTTGTTTTCTCACAAACCACAACATTCATTTATTTATTCATTCGTTTGTTCGCTCGCTCGTTCATTCATTCGCTCGTTTGTTTATTCGCTTGTCTCGCTCATTCATTCATGCATTCATCTATATATCTATCTATTTATTTATTTACTTATTTATTACTTATTTGCTTTTGGGGTCATACCCGACAATGCTCAGGGGTTACTCCCAGCTCTGTATTAAGGAATTACTCCTGGCGGTGATCAGGGGACCATATGGAATGCCAGGGATCTAACCCAGGTAGGCTCGGCAAGGCAAATGCCCTACTTTCTGTACTGTTGCTCAGGGTCCCAAATTCTTAAGTGAATTTGTTTCAAATCTGCTGTAACCCAAACTGGGCTAATTTCATAGCATAAAAAGGCATGTTTTTGAGCATATGTAAATGTAATTTGTCATCTATGAAATAGATACTACTTATAGTACTGTCCTTAAGGCCATGACAAGGACATGTGTTCTAATATTTGCATGACACTTAAAACAGTGACTGCTATCTCAGAAGCACTATGTAAGAGTTGTTTTATATATTTTTCCCTATTTGGTTATGATAAAAATAAATAAGACATGGACCCCTCAGGGAATAAGGACTTTCTTCTAGGTTTCCCAAGGAGCTGGTATGTTTTTGAGAAAACGTTATGTTAATGATGTCAGGTGAAAGCTTGAGTGAATCTAGGCACAGATGGAAAAGTGGATGGACGCAGGCATGGATGGAAAAGTGGAAGGATGTGGTCAGAAAATGGAAAACTGAGTGGACACAGGCACTGATGGAGAATTAGATGGATGTGAGCAAGGATGGCTAAATTAAGGGAAACTGTCATAGATAAAAAAAAACAGATGGGAACATGCTCGAATGGAGAAATGAATATAAAGGAACCTAAACTCATATGGCTATCAGCCTATAAGCCCCAGGCTGGATGAAAAGAGAGGTGAGGCTGGTTGCAGTTTGGTAACATTAGAATTGTGATGCCAATGAATTCTAGGATTATATGAATGTTGAACAACTTACTTCACCCAACTTGTGATTCAATATAAGAAATCACATGACAGGTTTTAGTTTCCTAGTGACAAGACGTGTCCATTTCCCGAGGAAGCAGCTAGTTTTGTGCTGCCTCTGTCGTTTTTAGGTTTTTCCTAGTACCATTTTGTTATTTATACTTATCTGGACCTCATGGGGATGTCAACTGGACATACTTTTTTTGGTGGTTCACTAATTTAGCAAAAGTTTAGTTAGTAATCTATGATTGAGAAGTAGGTGTTGGTCCTGCGGTCCCAAGATGATATTGTCACGAGAGAAGAGGAAAGGACAATGTGAACGCCTAAGCCCTAGGTGAAAAGTACTGAGGATGGGGTAAGGAGTTTTGTCTGTGGTACTCAAGTTGGCTGTGAAATAGAAACTTGCAGAAGGGGCCACACGGTCTACTGGCTCTGCAGAGGAAGAAGTGGCAAAACCACACTCTAATCAGTGCAAGTTCATACTCAATTCAGAAAGATGAGAAAGGATAGAGTCAGGCAGATTCTGCTCACAATGCTTGGGTGTTCTGTGAAAAGATACCCAAAGTTCCCCAGGCAGATAGGCATTGGCTCTACTCACCCCACTGGACTTAAAGAACGGTAATTAAACATCACTGCCAACTCCTTCCCTATTTCTGCCCACTCACACATAGGCTCAACAAGAGAAAGGATGGAAATCTCAGGTGTCTGAACTCTGTTCTTTCTTGAGGCTGTTAGGGCAAGTCTTTCCTGCTAACTTCACCCACAGTAACCCTTCTCGTTTCCCTACTATTGTCGTCCCTGTGTCATTGTGCTAGTTTTTAAAATTTATTTATTTATTTATTTTTTGTGCTTGACAGAACCAAAGAGCATTATATGTTTCTGATAAGAGCTTGTTCCAATGCTCCAAAGTCTCTGGTCTAGTCTTAACCCACAGTGTTATGAAGGGAACCAGGAAGAAGAAACCAAGTGTCTTCTATCATTAAGAAGGCATCAGGACTAATGACAACACTCTTTTCTTCCATTTGGATCACTAAAAGAACCCAAGGCGGCTGGAAACAGAGTGCCCTAGAACAGATGACTGGATAAAGAAACTGTGGTAGATCTACACAATGGAATACTACACAGCTGTTAGGTAAAACGAAGTTATGAAATTTGCCTATAAATGGTAGAGAGGATCATACTGAGTGAAATTAGCCAGAGGGGAAAGGACAGATATAGAATGACTGCATTTGGCTTCCTGGAGTGATTGCAGTCCCTCCCACAGGTGTGTGTGTGTGTGTGTGTGTGTGATCCTTGTGTCTCCACAGATATATTCAGCCCCAGGGAACAGGCCAAACCAGCCACCCACATCCCAAAACTCAAAACCGATCTACTTACTATCTATCTTCCATGAGGTACCAGTGAGCTTTTGACCCTACACTCCTTGCCACCCACCCAAACTCTACAAACAGCCCAAACACCTACCAACTGTACTATCTAGTCACCGAAGAACTCACATTTGCAATCTACAATAGTCATAATGGTAAAAGTAATGCAAACTTTCCATCAAGCTCAGTGAGTGAAGTCGCTAGCCTAGATGAGCCAAGCAATAACAATGAGTTGTATAACCTCTCTGATAAGGAATTTAGGAAAGAATTGTTAAGGATGCATAAGGAACTCAAAGAAGCAATGGAATGCAAAATCAATAAAATGCAAGAGGAAACGAAAGAAGAAATGAGGAAAATGCAGACCAAAATACAAATGGAAATGACAGTTATTAAAAAAGAGGTAAGTGAAATGAAAAACACACTGGAAGGCCTCGATAGCAGAGTAATAACTACTGAAGAAAGAATTAGTGATCTCGAAGACGAGTTCCAAAGATTCTCTACACAACACCAGAAGATGGAAAAAAGACTCACAATTAACAAACAGACAACATGAGATAATCGGGATGAAGCCAGAAGGAATAACATATGGATCATTGGAGTCCCAGAAGGGCAAAGAAAACCCTGATGTAGAAGAAACTGTCAAAGCCATCATTGCTGAGAAGTTCCTAGAACTAAAGAATGCTTGATCCAGATCCAGAGGACTTTAGGATACCAGTTAAAAGAAACCCCAATAAGAATACTCCAAGACACATCTTAATTAGAATGACAAAATCTATAGATAGAGATAGAATACTGAAAGTAGGAAGATCAAAGAAGGAAATCACATACAAAGGAACATCCATAAGATTTACAGCAGAGTTCTCTGATGAAACACTCTGAGCCTGAAAACATGGTGGGATATTGTGAAAAGGCTCAAAGAACTGCAGGCCTCACCAAGAATTCTTGACCCGGCCAGACTCGCATTCAGATATGAAGGAAAGATACACAACTTATTGGATAAGCAACAGCTCAGGAACTTCATGGACTCAAAACCAACTTTAAAAGAAGTACTGCAGGGTCTACTGTAAAATAGAACAAAACCCAAAAGCACAAGTGCAAACAGAAAGATGGCACAAAATCCGATGACAATAATCTCTCTCAATGTCAGCAGTCTAAATGCACCAATTAAGAGACACAGTTGGCAAAATGGATTAAAAAAATTGAACACACAGACAAAATTAATGAACAGACATTAATTCTGTTCTACTGTCTACAAGAAACACATCTGAATAATCAGAGCAAACACAGACTCAAAGTCAAAGGTTGGAAGACAATTCTCCATGCAAACAACTCCTCCAAAAAGGCCGGTGTGGCCAAACTAGTATAGGATAATATAGATTTCAGGTTAAAAAAGTTTAAAAGGGACAATGAATGTCATTTCTTATTAATTAAGGGATATATATACCAGGAATAAATTACATTACTAAACATATATGCATCCAATGAGGGGCCAGCAAAATACTTAAAACAACTGCTAAAAGACCTTGAAGAAGACATTAACAGTAGCACAATAATAGTTGGAGACTTCAACACTG
Organism: Cryptotis parvus; assembly: GCA_021461705.1. Taxonomy (NCBI): domain Eukaryota; kingdom Metazoa; phylum Chordata; class Mammalia; order Eulipotyphla; family Soricidae; genus Cryptotis; species Cryptotis parvus. Next base: position 62,589 of record JAJIBD010021635.1, read on the forward strand.
CTCTATCAACGATGGATAGATCAACAAGATTGAAACTCACCAAGGAAATATTGGCCCTGTGGAAGAAATGGAAGAAAGAGAGCTAGTCGATATATACAGGGCTTTTCATGCCAAAAAGTGGAATACACATTTTTCTCCAGTGCGCATGGAACATTTTCCAAGATAGACCACATCGGAGCCAAAGCATACCTCAATAAAATAAAAAGATAGAAATTGTCTCAACTATCTTTTCAGATCATGATGCATTGAAAATGGAAGTTAATCATACACAGAAACAGGGAGTCAAATCAAACACCTAGAACTGAACAACTCACTGCTGAATAACCAATGGGTCATAGAAGAAGTCAAACAGGAAATCCAAAGATTCCTGAAAACAAATGAAAATGAAGACACCAACTATAAGAACTTGTGAGACACAGTAAAAGCTGTGTTAAGAGGAAAGTTTATAGCTCTGCAAGCATACATCAGGAAAGAGAAAAGGGCCCACATATAACCATTACTACACATTGAAGACATTAGAAAAAAGACCAACAAAAGGAGCCCAACCCTGGCAGAAAGAAGGAAATAAAAAAACTTAGAGAAGAACGCTAGAACTTTACAAGAAGAAAACAACCAACCCCACTCAAAAAATGGGGAGAAGAAATGAACAGAAATTTCAACAAGGAAGAAATTTGAATGGCCAAAAGACATATGAAAACATGCTCATTATCAATCATCAGAGAGTTGCAAATCAAAACAAAAATGAGATATCATTCTATACCACAGAGACGGCACATATCCAAAAGAGCAAGAACAACAAGTGCTGGCATGGATGTGGACAAAAGGGGAAACTCATCCACTGTTGGTGGGAATGTCGACTGGTACAGCCTTTCTGGAAAACAATATGGACATTCCTCCAAAGACTAGAAATTGAGCTCAATTTGACCCAGCCACACCACTCCTGGGAATATACCCTGGGAAGCCAAAAATACACAGTGGAAACATCATCCCTACTTTTATGTTCATAGCAGCATTATTCACAATAGCCAGAATCCGAAAACAACCAGAGTGTCTGAGAATCAATGACTGGATAAAGAAGCTTTGGTACATCTACACAATGGAATACTATGCAGCTGTTAGGAAAAATGAAGTTATAAAATTTGCCTATAAATGAATGGACATGGAGAGGATCATGTTGAGTGAATTTAGGCAGAAGGAGACAGATATAGGATGACTGCATTTATTCGCATGACATAAATATATATATGTACATATATATGTATATGTAAATATATGTACATATATAAGTATATATATGTTATGATGCCAATATCCAAAGTCAGGTGAAGCATGGATCAGGAGGTCTTGTCAAAGGTGAAAATTATCACAAACGTGTGGGAATCAGGAGGCTTGGTAAAACAGAGAATGGAATAATGTGCTAATAATGGTCAAAAGTGCTGATACCAACCTAGAACTGAGCATTAAATGGGCAGGAAAAGATCACTTGATCACTTGATCACTTGAATCCCGTTATTCATCGATTTGCTTGAGCGGGCACCAGTAACATTTCCATTGGCCCCTATCACGTGCCAATGTAGCCCAATGACATCTGGTTGATTCAGGAATATGAAGAGCCTCAAACCGTTCCTTCAGGGTCTTGACAAGGAAGTCTGACCATCTTGTAGGTAAGCGGCCACGTGATCTTTTGACATCCTGTGGGATCCAGTTGGTAACAGCTCTAGTCCAGTGGTTGTCTCCAAATCGCATTACATGTCCAGCCCATCTGATTTTCAATGCCTTGGCAAACGAGACAGCATCCCTGATTCTGGAATAGCGACGGAGGTCAGAACTCCAGATTCCTTCTCTCACTTGAGTGAGGCGTGATATTCCAAGCATAGCTCTTTCAATTCCTCTCTGGGAGACCCGAATAGCATTCTCATCCTGCTTTCGTAGGGCCCAGATCTCTGAGGCATATGTTAATGCAGGGAGAATGGTGGAGTCAAAGAGATGTGCCTGGAGCTGGAGGATCTTTTGTCCTTTAAGCTATTTCTTCGATGCCTTTGAAGGCATTCCATGCCTCTCTCTTCCTCCTGTGCAGCTCAGGTTTTAGGTCATTCATCATGTTGACTTCTCAACCTAGGTCCCACATAACTGCTGCATTCAGAGATGTTTGTTCCATTGAGACTGAATGGGGCCTCTGGAACTAGTTCATTTTTCATAAACATAGTTTTCTTTAGATTCAGCTGTAGACCTATCTTTCCACATTCTCGGTCAAAGTCTACCAGGATTTGTGCCACTTGGCTAATGTTTGGTGTTATTAGAACAATGTCATCAGCGAAGTGAAGGTGGTGTAGTTGCCCACCATCTATCTTCACTCCCATTCTTTCCCATTCTAATTGTCTCACGATGTTCTCGAGGGTGGTGCTGAAGAGTTTTGGTGAAATGGTATCACCCTGTTGAACCCCTCTTTTGACATCAATGATCACTTCTTTGTAGAATGGTGAGATCCTGGTGGTGAATCCGTAATACAGCTCACAAAGGATCTTGATGTATTGGGTTTGAACATCGTGTTTGGCTAGGGCTTCGATGACTGCTTCAGTCTCCACAGAATCAAAGGCTTTCTGTAAATTAATGAACTTGAGACAGAACGGCATCTTGTATTCCCTACAAACCTCAATGAGCTTGGTTACTGTGTGGATATAGTCGATTGTGCTGAATCCTTTCCGGAAGCCAGCTTGCTCGCATGGTTGTCCTTCATCTAGTGTTCTGCCAGTCCTGTTCCGGTTGACTCATGTAAACAGCTTATAGATGATGGACAACAGGCAGATGGGGCGATAGTTGCTGATTTTGTGAATGTCTCTCTTCTTGAACAGTAGAACTGTCCTGCTGGTTTTCCATTGGGAGGGTACCTTGCATTCGGACTGTAGCGTGTGAAGAGCAGAGCTAGTGTATTGATGAATACCGACGGCAGATTCTTCAGGTGTTTGGGTCTGACTTTGTCTGAGCCTGGTGCTGTTCCCTTCTTTACTGATGAGATGGCATGTCGGATTTCAGAAGGGAGAATGTTGGGAATGACATATCCATCCTGTGGAATTTGGTATGTGGGCAGGTGGACGTGGCTATCAAAGAGATCTGAGTAGAAGTCATGGATAATCTTCTCCATTGCCTTTCTGGAAGATGTGTAGATCCATCAGGGCATCAGAGGGCAGTCATCTTGGTCTTATAGTTGGTGAAGGACAGGCGGGGCGGTGCGAATGCTTTTCCAGGCTTCTGCTGCGTATTCCAGTATTTCTGCTCTTCTGTCTTTGAGGTCTTCTTTTATTGCTTCTCTGCACCATTTAGCAAGGTTGGACGTTAGCATTTGGTCTCCTGAGGCTTGCGCCTTGCCACGTTGGCGAATGAGCTTGAGAGTTTCTGAAGACAGGTGTCCTTTTGTTTCTTTCTCTCTCTTGGCATTCTTTGCACAATCATGGAGATAAAAAAAAGATACACATGACAACCTCTTAATGTATGTATTGTAATCCACAATGTGGAAGGGAAGGAAAAGAGAAAAGAGATAGAAAGAGAAAGGAATAAAGAACCTGCTATAGAGGCAGACTAGGGGACGGGGGAGGGGAAGCGGGGACATTGGTGGTTGAAAATGGGCACTGGTGGAGGGATGGGTGCTGGAACACTGTATGGGTATGACCAAAACCCAAATATGAACATCTTATGAACATCTTTGTAATTGTGTATCTCACGTTGGTATAATAAAATATTTTTTTTAAAAAAAGAATGACTGCATTTATTTGCAGGATATAAAAAAAAGCATGATACCAATATCCAAGACCAGACAAAACATGGATCAGGAGGTCTTGTCAGTGGGTAGAGTGGGAGTCAGAGGTTAGGTAATAGGGAGAAAGGAATAATAATTACTGTAAATAATAATACCAGCGTAGAACTGAGCACTGAAAGTAGGCAAAAGGATATAAATATAACCTCTAAATGTATATATTGCTAGCCACAATATGTAAGAGAAGGAGAGAGAGAGAGAGAGAGAGAGAGAGAGAGAGAGAGAGAGAGTGAAAATTGCCTGCCCTAGATGCAGGCTGGGGCGGGGGAATCAAAGGACATTGGTGGTGGGAAATGGGCACTGTTAGATGGATGGGTGCTGGAATACTGTATGACTGAAACCCAAATATGCACACTTTTGTAACTGTATATCTCGTGTTGGCATAATAAAAAAAAATTTAAGAAAAGAATCTAAGGCATCTGTGTCACCATTAGCACTGAATTCCTATCCCCTTTTCTGTGATGAAAGTTCTTATAAGCCCCTCACATCCTAAATCTTTCCACTTTTTCTCTGAAACTTACAGTGGGTTATGAGACCAAATTTATTCATGCTACATCTTTTCTCCAATGTTCTTTTTTGCTTTATCATCTTAAAACTGTCGCCCAAGGGAAGTGTATAATTCCCCATTAAGGGATTATGCTTACTCTCACTTGCAAACCTACTCTTTCATTGCTGCTCTTTCCAGACTACTCTTTCCCTTCCTTCATATCTCCAGCACTTGAAATAACATTCTGAAAACACAACCCAGATTTCCCACTCTTTATTCTTGCAACTTCCTAACCTGTCAGACTTCTTTATTCTTGTCTGAGATTTTATAATCTGTTTATATTCTTTCCCACAAATGTCACCCTCACATTTTTTAAATAATTTTATAACCAAATCTTCTAATAGCTTAATTTGGTGGTTCTTTAGATTTTCTTTTCTAGGATGGTTCTCATTGATCCACCTGGACTACATGTATCATACCCAAGATGCCATTGTTGATGCAAATACTGTTCTCTGATATTGATTTCAAGCTCTCCACTCTGTCCATCATATCCCACCATTTGCCCTATCCTCTGTGATAAACGCCATTCAAGAAGTTCCCTTATTCCAATCAATTAATCCTCAGACTTGTGCCACCAGCCTTGCACCTATCTTAGATTCTTTCCCTTAGCAGTTTTCAGTTCTAAAGAATTCTCCCTGTTCCCACTGCCCTTTCTTTATTATATTGAACAGCAACTCACCAAACCTGGTTAAACTGTAATTCCACACACTCCCCTCTTTCCCAGGTGCAGCTGACAGCCTGAGGAAAACAGCAATCTTGTTCTCTGACCACACTGTGAATTAGCATCCACCTATGTAGGTTCTCAGTCCTGCTTGACAACTCCATGAGTCCCTCGTCAATTCATACCTCCACTCTCTGGAGGGGCTATTTTACATTTTATGACCTCCAATGTCTGGTGGACCCATTCTCCCTCTTTCAGGAATCCAGAGATGCTCTCATTTAATTATCATCAGTATCATCTTGGAGATTTGTTCAAACACGAGTTGCTGGTCTTTTCCAGAGCTTCAGATCCAAGAGGTCAGGCTGGGTCAAAGAACTTGTGTTCCTGAGAACTCCTCTCCCTCTTAAGACTGATACTCTCACTTAAGTATACTTTATTTATTTATTTGTTTATTTATTTATGTGTTTGTTTGCTTATCTATCTATCTATCTATCTATCTATCTATCTATCTATCTATCTATCTATCTATCTATCTATCTATCTATCTATCTATCTATCTATCTATCTATCTATCTATCTATCTATCTATCTATCTATCTATCTATCTATCTATCTATCTATCTATCTATCTATCTATCTATCTATCTATCTATCTGCTTTTTGGGTCACACCCAGCAATGCTCAGAGGTTACTCCTGGCTCTTCACTCAGGAATTACTCCTGGGGTACTCTACTCAGGGGACCATATGGGATGCAGGGGGGTCAAACCCAGGTCAGCTGCATGCAAGGCAAATGCCCTACCTGCTGTGCTATCACTCTGGCTCTGCATACTTTAAACATAACCTTCTTATCTTACCTCATGATTTTTTTGTGAAATGAAAAGCAATTCAAAGCACTCAACTTCTTCCAAGACTACTAAGGTATCTTCATGTACCTTAAAGTACCTCCTTCTGGTACAATGATACCAACACACTCTTTCCTAAGGCCAGTTTTCAACTATGCTGATCTTATTTATACTTGCCAAAGGTGGCTTTTCTCTTGCATAGATTTTTTGTATTCTCTAGAACATGAAAATGTGATTTGACTCATATTTAGGCAAGCCTCTCACTTGAACTCACATGATCAGTTGGCTAGTAACCCATCTCCTTGCTCTCTTTCATAGCAAATCCTTTAGTGCTGTTTTGTGCTTCCAACATTTCTCCTATACTCTTTTAGACCTACTAGGCCTGACCCTTTTCCCCCATAAATGCACCAAAACAACTTTTGTCAAGATAATATGGATTCCACACTGTTAAATATAGCATACATGTCAGTTCCTATCTAACTTAAAGAATCAATAATATTTGATTTCCCTGATTCAACTTTTCTTATTGGGTTTCTTTTGTCTTCAAGATCATTCCCCTTTTTAGCTGTCCTCCATATGCCTCAAGTATGACCCTCAGCTTTCTTTGGTAAATTCTTCTCCTTTTTCTGAACTCAGTGAATTCTGACTATTCACTCACCACTGCCACTTGCATTCATAGGTGTTTTGCACAAGAAAATGTTCTTGATCTTCCTGCCTCGGTCTACCTCATCTCAGGTAATATCATCTTCTGCTTTAATTTCTTAGTTTTTGTGTCTATAAGCTTGAGAATAGTCTTGATTTTTCTCTCTAACACTGAATTCTAGATATATTAACAAATGCTGCCTATTTTGTGTGCAGGATTTGCCTAGAATCCCAAACATGCAACATCAACCATCCTGTAGCAAACTACCAAAGCTCTCTTAATTGCTTTCCTGCTTTGCCTCCTGTTCCCTTAGGATACAATACAGCCCAAGATGCAGATGCTATACAAGCTCCTCTATAATCTCTGTCGTACTTTATTTCTCTGACCTTCTATATCAGACCAGGCGGGCAACACAAGTCAAGAGGCCAGGGGATGCGATGGGTTACAGAGGCCGCATAGGCTGGGTGTTGGAGCCACGCTTCTCTCTGGGGAGTCTCATGAGGGTCCCCATGTCCCACCCACCCCCAAGCCACGAAGCCAAGCACCAGCCCCTCAGCCCGCCCGCGCCGTCACTGCAGTCCCAGAGACTTACCACCTCGGCAGAGACTCACAACAAGCCAGACCACCCCCCCTCACTCCACGGGCGCCACCATTTTCCACATTTGGACTTCCCTCTCGTCAGAACTCCACCCAGTAGACCAGCCCATCACAGCCCGGATCATTGACACCCACCCTGCAGCAGTTTTTTCCTCAATCCGGCCCAGGTATGCTGGTCCAGAGACTCTCAGACATGGGGCAGAGCTGTTCCTTGCTCTCCCTATGCACAGCCGTTCATGAAGCAGTCGGGAGGCATGGCGGGTTCTAGCCCTGGCCCACCACCTCGGCAGAGCCTCACAACAAGCCAGAGCACCCCCTCACTCCACGGGCACCGCCATTTTCCACATCCCGACTTCCCTCTCGTCAGAACTCCACCCAGCAGACCAGCCCATTACAGCCCGGCTCGCTGGCCGCTTGCAGCCGCGGGTTCATCAATAAATGCTTTATTTGGAGGTGTTTAAAAGAGTTTGCCTCCCACTCGGCAAGCCTGGCAAGCTTCTCGTGTTGTATTCGATATGCCAAATTCAAGTAACAATTATATTAGGTCATCCCCATGACCTAATATAATGGTTTGAGGCTCTTTATGTTCCTGTCGCAAGCCAATGCCCCTGGCTCTACTGGCATGAGACAGGACAAATGGAGATATTACTGGTGCCCGCTCTAGCAAATAGATGATCAACGGGAAGATTGTGATCGTAATCTATATCAAACTCTTAACAGTACCTTGGACAAAACACACTAGGTATTTTCCATCTCAGGATCTTTCCGCTCTCTGAAATGCTAGCCTTAAGTTTAGTTGCTTGTTGTAATTAACACACTGTGGTATTGGTATAGAGACAGACCCATAGATCTATGGAATAGAACTGAATATCCTGAAATACACTCTCAAATATACAATCACTTAATCTTTGATAAAAGAGCAAAAAATATTAAGTGGAGCAAAGAAAGCCTCTTCAACAAATGGTGCTGGGAAAACTGGGCAGCTACATGTAAAAATATGAACTTAGACTTCCTTCTAACGCCATGCACAAAAGTCAGATCAAAATGGATTATATATCTCAACATCAGACATGAATCTATAAGGTACATCAAAGAAAACATAGGAAAAATGCTCTAACACATCAAAACTAAAAGTATCTTTAAAGACAACATACCACTGACCAAGCAAATGGAAGCAAAGATAAATGAATGGGATTATATAAAATTGAAAAGCTTTTGCACCTCAAAAGAAATGGTGACCAAGATACAAAGACAATTCATAGAGTGGGAAAGGATATTCACCTAATACCCATCTGACAAGGGGTTAATATCCAGGATATATCAGGCACTGATAGCACTTCACAAGAAAAAAACAGCCAACCCAATCAAAAAATGGGGAGAAGAAATGAACAGAAGCTTCCAAAAAGAAGAAATTTGAATGGCCAAAAGGCATATGAAAAAGTGCTCTTCATCATAAATCATCAGGGAGATGCAAATCAAAACAACAATGAGGTACCATCTCATACCACAGAGACTGGCACACATCCAAAACAGCAAGAACAACTGGTGCTGACGTGGATATAGGGAAAAGGGACTCTCATCCACAGTTGGTGTGAGTGCCTATTGGTCCAGCCCTTTTAGAAAACAATATGGTCATTCCTCTGAAAACTAGAAATTGAGCTCCCATTTGATCCAGCAATAGCACTCCTGGGGATGTACCATAGAGACCAAAAACCCATAGCAGAAACACTATCTGTACTTCTTTATTCATCTGTATTCATCTTCTTTATTCATGAACAGAAGCTTCCAAAAAAGAAGAAATTCTATGGTCCAAATGCATATGAAAAGTGCTCTTCATCATTAATCATCAGGAAGATACAAATCAAAACAACAATGAGTATCTTCCTGGACATGGCATCTAATCTAAGAGGTAAAGAATTCAGTCCCACAGAAATAGACTGACTGTTTCTCAACTTCATATACTAGTCAGGGGTCCCAGTTATCACTGATATTTCTGCTAGATCAGCTATAAAGCGTGTGTGGGGGTTTCCTTAATCCTTCTTTTCCCATAGCCTATATTTAATTAGTTTTCTTAGAGCACAAAGTTCAGGTAGCTAGTCACTAGTTTACGAGTTACTTATGAAGGATACTAAAGAAGAAGGATGAATGGCTCTGTGGAGAGATTCGTGAGAGTGAGATACACAAATGTAGTTTTTTCTGTCTGTAATTTGCCATGCACCACCTTACCAGCACCTGGTATTTTTTGTTCATCAGTCTGGAAGTCCACCAAACTCCCATATTTCAGGGTTCTTTCATTAACTGACAAGACTAATTCAGTCACTGGCCTTTGGCAATTGAACTCAGTCCTTGCACTTTGTCACTTCTGGAATTAAAGAGGAAGGATGTGTGTGACAGTTTCAACCCTTAATCAACTGGTTTGTTCCCCTAGCAACCTCCATTCATGGGTTGTCTAAGAACTTTCCAAAAGACATTCCATTAAAATAAAGGTCCTTTAGATTGAAAGTTGTCGTGACTAACAGGAAACCATTTCACTTTTATGGCTCTGAAAGGATGTCTGGGGTTGCAGAGAAGATACCAAGTATCATAACTAAAATTGTTTCGTGGTGCTTATCATATAGGAAATCATAAGAGTTTGGGGAGAGTGTGAGCTCCAATGAAAGAAGACCAAAGAAATATTTACTTGAAAGCATGATAGCACTGTGTGGGTACTGTGGGGGCACCCTCCTTCTACCCTCTGACCTTATTTAAATAGAGTTCTAAGCATTTGTGTTCACGATGCTTTTGAGGAGGGAATGTAGTTGATACAAAAAAAAACTTTTGCATTAACAGTGTAATGCACCTGGGACCAAGTGAATTCTGCAAATAAAAGCTTAGGAAATGTCAGCATTTCCACTTTAAGAGGCCTTGGATTCCCTAAATGTGCCCCAAATGACTTGCTCAGAAGAATCAATGAACTCATTATGTGAGGGAGAAAAAAGGGAGGAAAGAAGTAAGAGTGAGAAGGAAGGAAGGGATTGAAGTGAAGGAAGAGGGGCTGAAGAGATAATACGGTGGGCAGGGCATTTACCTTTCATGCATTTGATCCAGATTCTATTCCTTTGTATCCCATGTGGTCCCCTGAGCCTGCCAGGACCTATATCTGAGCACAGAGCCATGAGTACACTCTGAGGATCATCAAGTGTCTCCCCAAACAAAAACCAAAAACATTAACGAAAAGAGTGAAGGAAAAGAAGGTTTGGGAAAGGAAGGACAATCAATACAAATTGAAATCGTTTGTTAGTCTCTGGTAGCCAACAGATACCTTTCTGATATCTTATATCCATTAAGACAACAATTAACAATTGATTTTGAAGGTCCAATCAATCTAACACAATCTTTCCCAAAGTGAACACATACCATCCCTTGGGATGCTGGGATGATCATGAGAGGTGGTAGTATCCCGGGATAAAACTGAGGAGCAATTTCTATTTGCCTGATTAAAATTAGACAAATGTTGGTGGGGAGAGAGGTCTGCTGCTGTGTGATTTTGTTTCCCGGAAGTTGGGATGACAGAACAAATAGGCTTGGGAGCATCTGAAGGATCACCCTGTTATGGGGGAGATTCGGGAAGATTTTTAGCAGCTCTCAGTCCCAGTCAACACACACACACATACACACACAACATACAACACACACACACTTCTCCCAACCCCATTGCAGAGGGCAGGATGTGTTGGACAGTTGGCACTTGGCCAGAGCAGGCTAACCAGCTCCCCCTTTCTCCTGCAGTTGTCCATGAGTGCAGGGCACTCCCTTCTAGACACAAGTCTCCTTCGTGGTGCTCAGCCTCTCCCACCCCCAGTCATGCTAATACTATTCAATAACCTGCATTGACTTTGGGAGGAGAAAAAAAAAGTGTAATTGTTAAAGCGTAAATCCCTTTAAATGCTAAGATCAAAAGGAAGGTTTCCATCCAATGACACATAATTAAACATGCCTACGTGCCCAACTTTGATTCATGAATGCTTCTGTACTTCTAAATTGTTGCCAGGGAGATCAGGGCCTGAGAAAATTAAAGCCATTACGCCTCAAAAGGATACACAATTCTCACAGCTTTCTAATGTGACTTCCTGTTGTGCAGGACTTGGTGTTTCCCCTGTTTTCTCCTCCCTGTCTCCGTAGCAGTGTTTAGGGAGGATTGGAAGCAGCTTTTCAAACTTCCTCAGGCGGAGAATCCCAGAGCCGCTATGATGTGAGCACAGAGCCAGGAGCTGGGATCCACCATTTTTTAGCTTTAATCTCAACATTTAATGGCTAAGGTCCCCATAGGCAAAGTCCTAAAGGAGAATCTGAGATTTTGGGAGCTGACAGTATGGTCACTTAGTAAGTAAAGCTCTCAAAATTATGTGTTAAAGTTCCCCAAAGAGTTAAAACCCTTAGGAGATGGAAAGGCAATGCATAATCTCAGTAGATATGAATATATGAATATATAAAATATCAATATATGGACATAGATGTTAGTATAAATATATGTGCAGAGTCCCTATATACACACATATACCTACCATGACAGGATTCGCACACATATACCTAACATTGACAACTCAAGATACTGAATTGCTGCATGTGAAACTCTCAGAACCCAGCATGACCTATAGCTCACTTCCAGATGAATTATCTCATTGTCATCACTGTTATTTCCATTATTTGTGACTGCCCTGAAATGAAAATTCTCTATTAGAGAGCAGGTGAGAGGAGGAAAGGCAGCAGCCCAGATGTGTTGATCACCTGATCTCTGGTCTTGGTCCTTTCTATGATCGTAGATTAATGCTATTACAGTCAGTGGAAAGGATAAGATTTAAACAAATGCAAGGAAAGGCCTAATCAAGTAGATCTGTCAGAACATGGCAGCTAACCAGTGTTTCACCCTGAGAGGACCTTCGCCAGGGAAGGAACACTGTGCCTGCAACCTTCCTTTGATCTCCAGCTGTGACATCCCTCATGCTTGGTTTATATTCTGGCAGCTATAAACCAATAACAATAACACAAATCAGTTCTACCACATCATCTCTGTGTGTTCACATACATGAATCACATGAAGGTCACATGGTAAGTTAATATCCATAGGATACATTTTATTGTTTTTTGAATGTTTCCACAAAGGTATCATTATCTTCCAGTTGACATTGACATCTAACATCTAATATCTTTATTGTATCCACATACACAAACTTACTGATATTTCTCTGAAAAAGAATATTTTACTGATTTTTCTCTGAGTAATAAGCACATATATGTTTATTTTCATCATAAAACGTACCTCTTGGACATACAAAATTTTATTAAATATTTAATGAGTGTATTCTAAACCACTTGGTCAAAGTCAGCCAGCATTTGTGCCGCTTGGCTAATGTTTGGTGTTATTAGTACAATATCATCAGTGAAGCAGAGGTGGGGTAGTTGCCAACCATCTATCTTCACTCCCATTCCTTCCCATTCTAATTGTCGCATAATGTTCTCGAGGGTGGCGCTGAAGAGTTTTGGTGAAATGGTATCACCCTGCCAAACCCCTCTTTTGACATCGATGATCACTTCTTTGTAGAATGGTGAGATCCTGGTGGTGAATCTGTAATACAGCTCACAAAGGATCTTGATATATTGGGTTTGTACACCCTGTTTGGCTAGGGTGTTAGACACAGGTCCAAATTCATTTTTTTACATGTAGCTGTCCAGTTTTCCCAGCAGCACTTGTTGAAGAGGCTTCCTTACACCACTTTGGACTCTTTGCACCTTTATCAAAGATTAACTGATCAGATCCCCGCGCTCTTCCCACCAGGTGTGTTCCGCAGGCGGGCAGCCCCTGACAACTCGGCTCCAGGAGAAAAGGCTCCAGCTTTATTTGACAAGATCCAGCACCCGCTCATGATTAAAACCCTCCAGAAAATGGGAATTGAAGGGACTTTCCTCAAGATAGTTACAGCCATCTACCAAAAGCCCACAGCGAGCATCATTCTCAATGGGGAAAAGTTGAAAGCCTTCCCCCTGAGATCAGGGACAAGACAAGGTTGCCCACTCTCACCTCTTTTATTCAATATAATACTGGAAGTACTTGCGATAGCAATCAGAGAAGAAAAAGGACATCAAGGGCATCCAGATAGGCAAGGAAGAAGTCAAGCTATCATTATTTGCAGATGACATGATATTATACCTAGAGAACCCTAAACTCTCTACCAAAAACTCCTAGAAACAATAGACGCATATAGTAGAGTGGCAGGATACAAAATCAACACGCAAAAGTCGGTGGCTTTCCTATATACAAATAACGAAAGAGAAGAAAGGGATATTAAGGAAACAATTCCATTCACAATTGTGCCACAGAAAATCAAATACCTAGGAATCAACTTACCCAAGTATGTAAAGGACCTGTACAAAGAAAACTACAAGACACTGCTCCAAGAGATAAAAGAGGACACAAGGAAATGGAAACACATTCCCTGTTCATGGATGGGGAGAATCAACATTGTCAAAATGGTAATACTCCCTAGAGCTCTATACAGATTCAATGCAGTCCCTATGAGGATACCCATGACATTCTTCAAAGAAATTGACCAAACAATCCTGAAATTTGTATGGAACAATAAAACCCCAAGGATAGCTAAAGCAATCCTCGGGAAAAAAGAAGATGGGAGGCATCACCTTACCCAACTTCAAACTGTACTACAAGGCAGTAGTAATTAAAACAGCATGGTATTGGAATAAAAACAGACCCGTGGACCTATGGAATAGAATTGAGTATCCTGACACCCAACCTCAAACACATGATCATTTAATCTTTGATAAAGGTGCAATGAGTCTAAAATGGAGTAAGGAAAGCCTCTTCAATAAGTGGTGTTGGGAAAACTGGGCAGCGACATGTAAAAAAATGAATTTGGACCTGTGTCTAACACCATGCACAAAAATCAGATCAAAGTGGATTAAAGATCTCAATATCAGACTTGAATCCATAAAGTACATTGAAGAAAATATAGGAAAAACCCTCCACGACATTGAAGCTAAAGGCATCTTCAAAGACGAAACATCTCTAACAAAGCAACTAGAAGAAAAGATAAATATATGGGACTACATGAAACTAAAAAGCTTCTGCACCTCAAAAGAAACAGTGACTAAGATACAAAAGCAGTCCACAGAATGGGAAAGAATATTCACCCAATACTCATCTGATAAGGGGTTAATATCCAGGATATATCAGGCCCTGGTAGAACTTTACAAGAAGAAAACAAACAACCCCATCAAAAAATGGGAGAAGAAATGAACAGAAACTTCAGCAAGGGAAGAAATTCGAATGGCCAAAAAACATATGAAAAAAATGCTCATCATCACTAATCATCAGAGAGATGCAAATCAAAACAACAATGAGATACCACTTTACACCACAGAGACTGGCACATATTCAAAAGAACAAGAACAACAAGTGCTGGCGTGGGTGTGGGGAAAAAGGGGACACTCATCCATTGTTGGTGGGAATGCCGGCTGGTACAGCCTTTCTGGAAAACAATATGGACATTCCTCCAAAGACTAGAAATTGAACTCCCATTTGACCCAGCCATACCACTCCTGGGAATCTACTCTGGGAAACCAAAAATACGCAGCGGAAACACCATCCCTACTTTTATGTTCATAGCAGCATTATTCACAATAGCCAGAATCTGGAAGCAACCCGAAGTGCCCGAAAATCGATGACTGGATAAAAAGCTTTGGTACATCTACACAATGGAATACTATGCAGCTGTTAGGAAAAATGAAGTTATAAAATTTGCCTACAAATGGATGGACATGGAGAAGATTATGTTGAGCGAAATTAGCCAGAAGGAGAGAGACAGTTACAGAATGACTGCATTTATCTGCATAACATAAATATATAGGTACATATTATGATACCAATATCCAAGGTCAAGTGAAACATACATCAGGAGGTCCTGTCAAAGATGGAAATTATCACAAACGTGTGGGAGTCAGAGGCTAGGTAAGACAGAAAATGGAACAGTGTGCTAACAATTGTGAGGGTACTAATGCCAACCTAGAACTGAGCATTAAATAGAGGCAAAAGGATACACATGACAACCCTTTAATGTATGTTTTGTAATCCATAGTCTGGAGAGGAAGGAAAAGAGAAAGATAGAGAAATGGAAAGAAATAAAGAACCTGCCATGGAGGAGGGCTGGGGGGGGGGAGGGAACCGGGGACGTTGGTGGTGGGAGATGGGCACTGGTGGCGGGATGGGTGCTGCTACACTGTATGACCAAAACCCAAATATGAACTTTTTAATTGTATATCTTTGTAATTGTAAAAATAAAAAAAATTAAAAAAAAAAAAGGCTCCAGCTTTGAGGAGGGGACCGAGCCCCACCCATCGGGCGCAGCACCTCACTCTGACGCCATCCAGCCCCGACGCCCAGCAGATCCCCGTGCTCTTCCCACCAGGTGCG
Source organism: Cryptotis parvus (assembly GCA_021461705.1). Lineage (NCBI taxonomy): Eukaryota > Metazoa > Chordata > Mammalia > Eulipotyphla > Soricidae > Cryptotis > Cryptotis parvus. Next base: position 78,155 of record JAJIBD010021635.1, read on the forward strand.
TTCCCGCACGGTGGGCAGCCCCTGACGAATCTGCTCCAGGAGAAAAGGCTCCAGCTTTGTGGAGGGGACCGTGCCCCACCCATCGGCGCAGCACCTCCCTCTGACGCCATCCAGCCCCGACGCCCAGCAGATCCCCGTGCTCTTCCTACCAGGTGCGTTCCCGCGGCAGGCCGCCCATGACTACTCGGCTCCAGGAGAAAAGGCTCCAGCTTTGAGGAGGGGACCGAGCCCCACCCATCGGCGCAGGACCTCCCTCTGACGCCATCCAGCCCGCGACGCCCAGCATATCCCCGTGCTCTTCCCACCAGGTGCGTTCCGGCGCTGCGGGCAGCCCCTGACGACTCGGCTCCAGGAGAAAAGGCTCCAGCTTTGAGGAGGGGACCGAGCCCCACCCAGCTTTGTAGGACCTCCCACTGCAAGACCTCCACCCCGACCCCCTGACACGGAACCACCTACAGCCACCCCAAAAATTCAAGACAGCGCGGACGCTAAGCGTGTCCGCGTGAAGTATATTCTATCTACCTGACATAACACTGAGCATTGTCCTCTACACACTTTGCTATACGTCCCTAGCTGCAAAGTAATTCAGGCACCTACTAACTTTACTGACTAGTCACTCAGAACACTCATTTGCAACCTATGTAGTCATTATGGTAAAGAAGCGCAAAAGTCCTTCAAGCTCTACTATTGAAGTTATTAATACAGATGAGTCCAGCAATATCGATGAGCTATATAACCTCTCTGAAAAGGAATTTCATAAGCAACTGTTAAAGATGTACAAGGAAATAAAAGAAACAATGGAATACAAAGTCAGTAAAGTACAGGAGGAAATTAGAGCAGAATTGAGTAAATTTCAGATCAAAGTACAAGCAGAAATAACAGATATTAAAAATGAGGTAAGTGAACTGAAAAACACAGGAGAAGGCCTCAAAAGCAGAGTAACAGCTACTGAAGAAAGAATTAGTGATCTCGAAGACGAGGTTCAGAGATTCTGTAGACAACACCAGAAGATGGAAAAAAGACTCACAATCAACGAAAAGACTACCAGAGAAATTTGGCATGAAGCCAAAAGGAACAACATACGCATCATTGGGGTGCCAGAAGGGCAAGAAGAAAACCCTGATGAAGAAGAAACTGTCAAAGCCATCATCGCTGACAAGTTTCCTGAACTGAAGAAAGCATGCTCCCAGATACAGGAGGTCCGAAGGATACCAGCTAAAAGAAACCCCAATAAGAATACTCCAAGACACATCCTTATTAAAATGACAAAAACGATAGACAGAGATAGAATACTGAAAGCAGCAAGATCAAAGAAGGAAACCACATACAAAGGAGCATCCCTGAGATTTACAGCAGACTTCTCAGATGAAACACTCCAAGCCCGAAAACAATGGTGGGATATTGTGAAAAGACTCAATGAACTTCAGGCCTCAACAAGAATTCTTTACCCAGCTAGACTTACTTTCAGATGCGAAGAAAAGATACACAACTTCATGGATAAACAACAACTCAGGAAATTAATAGACTCAAAACCAACTCTAAAAGAAGGATTGAAGGGTCTATTGTAAAATAAGACAACCCAAAACCACAACAAGGTTAAACAGAAAGATGGCACAAAATCCAATGACAATAATCTCTCTCAACGTCAATGGTCTAAATGCACCAATTAAGAGACACATCGTGAATACCCATCTGATAAGGGGTTAATATCCAGGATATATCAGGCACTGGTAGAACTCTACAAGAAGAAAACAAACAACCCCATCAAAAAATGGGGAGAAGAAATGAACAGAAACTTCAACATGGAAGAAATTCGAATGGCCAAAAAACATATGAAAAAATGCTCATCATCACTAATCATCAGAGAGATGCAAATCAAAACAACAATGAGATACCACTTTACACCACAGAGACTGGCACATATTCAAAAGAGCAAGAACAACAAGTGCTGGCGTGGATGTGGGGAAAAGGGGACACTCATCCATTGTTGGTGGGAATGCCGGCTGGTACAGCCTTTCTGGAAAACAATATGGACATTCCTCCAAAGACTAGAAATTGAACTCCCATTTGACCCAGCCATACCACTCCTGAGAATCTACTCTGGGAAACCAAAAATACGCAGTGGAAACACCATCCCTACTTTTATGTTCATAGCAGCATTATTCACAATAGCCAAAATCTGGAAGCAACCAGAGTGCCTGAAAATCGATGACTGGATAAAAAAGCCTTGGTACATCTACACAATGGAATACTATGCAGCTGTTAGGAAAAATGAAGTTATAAAATTTGCCTATAAATGGATGAACATGGAGAAGATTATGTTGAGCGAAATTAGCCAGAAGGAGAGAGACAGATACAGAATGACTGCATTTATCTGCATAACATAAATATATATGTACATATTATGATACCAATATCCAAGGTCAAGTGAAACATATATCAGGAGGTCTTGTCAAAGGTGGAAATTATCACAAACGTGTGGGATTCAAAGGCTAGGTAAGACAGAAAATGGAACAGTGTGCTAACAATTGTCGAGGGTACTAATGCCAACATAGAACTGAGCATTAAATAGAGGCAAAAAGATACACATGACAACCCTTTAATGTATGTTCTGTAATCCATAGTCTGGAGGGAAAGGAAAAGAGAAAGAGAGAGAAACGGAAAGAAATAAAGAACCTTCCGTGGAGGAGGACTGGGGTAGGGGAGGGAACCGGGGATGTTGGTGGTGGGAGATGGGCACTGGTGGCGGGATGGGTGCTGGAACACTGTATGACCAAAACCCAAATATGAACTTTTTAAATTGTATATCTTTGTAATTGTAAAAATAAAAACATTTAAAAAAATACATAATTGAAAAAAAAAGAGAGACACAGGGTGGCAAAGTGGATTAAAAAACTGAATCCAACATTCTGCTGCCTACAAGAAACACATCTGAATAACCAGAACAAACACAGACTCAAAGTCAAAGGCTGGAAGACCATTCTCCATGCAAACAACCCCTCCAAAAAGGAGGGTGTGGCCATACTCGTATCTGACAATATAGATTTCAGGCTGAAAAAGGTCAAGAGAGACAATGAAGGCCATTTCTTAATAATTAAGGGGTATGTATACCAGGAAGAAATCACACTGCTAAACATATATGCGCCAAAGGAGGGGCCAGCAAAATACTTAAAACGATTATTAATAGACCTCAAAGAACACATTAACAGTAGCACAATAATAGTCGGGGACTTCAACACTGCCTTATCGACTAGGGGTAGATCGACTAGACTGAAACTCACCAGGGAAATACTGGACCTGAAGGAAGAAATGGAAGAAAGAGAGCTGGTTGATATATATAGGGCTTTTCATCCCAAAAAAGCTGAATACACATTTTTTTCAGTGCACATGGAACATACTCCAAGATAGACCATATACTGAGCCACAAAGCATACCTCAACAAAATAAAAAAGATTTAAATTGTGTCGACTATCTTTTCAGATCACGATGCACTCAAAATAGTAGTGAACCATACACACAGAAGCAGGGAGCTAAACCAAACACCTGGAAACTAAACAGCTCACTGCTGAACAACAAATGGGACATAGAAGAAATCAAATGGGAAATCCAAAGATTCTTATAAACAAACGACAATGAAGATACCAACTATCAGAACTTGTGGGACACAGCAAAAGCTGTGTTAAGAGGAAAGTTCATAGCTCTGCAAGCATTCATCAGGAAAGAAGAAAGGGCCCATATAAATAACCTGACCTCACAGCTGAAAATATTAGAAAAAGACCAACAAGGGAAGCCCAACCCAGGCAGAAGGAAGGAAATAGTGAAACTTAGGGAGGAAATCAATGAGCTGGAAACCAAAAAAAAACAATCCAAAAGATTAATGAAACCAAGAGCTGGTTTTTTGAAAAATGAAACAAGATCGACAAGCCACTGGCAAGACTTGTAAGGACAGGGAAAGAGAGAACCCAAATAAACAGAATCATAAATGAAAATGGTGACATCACAACAGAAAAAACAGAAATCCAAAACATCATTAGAGTATTTTGAGAACCTGTATGCCACAAAACATGAGAACCTAGAAGAAATGGGTAAATTCCTGAAGTCCTATAACCTCCCACGATTGAAACAAGAAGACCTCCAATTCCTAAATAAGCCTATCACCATCGGGAAATTGAAACAGTAATTAAAAGTCTGCCCAAACACAAAAGTCCAGGTCCAGATGGGTTCACTGGCGAATTCTACCAAACCTTTAAGGAGGACCTACTGCCAGTCCTGTTCAAGCTCTTCCAGGAAACAGAAGAAACAGAAACACTCCCAAACAGCTTCTACGAGGCGCATATCACCCTGATACCCAAAGTAGGGAGAGACAATACAAAGAAGGAAAATTAAAGACCAATCTCCTTGATGAACACAGATGCTAAGATCTTCAACAAAATACTAGCAAACAGAATCCAAAGACTCATCAAAAAGATCATACATCATGACCAAGTGGGATTCATCCCGGGAATGCAAGGATGGTTCAACATTCGCAAATCAATCAACATAATACATCACATCAATAAGAGAAAAAATAAAAACCATATGGACCTATCGATAGATGCAGAAAAAGCATTTGACAAGATCCAGCACCCATTCATGATTAAAACCCTCCAGAAAATGGGAATTGAAGGAAGCTTCCTCAAGATAGTCAAAGCCATCTACCAAAAGCCCACAGCGAGTATCATTCTCAATGGGGAAAAATTGAAAGCCTTCCCCTTAAGATCAGGAACACGACAAGGTTGCCCTCTCTCACCTCTTTTATTCAATATAGTACTGGAGGTACTCGCCATAGCAATCAGAGAAGAAAAAGGACATTAAGGGCACCCAGAGAGGCAAGGAAGAAATCAAGCTATCATTATTTGCAGATGACATGATATTATACCTAGAGAACCCTAAACTCTCGACCCCAAAACTCTTAGAAACAATAGATATGTATAGTAGAGTGGCAGGGTACAAAATCAATACCCAAAAGTCTGTGGCTTTCCTATACACAAATAACGAAAGAGAAGAAAGGGATATTAAGAAATCGATTCCATTCACAATTGTGCCACAGAAAATCAAATACCTAGGAATCAGCTTAACCAAGTGTGTAAAGGACCTATACAAAGAGAACTACAAGACACTGCTTCAAGAAATAAAAGAGGAAACTAGGAAATGGAAACACATTCCCTGCTCATGGATGGGGAGAATTAACATTGTCAAGATGGTAATACTCCCTAGAGTTTTGTACAGATTCAATGCAGTTCCTATAAGGATTCCCATGACATTCTTTAAAGAAATTGACCAAACACTCCTGATATTCGTATGGAATAATAAACCTCCACGGATAGCTAAAGCAATCCTTGTGAAGAAGAAGATGGGAGGCATCACCTTTCCCAACCTCAAACTGTACTACAAAGCAGCAGTAATTAAAACAGCATGGTACTGGAATAAAAACAGACCTGAGGACCTATGGAATAGAGCTGGGTATCCTGACACCCACCCTCAAAGACATGATCAGTTAATCTTTGATAAAGGTGCAAAGAGTCCAAACTGGAGTAAGGGAAAGCCTCTTTAACAAGTGGTGCTGGGAAAACTGGACAGCTACATGTAAAAAAATGAATTTGAACCTTTGTCTAACACCTTGCACAAAAATCAGATCAAAATGGATTAAAGATCTCAATATCAAACCTGATTCCATAAAGTACGTTGAAGAAAATATAGGAAAATCCCTCCACGACATTGAAGCTAAAGACATCTTCAAAGGTGAAACACCATTAACAAAGCAAATAGAAGAAAATATAAATATATGGGACTACATGAAACTGAAGAGCTTCTGCACCTCGAAAAGAAACAGTGACCAAGATAGAAAGACAGTCCACAGAATGGGAAAGAATATTCACCCTACCCATCTGATAAGGGGTTAATATCCAGGATATATCAGGCACTGGTACAGCTATATAAGAAAAAAAATCAGCCAACCCCATTAGAAAATGGGGGAGAAGAGATGAACAGAAACTTTGACAAGGAAGAAATCCGAATGGCCAAAAGGCATATGAAAAAATGTCCATCATCACTAATCATCAGAGAGATGCAAATCAAAACAACAATGAGATATCACCTCACACCACAGAGAATGGCCCATACACAAAGGGTTAAAGCAACAAGTGCTGGCGTGGATGTGGGGAAAAGGGAACTCTCATACACTGTTGGTGGAAATGTCGACTTGTACAACCTTTCTGGAAAACAATATGGACATTCCTCCAGAGACTAGAAATTGAGCTCCCCCTTTAACCCAGCCATACCACTCCTGGGAATATACCCTGGAAAGCCAAAAACACACAGCGGAAACACAATCCACACTTTTATTTTCATAGCAGCACTATTCACAATAGCCAGAACCTGGAAACAACCAGCATGCCCGAGAACTGATGACTGGATAAAGAAACTGTGGTACATCTACACAATGGAATACTATGCAGCTGTCAGAAAAAATGAAGTTATGAAATTTGCCTATAAATGGATGGACATGGAGAGAATCATGTTGAGTGAAATTAGTCAGAAGGAAAGAGAGAGACATAGAATGACTGCATTTAT
>JAJIBD010021636.1:0-68203 GCA_021461705.1 Cryptotis parvus
ACACAGAATACTCTTAGTAAATATGCGATTTCTGAATGGCAGAGTGGGGAGAGGGAACAGAGATTTCCTTCATGGTGCCATTTCCTCTCCTGCCTCATGTGAATCACTGGGGACCCCACTGGAACCAGTGGACCACACCTTCCCTGAGGCCCCAGGAGATACATTCTCCTATTGTAGAAATTAAAATAATCCCTTAAAATGTTATTCTCTTGTTAGGAAGATCACCTTTCTTCAAACACAGACTCAAAGTCAAAGGCTGGAAGACCATTCTCCACGCAAACAACTCCTCCAAAAAGGCAGGTGTGGCCATACTATCTGACAATATAGACTTCAGGCTGAAAAAAGGTTAAAAAAGGGACAATGAAGGCCATTTCTTAATAATTAAAGGGTATGTATACCAGGAAGAAATCACACTACTAAACATATATGCGCCAAACGAGGGCCAGCAAAAATACTTAAAACGACTATTAATAGACCTCAAAGAAGACATTAACAGTAGCACAATAATAGTCAGAGACTTCAACACTGCCTTATCGACTATGGATAGATCGACGAGACTGAAACTCACCAGGGAAATACTGGACCTGAAGGAAGAAATGGAAGAAAAAGAGAGCTGGTTGATATATACAGGGCTTTTCATCCCAAAAAAAGCTGAATACACATTTTTTCCAGTGCACATGGAACATTCTCCAAGATAGACCATATACTGAGCCACAAAAGCATACCTCAACAAAAAAAAAGATAGAAATTGTGTCAACTATCTTTTCAGATCATGATGCACTGAAAATAGTAGTTAACCATACACAGACAGCAGGGAGTCAAACCAAACACCTGGAAACTGAACAGCTCACTGCTGAACAACAAATGGGTCATAGAAGAAATCAAACAGGAAATCCAAAGATTCCTGGAAACAAATGAAAATGAAGATACCAACTATCAGAACTTGTGGGACACAGCAAAAAGCTGTGTTAAGAGGAAAGTTCATAGCTCTGCAAGCATTCATAAGGAAAGAAGAAAAGGGCCCACATAAATAACCTGACCTCACAGCTGAAAATATTAGAAAAAGACCAACAAAAGAAGCCCAACCCAGGCAGAAAGAAGGAAATAATAAAACTTAGGAGGAAATCAATGAGCTGGAAACCAAAAAAAAAAATCCGAAAGATTAATGAAACCAAGAGCTGGTTCTTTGAAAAAATAAACAAGATCGACAAGCCACTGGCAAGACTTGTAAGGACAGGGAAAGAGAGAACCCAAATAAACAGAATCAGAAATGAAAAATGGTGACATCACAACAGAAAACACAGAAATTCAAAAGATCATCAGAGATTACTTTGAGAACCTGTATGCCACAAAACATGAGAACCTAGAAGAAATGGATAAATTCCTGAAGTCCTATAACCCTCCTCACGATTGAAACAAGAAGACCCTCCAATACCTGAATAAGCCTATCACCATCGAGGAAATTGAAACAGTAATTAAAAGTCTGCCCAAACACAAAAGCCCAGGTCCAGATGGGTTCACTAGCGAATTCTACCAAACCTTTAAGGAGGACCTACTGCCTGTCCTGTTCAAGCTCTTCCAGGAAATAGAAGAAACAGAAACACTCCCAAACAGCTTCTACGAGGCACATATCACCCTGATACCCAAAGCAGGGAGAGACAACACAAAGAAGGAAAAATTACAGACCAATCTCCTTTGATGAACACAGATGCTAAGATCTTCAACAAAAATACTAGCAAACAGAATCCAAAGACTCATCAAAAAAGATCATACATCATGACCAAGTAGGATTCATCCCGGGAATGCAAGGATGGTTCAACATTCGCAAATCAATCAACATAATACATCATATCAATAAGAGAAAAAATAAAAACCATATGATCCTATCAATAGATGCAGAAAAAGCATTTGACAAGATCCAGCACCCATTCATGATTAAAACCCTCCAGAAAATGGGAATTGAAGGAAGCTTCCTCAAGATAGTCAAAGCCATCTACCAAAAGCCCACAGCGAGTATCATTCTCAATGGGGAAAATTGAAAGCCTTCCCCTTAAGATCAGGAACACGACAAGGTTGCCCTCTCTCACCTCTTTATTCAATATAGTACTGGAAGTACTCGCCATAGCAATCAGAGAAGAAAAGGACATTAAGGGCATCCAGATAGGCAAGGAAGAAATCAAGCTATCATTATTTGCAGATGACATGATATTATACTTAGAGAACCCTAAACTCTCGACCCAAAAAACTCTTAGAAACAATAGATATGTATAGTAGAGTGGCAGGGTACAAAATCAATACCCAAAAGTCGGTGGCTTTCCTATACACAAATAACGAAAGAGAAGAAAGGGATATTAAGAAATCGATTCCATTCACAATTGTGCCACAGAAAATCAAATACCTAGGAATCAGCTTAACCAAGTGTGTAAAGGACCTATACAAAGAGAACTACAAGACACTGCTTCAAGAAATAAAAAGAGGACACGAGGAAATGGAAACACATTCCCTGCTCATGGATGGGGGAGAATTAACATTGTCAAGATGGTAATACTCCCTAGAGCTTTGTACAGATTCAATGCGGTCCCTATAAGGATACCCATGACATTCTTTAAAGAAATTGACCAAACACTCCTGAAATTTGTATGGAATAATAAACCCCCACGGATAGCTAAAGCAATCCTTGGGAAAAAGAAGATGGGGAGGCATCACCTTTCCCAACCTCAAACTGTACTACAAAGCAGCAGTAATTAAAACAGCATGGTATTGGAATAAAAACAGACCTGTGGACCTATGGAATAGAGTTGAGTATCCTGACACCCACCCTCAAAGACATGATCAGTTAATCTTTGATAAAGGTGCAAAGAGTCCAAACTGGAGTAAGGAAAGCCTCTTCAACAAGTGGTGCTGGGAAAACTGGACAGCTACATGTAAAAAAATGAATTTGGACCTGTGTCTAACACCTTGCACAAAAAATCAGATCAAAAATGGATTAAAGATCTCAATATCAGACCTGAATCCATAAAGTACATTGAAGAAAATATAGGAAAAACCCTCCACGACATTGAAGCTAAAGACATCTTCAAAGGTGAAACACCATTAACAAAGCAACTAGAAGAAAAGATAAACATATGGGACTACATGAAACTAAAGAGCTTCTGCACCTCGAAAGAAACAGTGACCAAGATAGAAAGACAGTCCACAGAATGGGAAAGAATATTCACCCAATACCCATCTGATAAGGGGTTAATATCCAGGATATATCAGGCACTGGTACAGCTATATAAGAAGAAAACAGCCAACCCCATTAAAAAATGGGGGAGAAGAGATGAACAGAAACTTTGACAAGGAAGAAATTCGAATGGCCAAAAGGCATATGAAAAAATGCTCATCATCACTAATCATCAGAGAGATGCAAATCAAAACAACAATGAGATATCACCTCACACCACAGAGACTGGCCCATATCCAAAAGGGTAAAAGCAACAAGTGCTGGCGTGGATGGGGGAAAAAGGGGACTCTCATACATTGTTGGTGGGAATGTCGACTTGTACAACCTTTCTGGAAAACAATATGGACATTCCTCCAAAGACTAGAAATTGAGCTCCCCTTTGACCCAGCCATACCACTCCTGGGAATATACCCTGGGAAGCCAAAAACACACAGCGGAAACACAATCCGCACTTTTATTTTCATAGCAGCACTATTCACAATAGCCAGAACCTGGAAACAACCAGTATGCCCGAGAACTGATGACTGGATAAAGAAACTGTGGTACATCTACACAATGGAATACTATGCAGCTGTTAGGGAAAATGAAGTTATGAAATTTGCCTATAAATGGATGGACATGGAAAGGATCATGTTGAGTGAAATTAGTCAGAAGGAAAGAGAGAGATATAGAATGACTGCATTTATTTGCATGACATAAATATATCAGGTGGTCTTACCAAAAGTGGAAATTACCGCAAAACGTGTGGGAGTCAGAGGTTAGGTAAGACAGAGAAGGGAACATGTGTGAATAAATGTCAAAAAGGGCTAATACCAACATAGAACTGAGCATTAAATACAGGGCAAAAAATGCACATGATGGCTTCTAAGTGTATGTAGTGCAACCCACAATGTGTAAGAGAAGGAAAGAGAGAGAGAGGGAGAGAGAAAAAGAGATAAAGAACCCGCCATTTAGGCAGGCTATGGGAGGGGGAGGGAATTGGGGACATTGGTGGTGGGAAATGGGCACTGGTGGAGGGCAGGTGCTGGAACACTATGTGACCGAAACCTCCAAACATGAACAACGTTGTAATTGTATATCTCACGGTGGTATAATAAAATGTTTAATAAAAAAGACACTGCTCCACAAAGAGATACCATGATGTCTACTCTAACTATGTGTTCGATCTCCCTTGTGTTCTCAGACACACACACACTCTGTTGCCAATGACTTATTTTCCCTGCTCCAGACTCCAGTAGCATTTACCTGGTCATCCTAAATCTGGGAGCCCTGCTATCTTGGCTGGGCTGAACTATCACCCTCACCCACTCTCGAGATGGACATTCAAGACTTCCCATTCCCTTGAACCCTCAGCCATTGTGGTGGAGAACCAGGCCCTGTGACACCTGCAGTCGGAACCCTCCACAGGGAGACAGAGGCAGAGACCCAGAGCATCAGTGCTCTCTGAGCACCCACTCTCCTTGCATCACAGATATTCCACACACAGAGCCCAGAACCTCCTTACTCGAGAGATCCTTACAGAGACCATTGCACATATGACTCTGAATGATTTTTTCAGCGCTGGTCAACCTTAATCTCCAGTAACTTCACCAAGAAACTGAAATTGAGGAATAGAATCTACTTCTCTCTCCGGTCCCATGGTAACTCACTGAGCAGCACTCCTGTTTGGGTGACTTCTCCATGTAAGCATCCAAATGCACACAATTCTTATTAAATTGAAAGAGATATGGTGGTTCAATGTCAATGACAAAGACTTGAATCACCCAAGGACCAATGACTAAATGAGGATAAATGGGGAAACTGACAGTTTTCATATACCAGTACTGCCCTGCAGAGGGTGTACACCCGCCTAGCAGAGCTGCAGCACAGGAGCAGGATACAGGGAGGCAGGTTTCTCCTCTAGGGCCCTAGGTTTCATGTGTGAACAGCAGAAGCAAAACGCCTAATGAGTGTGGCGTGGTTTCCCCTCAACACTGATACACTGGGAGAATTTGCACACTCATGGCGCAAAGACAATATTAACAGTGATTCCTATGGTGTCAGGACACCTTACAGTTGAGGTAATGGAAGTTGGGTCCATTGAGTGGACCCACTAGCCCCTGCTGTCCACACACAGGCCCTGCTGCAGACAGGACACAGAGACACTCAGGGATGAGCAGCCCCTGAAACCTTGCTGCACAAGGATGTCTCCCACCTCACTGTCCCCTCACGTGACCCATCTCAGGTAAGGCTACAACCCACCCATGACCTCTCCTCCCTCTAAACTCTGAACTTTGTCAAGGCCCCGAGACCCAGACGCTATACTCCTGCCTCGCTTCCGATGGGTGTCCCAATCTGTATCTAATGTCTGTCTTTGGTGACTGCCCCCATGGACCATCTGACATGTGACTTTATGAGGTCTGATGAGGACCACACCTGATCACCCATGTCCTTCACACAAGGATTCAGGTTCATGGAGGCCCCACACAGTTGCTGAGCTCAGGAGACCTTAAACCATACTCACCTTAGATACAATAAGAATTGTGGTGGCCACCCCAAAGTTGTCAATGTTGACACAAGTCAGGGACAGTGGGGAGCTGGTCACCACGCACCCCCTCTACATACTGACTCCCTCAATCTTTCTCAATTCTCTCTGAGAGGTTGAACAAGAACCGTGCAGGTCTCTAGGTGCTGGGAAAACCGTGTTCTCTTGAAGTGACAGTTCAGTATCAGTTACATGGACAACAAGCAGAGGACACTTGCAGAGTGTGTGAGTCTGTGCAGGAAGGCCAGGCAAGGGCTCAGTAGACTGAGAACTGAGGGCCCTGCATTTTTCTGTATGCCAGACCCCAAATGGGTTGGGATTTCTCAGCATGACTCCCAAGATTAGAGTCCTGAGGTTCACTGGGATCTGCTGGGTGAGTCACATACAGCCAGAGCAGGGTTAGTGTTTCTGGTCAGGCCCATCATACCAGGAAGGTCACCTGGTCTGAGGCTCCTTCCTGGTCCCAATACAAAACCTAATCCCGAGGGGATGATCAAATCCACCCAGTAGCTACATTGAATATTAAGAGTGAAACTGCTCCAGTGAAGGAATCTCACAGATGAGAACTGAGAGAATAAATTAAAATAATTACTGAGATGTTACTAGTGCCCACTTAAGCAAATCAAAGATCTAGGAGAAGCCAGTGATACCATGACTTTTTTAACTTGGATTGGCCCCAAACTCTGTCAGAATTTAGTGGGACATAACATTGATTGTAGGAAAGCCTGAGCACAGAGGAGAACAGGAGCACAATACCACAGGGACATGGAGGGCAGGGAGCCTGTCTACAGTGCAGAGGCCTGGTTGTGGGGAGGGGAGTTGGACATCAGGGACCCGAGACACGGGACTCCTCCTCACAGCCGTCGTTTCCTCAGAAATTCCTGTTTCCTGAGAGCTCCTCAGCATATTTCCTGTAGTGGGAGGAAGAGGCCCAGGTCTGACCAGGGCCCCAGAGGCCTGAGTGCTCTGAACCACAGTCAGCAGCCCTCCCCTGGGATCCCAGACACCAACCTCGCCCGTGGCCCTCCCTTTCTCCACAAAGGCTCCCCATGCAAATCTGCACTAACCCAGGATTAAAACCACTTTCACACTTGGGCTGAGAGATACTCCAGTGGGTAGGGTATTTGCCTTATATGTAGCCGGCCCATGCCGGCCCAGGTTTCATCCCTGGCATCCCATATGGTCCCCCCGAGCACCGCCAGAGTAATTCTTGAGTGCAGAGCCAAGAGAACCCTGAGCACTGCCGGGTATGACCCAAAAAGCCAAAAAAAAAAAAACACATTCACACTCAGCCCAACAACTCGGGTTCCTCCCTGACACAGTCTGAGATCATGGACCTCATGGGCAGGAACATGCATCAGTGCTTGTCTTTCCCCTTCTGGTGGCAGCTCCCAGGTGTGAGTATCCCCTGACAGAGGCTCAAAGGTGGGGCATGGGGCCTCTGAGCCGTGACTCACTGTGGGTGTCTGTCCCCAGGTGTCCTGTCCCAGGTACAGCTGCAGGAGTCAGGACCCAGCCTGGTGACACCGTCGCAGATTCTGTCCTCACCTGTTCAGTTTCTGCATTCTTACCAACCAGCTATGGTATACAGTGGGTCACCAGTCCCCTGGAAAGTGGCTGGATTGCGTGGTATATGGAGTGATGGAAGCACACACTATAAACCAAGTCTTCAGTCCCGAGTCAGCATCAGCAGGGGACACCTCCAAGAAACAAGTTTCCTTAAAACTGGAGCAACACAGTCACTGAGGACACAGCCGTTTACTGTTGTGCAAGATATACAGTGAGAGCAAGTCCCTGTAAGCATGGACACAAAGCTGCTTAGCAACAAAGGGGGAGTTGCAGGGCATGTGACCAAGGGGGCGCTCTCGGCCTGGGACCTCAGAGCTGTGCACAATAACAGGTGGAGAAAGGACTGACTTCACATCCTCCGTTTGTTTTATTTATTAGCTGAATATATTAATACAGTTTGGTATCTCAAGGTGTAAATATTTGAGATGTTACTTCCTGTTCTAATTTGAATTTCTTTATTACTCTTCTCAAAGGCCAAGGCTTTACCTGAGACCAACGGTTATGAACTACTTTCCTAATGCATTTTTTATTTTCCTTCCTAAAAATTATTCCATGATTTGCTGTTGGCAGCAGGAATTTATTTCCTGTGGACCAGCAAGCATTTGGTGATTTCTAATGCAGTCAATATAATGGAGGCTGCACAGCCCCAGTACCTGACTACTCTCACTGCTGGACTTATTTTTGCAGAGCAGTTACTTCCACCATATCCCACAAGATCCACACATTGGCCTCTTTTACACGGAACTATCACCACAGCAGCCTGACCACCCTGAACCACATTAGACCAGTAGTCCATTAGCCCCTATACCAATCAGCATTCCCCAAACACAAAAAGTGAGCGCTAGAAAAAAACTCAGCCCTAATCAAAAGTAAAGTAAGTTCCTGCAAACATTCTTGATCAGAGCAAGAGGCTACACTCAAATATACAGAAGCAAGTTGGAAGAGAAGATCCTTGAATGGAAAAGAGACAATGACCCATCACACTCCCAAAAACGCCCTCTGTGGCAAGCCAGATATGACTCCAAGCCAAAAAAAAAAAAAATAGAATCACTTGATCACTTGATCAGTTGACATCTCGTTTTTTCATCCATTTGCTTGAGTGAGCGCCAGTAACATTTCCATTTGACCCTATCACGTGCCAGTGTAGCCCAATGGCATCTGGCTGCTTCAGGAATACAAAGAGCCTCAAACCATTCGCTCAGGGTCTTGACAAAGAAGTCCGACCATATTGTAGGTGGGCGGCCACGTGATCTTTGACATCCCGCGGATCCAGTCGGTAATGGCTCTAGTCCAGTGGTTGTCTCCAAATCGCATTACGCTCCCAGCCCATCTGATGTTCGATGCCTTGGCAAATGATACAGTGTCCCCTGTCTCTGGAAGATCGATGGGGGTCAGAACTCTGGATCCCTTTTCTTACTTGAGTAAGGCATGATATTCCAAGCATAGCTCTTTCAATTCCTCTTTGGGAGACCCGACTAGCATTCTCATCCTTCTTTCATAGAGCCCAGGTCTCTGAGGCATATGTTAATGTAGGAGAATTGTGAAGTACCTACATACACCTCACAGGGAAACCCTGTCAGTCAGCCCAGGATCAGAGATGAGGACTCCAGGTGCCCAAATCCTGGAAGACCAAACTATAGCTGAGGAGCAGGTCAAGTTTCCCGAAGCAATTTCAAGTATGTGATCAAGAACAGATTTCTAGGGAGGGTGCAGAATTACCCCTCCCCATCAGTTATTGCTTTGTAAGTGAACTAACATGCCCTGAGCACACTGGTATCGTGGTGTGTACTAGTGCCTCACAGGTAACATGAACTATCAAACTTCTCCTTACTCAAACAAGTATTCTAGTAATGATGATAAAATGAAGTTATTTCAGATAGATTATTTGTTGTAGACATATCAAAAAAAAGGAATTTTCAGATATAATGTTAGTCTTGTTAATGATGAGCTAAACTTTCTCAAATACTCATTCACCTTTGCTACATTGTGAGGTTATACTGTGAGAATTATATAGGAGATAATGGGAAATATTTCCTATTTATTTCAAATTTCCTATTTCTTTGTTTGGTAGCTACACCCAATGATGTTCATAATTCACTCCTGGCTGTATGATAAGGGATCATACCTGGAACACTCAGAAGACCACAGAAAGTGCTGGAGATCGAACCTGGTCATTTGTGTGAAAGGCAAGTGCCCTAACTACTAAATCTCTTCGGTTCCATCACTATAAAATTCTAAATATGACAGAAAATGGGAAAAAACATATTCTTTTTGTGGATAAATTATTTGTTTCATACTTCCTCCTTGAACTATACTAGATCCAATGTTCATGTCACCTTGCTAACTTATAAATTCTATTATATAAATATATATTTCTTCATGAAAATCCATGCTGGAACTTGTTTGAGGTTTGTGGTGAAATGGTTTTCTGAGGAGATCTGGCATCCAGAAACCTTACACAGACTTTTCTCAGGAAATGACTCTGCTGGCCCCCTGGAAGCTCATCCCTGTGTCAGGAATATTCTCCTGCTAAGGGTGACTGAACCTCAGGTCTTGGGCCAGCTCTTTCCCTGTGATAAGACTCATGGGTGGAACGGTGGGAAACTGGGGTTCATTGGGTTTGCTCTGAGGCAATTACTCCCATGAATGATAGATTTAAATGTACCATGTGATTTATATGTAACTGCACTTACGTGTAATACATACTATGCCAATGCTGGGTCCATTTACTACTTAACAAGTATGAGGAATCCTTTATAAAAAGGTCAAATATCAGGGCTGGAGTGATAGCCCAGCGGGTAAGGCGCTTGTCTTGCATGTGGTCGGCCCATGCCGGCCTGAGTTCGATTCCCGCATACCATATGGTCCCCAGAGCACCGCCAGGAGTGATCCCTGAGTGCAGAGCCAGGAGAAATCCCTGAGCATTGCCGGGTGTGACCCAAAAAACAAACCAAAAAAATGTCAAATATCATGGCTATAGCAATAACACAGTGGGTGGGGTTTCTGCCTTCCATGTCTCTGCCATGTTTTCAATTTCTGGCATCCTTGAACGCTTATTTAATCATCAAAAATTTGCAAACTGTGATCTGGAAGTCCATCTGCCATGCCTGACTTTCTACTTTGCCGCCTACCTACATTTTATTTCAACTCTCTTGGAATATTAACCCCCAGTTGCTCTCCAGACTAGGAATGCTCACATGTATCTAATCAAATCAGAGCCCTCTGTTTGCACTTGTTCTAATGGTAGTACACCTCATTAATGTCCAAAGCTGCCAGACTCACAGCCCCATCGGCACCCCGGAAGAGATCCAGACTCATCCATTACAGACCCACAGCTGGCGCTCCTTGGCCCCACATGGAAGCAACCCATGGAGCTGACTTCCCGGTAAGGGGCTGGCCAGGGGCTGGCCGAGCCCAACATTGCACCAAGGGTTTGCTCACATGTGTGTGGGGGGGCCAGACTTGGAGAGGGGATTTGGGCTCCCTCCGCCATGCTCCACCTCCGTGCAGCTATCCTGAAAGAGAGACCCACGCCAGATCCACAGCCCCGGCGCGTGCGCTGCAGAATGGCCGAGCAACATTCTTAGATAGTACTGATTTTAGGATCAGGTCCTTCCCAGCATCTTTCACATTTATACACTGTATACAGTTCTAGGCAGGTTCTAACTGATACCCATCATCCCAGTAAGCCTAGCAAGAAGCCAGAGCAACCCACACATTATGAGGTCAGTCATTCTCAACATGCAGACTCCATAGTTCCTCAGAGCTCCACTCAAGAGAAAACCTGATCTCTCCCCCTTTAAGTTTCATCAATAAATGCTCGAGATGAGAGCCTTCTACTGAGAGTATACCACCTATATGGCAGAGCCTGGCAAGCTACCCATGTTTTATTTGTTATACCAAAAACTAGTAACAATTATGGACCTCAATTCCATGACCTATTGAATGTTTTGAGGCTCTTCCTGTCCCTGGAGCAAGCAGATGGCCTTGGGTTACACTTGCTTGTGACAGGACATATGGAGATGTTACTGCTGCCCACTCAATCAAATTGATGAACAACGGAAGACATTAATACAGTTACATATATATATATACACATATATATATACACTATACATATATATATATATATACACACACACACCCATTCATCATTGATTTGCTCATTTGCTCAAGCGGGCACCAGTTACATCTCCAAATGTCCTGTCTCATGCTACTAAAGCCTAAGGGCATCTGTTTCCTCCAGGAATATAAAGAGCCCTCAAACCATTCCATCAGGTCATGAGAATGAGGTCTATAATTGTTACTGGTATTTGGCATATCAAATATGACATGGGTAGTTTGCCAGGCTCTGCCGTGGTATATATATATATATATATATATATGCCATGGTATATATGTATATATACATATGTCATAGTATATATGTATATGCCATGGTATATGTGTATATATACATATGCTACACAACTGAGTTACCACGATGGGGGGGCAGAGTGTACTTATTGTGTCATGGGGTCATTATTGTTGGAGAGAAATTGACATACTAAGTAATGTGTGTGAGTTAGAATTATGCATGTATAAAGGTGTCAATAACAGTATTATAAACCACAGTGTGTCTAAAATAGTTAAAATATATATTTATAGCTATGATCATTGTACAGATAATATGATATAGCCAAAATGTTTAGCCACAGGCGGGTGGATGAAACGTTGCAGTATATATACAGAATATATATATGTATATATATACATATATATACATACAGCTATAATGTGATATAGACAAAATGTTTAGCCACAGGTTGGTGGATGAAACATTGCAGCATATATACAGAATCAAATACTGTAAAAATGATACATAGAGACCCCTCTGTCTTGTTCTGAGGCTCTATTGGGGTGGCAGGCCAGGGCCAGAACCCCTCCTTTCTCCCCAGATGTCTCATGATCAGCCGAGTGTGGGGAAAGTCAATAGCTCTGCCCCATGTATCTGTGTCTCTCTGCTGCTTAATATGAGTTTTTAATACACCTGGCAGAGCAGAAACCAGTTTTCCCCGTTGAACCCCCTGCATTCTATGGACCATGAGAGCGACTTCTGATCCGAGTCCACCATCCCGATGGAGCCTCAGAGGAAACCAGAGAAGCCCCCACACCTTGCTGGCAGTGATCTTCACCATCCACACTCTGCAGTTCGAAGTTCTCCACCCAAGAAATTAAGCCAGACTCCAGCCTGGCTTGTCAGAAACCCAGCCTACAAGGACCCACCCTGCAGAGACCCCCCCTGTGGAGAAGAGTATTTCAAGCCCAGGAATGCTCAAGCCACAGACGCAGGTACACCCGGCAGAGCAGAAACCAGGTTTCCCAGTTGCGCGCGGCCGCACAGTGGCCAAGCACTTTACCTCAAAATTACCATGAATATTATTCCCACCCCTCTGAGAGAGCCCCACAAGGTAATGAGAGTATAGCGCCTGCACAGCAGAGCCTGGCAAGCTGTTCAATGCGTGTTCGACATGCCAAGACCAGTAAACAAAAATGTTTATTTTCCTGATCCTGAAAGAGCCCCTTAACGCGGCAGCAGTAAGAAAGGTGAACAAGCACTGCCTGATAAAATTTCTCGGCCAACCTAGGCTACCAAAACGAAGAAGGACTAAAATGACTGTACCCTTTAATGTACGAATGCTGTTATCGGAGGCATATATTGAGGATCTGATGGTGCAAGTGCAAAAGATCAAGTACTACATAATTGGTCTGACTGAGACAAGGAGGCGCCAGTTGCATCACGCTGTATTTGACACCGGAGAAGAATTATTCCTTGGAACATGCGCTGAAAGAGGTATCAGTGGAGTTGGTGTCCTTGTCAACATGAACATGGCCATTAACATTGATTCATTTGAATGCCTAAAAAAACTGGATAGGACAATTACACTTGAAGAGATGTGGTCCACTGCCAGTAATTTCTATCTTCGTTGTCTATGCACCAACATCCACATACAATAAAGTTGAAATGGAGAAATTCTACATGGAACTGGAGGAGTTCTATACAAAAGATCATACCTTCTACAAGATCATAGTTGGTGATTTTAATGCCAAGATGGACCAAGAAGATCAGCCGAAGAAATCCACATCGGACCCATGGCCTAGAATGGAATGAATAGGGAGAGAGACTCTCTGAGTTCATCATGTACACCAAGACCATTCATGGGAACTCACAGTTCCAGAAGGCTGAAGCAAAAACTTTGGACATGGGAATCTCCCTGGTGGACAGTTCCAAAAATGAAATTGACCACATCATCTTCAATCGACGGTTTTGTCTGACCAATGTTGCTGTCGTCCCCAAATTCAAAACAAGAAACAACCACCGCTCTCTGTGCAAAATTCTACTCTAATGTAATGGGGAGAAAAGGCTGCAAGGTTTAAGAAGAGAACTCCCAGAACAACCCACCAACTGGGTACTCTTTGGTACCATTGCAGCAACATGGTAAGATACCATCATTGACGACACATCGATGAAGAATACAACCGACTGGTTCAGCACCACTATGATTGTGCGAAGAATGCCGAGAGAAAGACACAAAAGGACGCCTGTCTTCAGAAACTCTTTTTTTTTTTAATTTTATTTTTTAGGGTTTTTTAAGTATTTTATTATACCACCATGAGATATACAAATAAAAAGATATACAATTAAAAAGTTCATATTTGGGTTTTGGTCATAGAGTGTTCCAGCACCCGCCCCTCCACCAGTGCCCATCTCCCACCACCAACATCCCCAGTTCCCTCCCCCTTCCCTAGCCCACCTCCATGGCAGGTTCTTTATTTCTTTCCCTTTGTCTCTCTTTCTCTTTTCCTTCCCTTCCAGACTATGGATTACAGAACATACATTAAAAGGTTGTCATGTGTATCCTTTTGCCTCTATTTAATGCTCAGTTCTAGGTTGGCATTAGTACCCTCAACAATTATTAGCACACTGTTCCATTTTCTGTCTTACCTAACCTCTGACTCCCACACGTTTGTGATAATTTCCACCTTTGACAAGACCTCCTGATATATGTTTCACTTGACCTTGGCACAATATATATGTCTTCAGAAACTCTTGAGCTCATTCGCCAACGTGGCAAAGCACGAGCCTCAGGCGACCAAATGCTAATGTCCAAGATTGCAAAGCGGTGCAGAGAAGCTATAAAGGAAGACCTCAAAGACAGAAGAGCAGAAATACTAGAAGATACAGCAGAAGCCAGGAAAAGCATTCGCATCCACACGCTTGGCCTTCGCCAACTATAAGACCAAGATGACTGCCCTCCGACGCCCTGATGGATTTTTCACATCTTCCAGAAAGACAATGGAGATTATCCATGACTTCTACTCAGATCTCTTTGATTACCACGCACACCTGCCCACATATCAAATTCCAAAGGATGGATATGTCAATCCCAACCGTTCTCCTTTCTGAAATCTGACATGCCATTGCGCCGGTAAAGAAGGAAACAGCACGAGGCCCAAAGTCAGACCCGAACACCTCAAGATTCTGCCATCAATACTCATCAATACACTAGCTCAGCTCTTCACACACTACCTGTCCGAATGCAAGGTGCCCTCACAATGAAAAACCAGGAGGACAGTTCTACTGTTCAAGAAAGAAGACATTCACGACATCGGGCAACTATTGCCCCATCTGCTTGTTGTCTGTCATCTACAAGCTGTTCACTAGAGTCATCCTGAACAGGATTGGTAGAACACTAGATGAAGGACAACCATGCGAGCAAGGTGGCTTCCGGAAAGGATTCAGCAGAATCGACCATATCCACATGGTAACCAAGTTCATTGAGGTTTGTAGGGAGTACAAGATGCCACTCTGTCTCATGTTCATTGATTTAAAGAAAGCCTTTGATTCTGTGGAGACTGAAGTGGTCATCGAACCCCCAGCCAAACAGGGTGTTCAAACCCAATACATCAATATCCTTTATGAGTTGTATTACGGATTCACCACCAGGATCTCACCATTCTACAAGGAAGTGATCATTGATGTCAAAAGAGGGGTTTGGCAGTGTGATACTATTCCACCAAAACTCTTCAGTGCCACCCTCGAGAACATCATGCAACAATTAGAATTGGAAGGAATGGGAGTGAAGATAGAAGTTCTAATAACACCAAACATTAGCTAAGTGGCAGAAATGCTGGCTGGCTTCGACCGAGAACGTGGAAAGATAGGTCTAGAGCTGAATCTAACAAAAAATTATGTTTATGAAAAATGAACTAGTTCCAGAGGCACCATTCACTCTCAATGGAAGATATCTCTGAATGCAGCAGTTATGTGTACCTAGGTCGAGAAGTCAACATGATGAGAGACCTAAAACCTGAGCTGTGCAGGAGGAAGAGAACAGCATGGAATGCCTTCAAAGGCATCGAAGAAATAGCTAAAAGGACAAAGAACCTCCGACTCCGGGCACATCTCTTTGACTCCACCATTCTCCCTGCATTAACATACGCATCAGAGACCTGGGCCCTCACGAGAGCAGGATGAGAATGCTATTCGGGTCTCCCAGAGAGGAATCGAAAGAGCTATGCTTGGAATATCATGCCTCACTCAAGTGAGAGAAGGGAATCCCGGAATTCTGACCTTCGCCGCTATTCCAGGATCAGGGATGCTGTCTCATTTGCCAAGGCATCGAAAATCAGATGGCTGGACATGTAATGCTATTTGGAGATAACCGCTGGACTAGAGCCGCTACCAACTGAACCCCACAGGATGTCAAAAGATCACGTGGCCACCCACCTACAAGATGGTCAGACTTCCTTGTCAAGGCTCTGAAGGAACGGTTTGGGGCTCTTTGTATTCCTGAATCAACCAGATGCTATTGGGCTACATTGGCATGTAATAGGGTCCAATGGAAATGTACTGGCACCCACTCGAGCAAATCGATGAATAACGGGATTCAAATGATCAAGTGATCAAGTGATTGAACAACATTTATTCAATTATACCGTTCTACAAAGCTAGTGTGGCCTTATTGTAAAGTATCAGGACTGAGAGTAATCCAGGACTCCCCATGCATAAAAGTCAATAATTCCATACAGCGACTCCTCTGCTGACCATTAATCTGTACTGACCCAAACACACAGGATGCATTGCTGGGAGCACGAGTAGGGGTGATAAGTGGAGGGAGAAATAACATGGGCCATGAGGAAATATTGAAGTGAAGGTTTGATCTACCGCTTCAGCTATGATGAACATTTGACTGGTGTCCATGTATATCAGTGCCCATGAAACACAAAGGCTCTAAGATCAGTGTTCTTTAGACAGTCCGGCCTGCTGGGATTTATACTCACCAAATGCTGACAGAGTAAGGAGAATTGATGCCAAGGCTGCTGTGAAGAGTCACACTCCATGCACCTGCAGGCTACCTGGTCTCCAACAGGCTCCAGGTTAACCCAAAATTCATAACAAACACAAACTGTCAACAGTACAGGGAAAATGTCCTTGACATCTCAATGAAGCATAGTTTCACTTTTTTGGTTTCAGATTTTGGTTTAGTTTTTGGTTGATGCTCAGCTCTGGTCAGGGTTACTACTGGATCTGTGTTCAGATATAACCTCCTGACTATGGATGGCAGATAATAAGCTAAGTTGTGGATCAGAACCAGTAAATTAAGTGCAAGTCAAGTCCCTGAGTACTGTACTGCATCTACATGCAAAGTGCCCTGTTCACTGGGGGTCATGGATATTCTTGTCTAGATACCGGGCCTTTTCTTACCAGTACGTGCTATCAGCACACTGAAAAAAAACCATTTAATCTTTTGCTGTGTGACTGTATATCTGCATAATGAAATAAATTTAATTCACTTCATGATTTATCCCAAAATATAAATGAGAATCCAAATATTTTAAGTTTACATCATAAATATTTTCAGGCTGTAAGATCACAGTTTTATGGATATTTTCCTGGTCACAAAACATACCCAGGTTACACACGTGCTCTGAGTACTGCTTTCTCTCTATGGCCAAAGCAAACTTTATATGCAGAAATAGGACAAGCAAATCATCTTCTGCAATGATGAAAACAGCCCAGCCCAGCCTCAGCTTCACGAGAGGAGTCAGTTCAGGGGTTCTCCGGGCCCATCCTGAGTCAGACAGAACCAACATGGAGTGTGGGCTGAGCTGGCTGCTCCTGGCTGCTGTGTTAGGAGGTCATTCATGGGCCCCAAGAGACATGGAGCATGGGAGTGAGGGCAGTGGCGGATCCTCTATGTGACAAGTTTCCTGACAAGGATGTCTTTGTGTTTGCAGGGGTCCAGTGTGAGGTGCAGCTGATGGAGTCTGGGGAGACATGGTGCGACCCGGGGTCCCGGAGACTCTCCTGTGCAGCCTCTGGATTGCACTGGTGACTACTGGATGAGCTGGGTCTGGCAGGCTCCAGGGAAGGGCCTAGAGTGGGTCTCACGCATTAGTAATACTGGCAATACTATAAACTATGTTGACTCTGTGAAGGGCCGATTCACCATCTCCAGAGAGAACAGCAAGAACATGTTCTATCTGCAAATGAGCAGTCTGAAGGTGGAGAACATGGCCCTGTACTACTGTGTGAGACACACAGTGATGGGAAGGCCCTGTGGGGCCCAGGCACAAACCACCTGCAGGAGGAAGCAGGGTGTGCTTCAGGGGTGCAGGCCCCCAGGAGGCTCTGAGGACTCACCCTTGAGGAAACATTGTTCATGACCAAATGAATCATCTTTCTGTGGAGATCAGGGACTGACTTGCCCCTCAGCTCTCAGATGACCCCATGGGCACCTTCTCCTGTGGGTTGTGGCTGTGAGTCTGCCATGCCCACTGTGGGCAAGGAAAGACTTTGTCACACTCTGCTTCTGTTGGGAAGTTTCCAGTGAGAGTGCAGTAGGCACATAGGAAAAGGGTCCCACCCATGAAAAGGGAGTTCTTGGCTGTACAAGAAAAAAACATCCAACCCCATTAAAAATCACTTCACTTGTATCATTTGTCTTCCCTTTGTTCATCTATTTGCTCGAGCACGTGACAGTAATGTCTCCAATTGTTGGATATGAGATCCATCATTGTTACTGTTTTTGGCGTAGCGAACACACCATGGAGAGCTTGCCAGGTTCTTCTGTCTTTCTGGGTTCACCATAGGGAACCATCTGGGACGGCTCCATTAAGAAATGGAGACAAGAAATTAACAAAATTTCGACAAAGTAGAAATTCAAATGACCAAATGCATATGAAAAAGTGCTCTTCATCATTATTTCACAAGGAGATGCAAATCATAACAATAATGATATATCATCTCACACCACAGAGACTGGCACACATGTAAAAGGGCAAGAACAACGGAACTGGTGCGGATGCAGTGACAAAGGAACTCTCGTCCACTGTTGGTGGGAATGTCTTCTGGTCCAGTCCTTTGGGAAAACAATATGGACATTCCTACAATAGCTAGATATTGAGTTCCCATTTGCACATTAATACTGCTCCTGGACATATACACTGGGTGCCCAAAAACACAATCAGAAACGCTATTTGCAATTCTATATCCATTGCAGCACTATTCAAAACAGTCAGAATATGGAAGAAACCTGGGTCCCCAAGAACAGAAAACTGAAGACTGGCTAAAGAAAATATGGTACATCTACACAATAGAATACTATGCAGTAGTCAGAAAAAAAAAAAAACAATCATGAAATTTGCTTACAAATGAATGGACATGGAGATTATCATACTGAGTGAAATTAGTCAGAAGGGAAAGGACAGATATAGAATGACTGCATTAATTAGAGGGATAAAAATATATACTAGTGTTCTACTAATTGTGGGAAATGGTGACACCAGAATAGAAATGAGCATTGAATGCACACAAAGGGATTTCCATAATACATAATATATCAGTTACATGATATACCAGTTTTCTATTAATTGTTGGTAATGTTCACTGAGCATTGAATGCAGGCAAAGGATTTACATGATAAACCATACATGTTTGTAGGGTAAGCCACAATGTTCGAGAGAAGAGAGGGAAAAAGAGAGAAAAAGAGAAAAGGAAAAGTACCTGCCATGGAATCAGGCTGGGGGAGCAGGGAGGGATTCGGGGACATTGGTGGTGGAAAATGTGCACTGGTGGAGGGATCGTTGCTGGAACACTGTATGACTGAAACCCAAACATGAAAATATTTGTAAATTTATAGCTCACTGTGGTATAATAAAATAATATTTAAAAAAATAAAAATAGAAAATGAAAAAATACCAACTAGTCCTAAGGCTACTGGACACAGGAACAACTGCCCAATAAGGGCTTTACCTGGTGCCACTGCAGCCCAGAGAAGGCTGAATGGCCCGTGGAGCCAAGCTCTAGCAGAAACAAAGGCCAGGAACAGATGTCAAAGAAGATTAATTGTTCCCAACTCTTCCCTTGGCAGCCGCCCTAGCCAAGGACTCTGAGCTAGGTGGAAGTCCAGCATGGGTCAGCTTGGGAGACCCCTTTGGAAGCTGAACTGAACAAAGGAAGCTCATGACATGTGCTTCCAGAGCACCTGAGTTGCCTGCACATGTGTGTTGCAGCCTGTGCACATGGTACCTAGCACAAGTCACCCGCATCCCCCTCCTCGAGACGTGAACTTTCCTACTTCAATGCACGGACATGGACTGAGGCTCTCTCTACTCTGGGGAAGCCCATGTATCTTTGCATGCATTGTGTTCCCTCTCTCTCTCTCTCTCTCTCTCTCTGTGTCTCACTGTATGTCTCTTTCTCTCTCTTTATCTCTCTGTGTCTCCTTCTGTATCTGTATCTTTCTCAATCCCTCTCACAGTGTGTATCTCTCTTTCAGTCCCTCTCTCAGTCTCTTTCTTAGTCCCTCTCTTTTTCTGTCTCTCTCTCTTTTCTCTCTCTCTCTCCGCCATCTAGTTACCCTTCCTAAGAGTAAGAAGTTTTGGGACTAGACTGTAAATTCCTCCCCGCCCCTCACACGCTGACCCACTGGAGCAGCACCCCTGTCTTGTTCACCTTCCAAAGTCCCTAGTTTCACAACAAATAGACCATCAAGTCTGTCTTAAGGAATTGAAAGAGATATGCTGTTTCAATGCCAATGACAAAAACAAAGACTGATACTGTGATCTTACTGTGAATCACACTATCATACAAGGACCCAATGACTGTATCACTGTATCACTGTCTTCCCGTTGTTCATTGATTTGCTCCAGTGGGCACCATTAAAATCTTCATAGTCCTGTCTCAAGCAAGTGTAGCCCAAGGGCAGTTGTTTGCTCCAGGGACAGGAAGAGCCACAAACCATTCTTCAGGTCAAGGAATTGAGGTCCATGATTGTTACTAGTTTTTGACATAACAAATAAAACAAGGGCAGCTTGCAGGGCTCTGCTGTGTAGGCAGTATACTCTCAGTAGAAGACTCTCATCTTGAGCATTTACTGCTGACTAAACGAGGATAAAAAGCTGCAGTCCAGGAGTATAAGCACAGGGGGCAGGTTTTCTCTCCAGGGTCCCGGTTTCCTGTGGGAACAGCAGCAGCAAAACACTCTAATGAGCATGTTGGAAGGATTGTGTGCCACCGTCCGTGTTTCCGTCTAACACTGATTCACTGGGAGAATTTACACACTCAGGGAGAAAAGACAATATTAACAGCTGTTTCTAGGGTGTCAGGACATCTCACAGCTGGACAGTGGAGAGAGCTGGGCATGAGAGTGGATTCAAACTGGCCCCTGCTGTCCACAACCGAACAACTATATCTTCGAGTCCAGAACAAACACAAGGGTCTCTGCCATTCAGGCTCTCAGTAACTTGAGATAACATCCACAGTCCAGAGCGGACCCTGGTCTCTGTTGCAAAAGATGCTCCAGAATCCTCAGATCTGAGCTCTCATCTCAGCCATCAGGATCCTCTGTCCTTGCCTTCCTTTCCCAACTCAGTACCTGACCATCATTGAAACTTTTCTGATCTCAGACAAATCAAATAGAAAATAATTATATGCTTTCTTGAAGTTCACAGAAAAGATTCCAAATATTCAGTGAAGCCCAGAAAAGAAGCTGAGCAGAGTTGGTTGGGGACATGAGGACAAGAATCCTGGGACTGCAGGGCAATGTGCAGAGGCACAGTCCTAGCCTTGGCTAGAAAATATCTGCCTCTTCAGCTCTGTCCAGTTCAGGCCTCAGTGCCACAGCATCAACTGACAGTGTCGTAACTGAGAGTCCTAATGAGTCATTACTGTGTGTGTCTCATTGAATTATTTCAGTGTGTGACTTGTGAGGTCTTCACTGAGTGTCCTCTGAGTCATTACTGCATGTGCTCTGCTGAATCATCACAGCGACTATCCTGCTGAGTCATTACTGTGTGTGTCGTGCTCATTCATCATTGTGTGTCATGCTGAGTCATCACTCCATGTGTCCTTCAGTCATCAATGTGTGTCCTGCTGATTCATGACTGTGTATCCTGCTGAGTAATCCTGTGTGTATCCTGCTGAGTCATCCTGTGTGTATCCTGCTGAGTCACTCTGTGTGTATTCTGCTGAGTCATCACTGTGTGTCCTGCTGTGTGTCATCACTAAGTATGTCCTGTTGAGTCCTTACTCTGTGTGTTCTGCTGAGTCACTAGTATGTGTGTCTGCTTAGTCATTGTGTGCAGTCCCTACTGAGTCATTGTATATGGTCCTGCTCAGCCACTACTGCCTTTTGAGGTTCTACAGGGCGAATAATTATGATTTGACAAAAAAAAATAACTATAAAATAAACGGCACCTCAGGGTCAAGGAGAGACCTCACAGGATAAAGTGTTGCATTGTGGTAAACTGTGCTGGTCCAATCCCCCACAGCCCTAGTTCTTTGACAAATATCTGGATGTGGAGGGTTCTGAGCAGGTTTAGGTGCTCCTGGCCAAGCCAAAGATGCAAGGTAGGTGACCTTAGCAGAGGCAACTTCTTTGCCCTGCTACAGTCCATCATCGGTGAGAATGAATAAATCCGTCCTATAACTGCCTTATGCTTTTGGTATGAATGTTCTACTACAAGTGACAAAAATTTTCACTTAGTGGTGACTGAATAAGTTCTACTGATTTGATTGATCTTGGATTATACCTAGGTCTGTATGAATTCAATGGACAATTTAATTGACTGTCCAAATTTTGTGAACACAGAGAGAGAACAGGAGCAAACACACAGGGACATGGGGGCAGGAGCCTGTCTACAGTGCAGAGGCCTGGTGGGGTGTTTGGTCATCAGGGACCTGAGAAACGGGGACTCTCCTCACAGCTGCCATTTCCCCTGAACAATTCCTGTTTCCTGAGAGCTCCTCAGCACGTTTTCTGTGCTGGAGGAAGAGGTCCAGGTCTGACCAGGGCCCCAGGGAGAGGCCTGAGTGCTGTGAGCCACAGTCAGCACATCCTCCCTGGGGAGCCCAGACACCAGCCGACACCGTGGCCCCCGTCTTTCTCCACAAAGGGTCTCCCCATGAAATCAGCACTTGGGACCCATGATTAAAACAACGCCCACACTCAGCCCAACTCGGGTTCCCTCTCCCATGACACAGAGTCTGAGATCATGGATCTCATGGGCACGAACGTGCATCAGTGCTGGTTCCTCTCTTTCTGGTGGCAGCTCCCAGGTGTGAGTATCCCCTGGATAGAGGCTCAAAGGTGGGGATGGGGCCTCTGAGCAGTGACTCACTGGTGGTGTCTGTCCCCAGGTGTCCTGTCCCAGGTACAGCTGCAGGAGACGAGACTCAGCCTGGTGATACCCTTACTGATGCTGTCCCTCACCTGTTCCATCCCTAGATTCTCTCTAACCAGCTATCATGTGCACTGGGTCTGCCAGGCCCCTGGAAAGGGGCTGGATTGGGTTGGTGCTATATGGTGTGATGGAAGCACTAACTATAAACCAAGTCTTCAATCGCGAGTCAGCATCACCAGGGACACCTCCAAGAACCAAGTTTACTTAAAACTGTGCAACTCAAACAATGAGGACACAGCCGTGTATTATTGTGCAAGAGACACAGTGAGGGCAAGTCCCTGTGAGCCTAGACACCAACTGGCTGAGGAGACAGGGGGAGCTGTGACCCCAAGAGGTGCTCTGCTCCCTGACTCCAGGGCTGACTCCAGGGGCTGGTGGAGAGGGGCATGTAAGGGGATAGTCCTCTTCTCTTGACTGAAATCACGATCACGATCTTCCCGTTGATCATCTATTTGCTAGAGCAGGCACCAGTAATATCTCCATATGTCCTGTCTCATGCCAGTAGAGCCAGGGGCATCGGCTTGCTACAGGAACATAAAGAGCCTCAAGACATTATATTAGGTCATGGGAATGACCTAATATAATTGTTACTGGAATTTGGCATATCATATACAACACGAGAAGCTGGCCAGGTTTGTCGAGCGGGAGGCAAACTCTTTTAAACACCTCCAAATAAAGCATTTATTGATGAACCGCAGCGCCGCAAGCGGCCCCCCTGAGCCGGGCTGTGATGGGCTGGTCTGCTGGGTGGAGTTCTGACGAGAGGGAAGTCCAGAAGTGGAAAATGGCGGCGCCCGTGGAGTGAGGAGCGGTGGTCTGGCTTGTTGTGAGGCTCTGCCGAGGTGGTGGGCCAGGGCTAGAACCTGCCATGCCTCCCGACTGCCTCATGAACGGCTGTGCACAGGGAGAGCAAGGAACAGCTCTGCCCCATGTGTGAGAGTCTCTGGACCAGCATACCTGGGCCGGATTGAGGAAAAAGCTGCGGCAGGGTGGGTGTCGGTGATCCGGGCTGTGATGGGCTGGTCTGCTGGGTGGAGTTCTGACGAGAGGGAAGTCCAGAAGTGGAAAATGGCGACACCCGTGGAGTGAGGAGCGGTGGTCTGGCTTGTTGTGAGGCTCTGCCGAGGTGGTGGGCCAGGGCTAGAACCCGCCATGCCTCCCGACTGCCTCATGAACGGCTGTGCACAGGGAGAGCAAGGAACAGCTCTGCCCCATGTGTGAGAGTCTCTGGACCAGCATACCTGGGCCGGATTGAGGAAAAAGCTGCGTCAGGGTGGGTGTCGGTGATCTGGGCTGTGATGGGCTGGTCTGCTGGGTGGAGTTCTGACGAGAGGGAAGTCCAGAAGTGGAAAATGGCGGAACCCGTGGAGTGAGGGAGCGGTGGTCTGGCTTGTTGTGAGGCTCTGCCGAGGTGGTGGGCCAGGGCTAGAACCCTTGACTGAAATACATAAAGCAAATTTAATAAACCATTTATGTACATTTTAGCTATTACTGCCTCTCCAGTACAAGTTTGTTCTTCCCCTGTCTCAGAGTCCACTAGAGACTTTTTGTCCCATACGTAAGCTGTGACCGATTTTAATTCCTACAAAGGTCATTGCTCTTCACAGAAAGGAGGATTTCACCCCTTTTTATTTTGCTTTCTTCATTGAAGGGACACAATTCCCTCTGTGTGTTGATGCTTGTGAGTCAACCCTCACTGCAATTGTCCCAGCCCAAGTTCCTGCAGACCCCCACACTCTGCTGTGTCCCCTTTGCCCGCCTTTTCTTTCCTGTGATCTCAGCCCCCACCCAACTTCTCTTGGGACCCTAAGTGTGGTTAGGGTGCAGGGGCTGTTACTATGGGTTCTGCCCACTCTGATGCTTTGTGCTCATGTACCACAGAAGACTGGCATCTTCTGAATTTATCCCTTTCCCTCTGATGTACTTCACTTCATCTGATCCTTTGCACTTACACCCATGCTTTAGTAAAGTGTGACAGTTCCCGCATGTCATATAACTGCATGGCAGCCCATATATCTACACCACAACTTCTTATCATGAAACTGTCTAAAACATTAGGATTGTCTCCAGTCCAGGACACTCTACAGATGCTGCAACTAATGTATCTTTACACACATCTCCTCAAGTTGATGTTTTCATGTTTGGGTGTAGGTGCCAAGAGTGGAATCACTGGCAATTACAGAAACTCTGCTGTCACTTTGCAGAGAAATCTGCTAGTGCTTTCGCAGATATTGAATTTGACAATATTCTCAACCAATGAGGAAATAGTATTCCCTTTTGAAGACATCCCAGCCAACACTGTCTTTTTTCCAGTCTTGATATAGGCCGTTGGTCACATGGGAATCTGCATTGTCCTTCTGATTTATATTTTACTGTCAGGAAGAGTTAACACCCATATTTTATTAGACTACAGCTCATGGGAGTGTCTCCCTGAGGAAAGCATCTGCCATTTCCACACGCCATGTTAAGATGTTGATTTGTTTTTTATTGATGTGCTTCCTGAGTGTTCTGAGTTTCTTCGATATTAGCCCACTATCTGACGTATGGTTGTTCAACTTTTCTAGTATCACATCATGTATCTTCATGGTAGTTGTTCAAGTTTGTTATATGTAGGGGTAAAATGCAGTTTTACTCAATCTCCCCATAAACGCCTTTGTATTAAGAAATTCCTTATTTATTTTTTTGAATTTTTTTATTATACCACCGTGAAACATACAATTACAAAGGTGTTCATAATTGGTTCTTGGTAATACAGTATTCCAGCACCCATCCCTCCACCAGTGCCCCATTTCCACCACCAATGTACCCCTCCCCCTCCCGTCCCCCACCCGCCTTAATAGCAGGTACCCCAATAAAAGTGGGGAAGGGAACAAAAAAAAAGAACCTGCCATTTAGGCAGGATGTGGGAGGGGGAGGGAATTGGGGACATGGGTGGTGGTTGAGGGGCACTGGTGGAGGGCGGGGTGCTGGAACACTGTGTGACCGAAACCCCCAAGCGTGAACAATGTTGTAATTGTATATCTCACGGTGGTATAATAAAATGTTAAAAAAAAAAGAAATTCCTTATCAAAGTGAGCTAAGTGCAGTGACCAGGAAGTCAGCCAAAGGTGGGAGCTCAAATTTGGGAAGAGATGAACTGTTCATAAGCCATGAAGATAACCAGAACAGAAAAGAAAGAACCCCAACCAGCCTATGTCCTAGGTGGGAAGGAAAGGGGGCCACAAACACAAGGAATAGATTGATGAATATCTACCCAGGTTGTAAAATAAGCCTTCCCTAAAGTGGGCTTCCTAGAGGACTCTTGGCTAAAGTGGTCCTAAAGATAACAATAGGTACATGAACAGATTCTCAACACCACTTTCATCAAGTATGCAAATGTAAACAATAATGATATATCACCTCATTCCAGGGAGATTGGCACCATCCCTAAGGACCACAACACCCAGTGTTGGCATAAGTGTGGGGAGACTTCATCCTCATTCCCCCTTGTAGGAATATCTACTGGGTCAACCTCTTTGGAAAACAATGTGGACACTTCCCAGGAAATTAAGAATTGAGCTTATATGTGACCCATAAATTCCATTCTTGCAAGTACCTTCAGGGGAAATTTCTTGGGCCCCAAACCACCCATCAAAAATTTCAGTCACAATAGTCAATATCCAGAAAGAAAGTGAATATGCAAGAAAAGATGAACAGATAAAAAAACACTGCAGTGTTTGCAGTCAACAGAATACTATGAATCTCTCTGACAGAAAAAGGAATCAGTTTGTCCCTTGGTGGAGGGAACCGGATGGTGCAATTGAGTGAAGTCAACCAGAAGGAGGGCAGACACAGAACGATCTCTCATATGTGGGTCTGAGGAAGCACAGTGAGGGGACTCGCAGGGGACCAGACACAACAGACCTGAGCACTGGCTTCCAGAACTGAGAGTTCCAAGGGCTGTGAGGGGCGGTGACGGGAGGAAACCTGAGTCAGTGGTGGTGGGATGCAGACACTGGGAGAGTCTGTGCTGTGGGGAAACTGAGGCCTGAAACCCATCACAGCAGTGCAGCAAGTCACTGTGCTTAAACCTTTTTGTAAATAGGATATTGTGGACTCAAGGAAGAAACTTCAAAATGATATGGACTACCATTAAACTAAGAAAGAATTTAAAATATACATAAAGAATAAGCTGTAAATAGTGCATCTCATGAAAATAAAAATGGAGTAGAAATTTTTATGGCATGTGGTCCAACACTGAGCTGTATTTATGTTGAAATATTGGTTTAACTTACTTTGGGTTATTTAACGTGGAATCAGAGAACTATCAAAACAAATAGCACCCTCTTTGTAGGCATTGAGCACTAGCCCTAAACTAATATGTCACTTGTCACTTGTCTTTCCATTGTTCATCAATTTGCTTGAGCGGGCGACAGTAACGTCTCCATGCATTGGGAATGAAGTCCAGTATTGTTACTGTTTTGACATATTAAGTACACCACTGGTAGCTTTCCAGCCTCTGCTGTGGCTCTAGGTTCATACCAGGGGCCCAGTCTTTTCTATGTCTGACCATCAACCATCCAGGGACCATGGGGCAGAGTCCTGGGTGTAGACAAGCCTGTCTCCTGTCTGTCACCTGCCCAAATAGCTGAGCACCACAGCCACACCTGAAACACCTCTAGGGGCAGGGGGAGGTATTGTAATGAGTCTAAATTCTATGAGCAAAAGCTAGGAAGAGAGAGTGAGCAAAATAATGTATACTGATAGAAGACTGATTAATGTTGGAGGGAACATTCCAGAAGAGTGAAGCATATTCTGTGGGAAATAAATCAGAGGAATCTCAGACTTGGAAATCAGACTTTTAATCTTCACCATCTTCATGCTTTTCTGAGTCTTTGTTTTTCTCTCTTGAAAGTCAGTTCTATCTACTTACCAAAATGTCTTGGATGCTGTGTTAGAGAACGAAGATGGAAAAAAAGCTCATTCTGTGAGTTTGGTTTGTTAGCACGTTGCAATTATTTACATTTCAGGTTATTTTTGATCCATGTACTTTTTATTCCCAATTATGTCACTTCTCCAGTACTCTAAGATTTGAAGAGTTCCATTACTCTAATCTTTGAAGAGTGGGTCATGGGAAGTTTGACAGCAGTAAAAGGTGTCTCGATGTGCAATTGACCAAAAGGAGTTAAAACCAGGCATGTTGTGAATCTGAACAGTTGCTGGCAGTGTTCACCTGGTTTACATCTCTCAGATGGGAGAACATGAAGAAGTCTGGGGTGCGAAACTAGCTGCCTCCTGTGTATCACCACCAGAATTCCAAGTGATTTTCCCCAACTTCCATTCCATCCTTTCCAGCCTGTTCCCTCTGCAAGCACAGAAATTGAAAAAAAAATGTAGATCTGGTTGTACTGCATGTTCTCCCCTCATGTCCACAAATATATACAGTCCTTAAGCAGTTTCTTTTTTTTTTTTTTTTCTTTTTGAGTCACACCTGGCTCTGCACTCAGGAATTACTCCTGGGGTACTCGGGGGACCAAATGGGATGCCTGGGATCGAACCTGAGCTGGCACAGGCCGGCGCATGCAAGGCAAATGCCCTACCCACTGGGCTATCGCTCCGGCCCCCTGTCCTTAAGCAGTTTAGCTAATGATGCAAAGAAATTGAAAAAAAAATCTGTTTTGATTTCTGCTTAGATATCATTGCTGACACTGATTATATATCATTGCTGACAGCTCCTTCTTTTTAGCCATAGGTAGTTCATTGTTTTCTTGTTGTGCAGGATTAGTGCTGTTCCATAAATAGAGTTTCAATTTTACAAGTTGAGGGGTTTTGTTCTCTTTGGCTCACCAATGAGTGACCAGGAAGGAGCAAGAAACAACAGTAGTGAATCTGGAGGCACCTTCCCTGTTCCTGCCCTGAACAGTGGGTCATTTCCTGCAGGAACAGAACCTGTTGCAGCACTCCTAAGGGCCGCTGCATCTGCTTTGAATTGCCGCCTGCAAATCACTTCGTAGATAAGGGGGTAGTCTAAATGTGGCAGTTTATCTGACCATGTATTCTGTACTAGCTGGTATAAATATTCTCCCATGCTACCACAATCATGTGGGACTAGCTAGATCTTACTAGCATATTAGTCTGGCCACGTAGGACCCCTTGAAAGAATGGCCCCTCGCCCACAGAACACAAAGACAGGAACCAGAGGTAACTGATAAAATGGAGGTAACTGATAAAATGATGACTCAACTGAAAGTAACTGATAAAATGATGGCTCGACAAGACAAGAGCACAGCAGGAAGGACCTTAAGCAAATAATTCCAGGGAGGGCTATAAGGCAAACATTCCCGAGAGGTTGCGTCTGATGTCCCCCTCTATATTTGGTATGGTAGGTGACTGGGCCCATGCCGTGCCAAATATGGAAAGAAGTATTAGGCATACTCAGATTGGTGGGTGGTGGTTACCTGGTGCAGAGTGATTGGCTGCCTGCTCACAGACCTTGATGTAATATTTTAAACCTATTGGATAGTTATGCGCGGGCTTTTCTGTAGCGTGGGAATTATTCTTTGAAAGATCGTCCCTGGAAGGCGCCGGGCTCTTAGCTACTGACCGCTTGGGGTCACGCTATGAGCCCGAGTATACTACGCTTATTAATAAAACCCTTGCTTTTGCATAGAACTTGGTCTCTCAGAGTTTTCCTTGGTAGGTGCGACGTTCCTAGGCTCCCAGTCAGTCACCCCATCGGGTGGCCAACCCCTTACACCCTAAGTAATTAGACCAGAGAGAAATGCTGTTTGCTTCCAAGCAAACAAGCATGGCTCCCTGATATACTCAAAGGCAACTAAAATATAAAACTACAATGAAGTAGAAGAGACTTGTGAAGGCTTGGAGAAATATTTAACTGGCATTAGTTTTAGTCTTTAGTACAGAGACATGCCATCTCAGAAACCCCCTTCTCTACCCTATAAAGGCATTTCCAGGCAGATCTTGGCTCAAACATTAGCATACAAAAGGGCCTAGGTGAGGTGCAGGGAGGGATTACCTAAGGGCATTTGACCCTCCCTGCTTTCCATAACAGTGGGAGGAAGGTCTGAGTTGCAGGGGTATAAAACTAGCCTATTTCCTCTCTCGTGGCTTCTTCTTGGGCTCTCTGTTTGTGAGCTCTCACCCTTCTTGGAAGTCTTGTCTTCTCCTTTTACAAGGCCTTTACACGTGGTGGCCGCCATCTTGGCCTACACGTGGCTGGGGTTCTAGCCTGGAATCCTAAGCACCGGGCTTTTCCTTTTGCTGATTTGTATGCCTGAACCTGTGATAAGTAAAGCCTTTTAAAACTGCATCGGATTCCTGAGTTTTTAATCCATTCCTCGCCCGGCCGGAGGTAAAAGGGAACTTCGCTTTGCGGCACTGTCGGAGACCCGGCGTAGCTCCTTGACAAGAACCCATGCTGGAGTCTTGTCTGATGAACTTGGCAGAAATAGTTATGGGCATTTGACGTTTCTCTGGACAACTTGACTCTACTTTGACTCACGTCCACAGAACTCTGTGCCTTTTCCGCACTAGTCCAGGATGGTGTGCATGACCCTGGGGATATGGCGGGGGGGATTCTCTTGAGTGTTCTACCTAATGACAGTGGTCTGGAGGGCTTAAGGTCCAAATTGGCACTTTCTAGGTCACAAATAGCTTCCAGTGTTCAGGTCCTTCTTGCAGACATGACTATGAACTCGGGGGCCCACAGAGACCCAAACCAGGCTCCTTTCCACTTCATGGAGGACCTTGCGGTGCCAGGCATCAGTTATCCTTTAGCACCAGAGTCTTACTGATCCAGGCTATGTCTCTGTGCCCAGGGAGGGAGGCTGGAGGAGCTCAGCTTTAGGAACACTCTCTGGCAACTCAGCATGGGATCACAAATTGCTCAAGTATTGCCTGGAGTGAGAAACAAAGGGTCTAGCCCTTGAACAATGTTAAACTGTCTTTTTCAAGAGAGACTTCATTCAGCTTTGCAAATTCCACGTTACCTGCCTTCCCTTGTCATCTAGGTCAAGATTTGTTCTTATAGAATGTTGCTAGGGCAACAATGCCTGTGGCTTTGTAAGGTATTTCAGGAGGTGCTGAAGAGCTCTCTCCATCTGCTGGCGAAACTACTTGGGGATGAGAGAGGCCTTATGTCATTTTTGTCTCATATTAAGATCAAATTAATCAGCATTTCACAAATAAATTTCACAGGAGAATAGCAATTCTCAGATCGGTGTTCCTAGGTTTCCGGACACAAAATTCTTCATTGCACTGCCCCGGCATGATATACTGAAATATAAAACAGGGGATATGGTCGGACCCCACAACTCAGCAGAACCCACCCAAGAGGTGCTGATCTCAAGACCAATTCATCAGATTAGCAGAGTTCAAGCCCAATTATGTGGCTTTTGGAGGCTGAAGTCACAGGGCGTTCATGGAGTTGGATCTGGGGTCACCATTCCCGTCTCTGGCCTGTCCCGGAAATCTGGTGGCCCTGGCCATGAACTTCCTTAGGGTGATCAGCCATCATGCAGAGACTCAGGCGCGTGGGGAGAGCTGCCATCTGGCTCTCCCCTAGCTCAGGTGACCATGAGGCTCCCAGGAGGCAAGATGGGTTTTGGGATTTGGCCCATCACTTCTGTAGGGGCTCAGAAGCAGCCAGATGAGATGTGCTCACCATAATAGCCATGTTTTTGTGGTCCATACTCTACAGCTCATCAGAACCCATCACAGCAGCACTGATCTAAAGACCAGCTCAGCTCAGTGGATTAGCCAAGTTCAAACCCAGGTAGGAGGCTCTCAGAGCCGGGAAGTAACTGGACGTTCTTGGAGGTGGAGCTGGGGTTCCTATTCCCCTCTCTGGCCCATCCCAGAGGCCTGATGTCCCGGCCCACGATCTGCCTTAGGGTGATCAGCCATCATGCAGAGACTCAGATGCAGGGGGGGAGCTGCCATCCAGCTCTCCCCCTAGCTCAGCTGACTATGAGGCTCTCAGGAGGCAAGATGGGTTTTGGGAGTGGACCCATGACCTCTGTAGGACCTCTCAAGCAGCCAGATGAGACTTGTTCACCATAATAGCTGCCTTTTTTCATATTCCGGACACTACAGCTCATCAGAACCTTCCCAAGAGGCGCTGATCTCAAGACCAGCTCAGCAGAGTAACCAAGTTCAAGCTGAGGTAGGCGGCTCTCAGAGACGGAAGTCACCCGGCATTCTTTGATGTGGAGCTGGGGTCCCCATCTCCTCTCTGGCCCATCCAGGAGTCCTGGTGACCCCCCCATCAACTACCTCAGAGTGATCAGTCATCATGCAGAGACTCAGATGCACTGGGGAGATCTCACATCCAGTTCTCCCTGAGTTGTCTGATCACAATGGCCGCAAGGTACATCAAACTAGTGGAACCAGTCATGTTCTAGAATATATTATAATCCACAATGTGTAAGAAATGGAATAAGGCAAGAGTTAGAGAAAGGAGATAAGCAGCCTGCCATGGAGGCAGGCTGCAGGGTTTAAAGGGAGGTGGGAACTTTGGTGATGGGAAATGGGCACGGGTGGAGGGGATGGGTGTTGAAACACTCTAGAACTAAAACTTGAACATGAACATTTTGTAATTTTTATATAATGGTGGTATAATAAAATATTTTTTTAAGAATTAGGCATGCGGTATTTGGTGACTACGCCTACCAGGCATTTTAGGGAGCCTGGACTCGGGCCACCTCCCTCCACCTTGGTTCCCTCCACAAAGGCCTGGCAAGCCCCACCCAGAACTGCTGCAAGGGATTCGGCTGGACACCAGGTATTTAGGTGCTGGAGAAGTCTATGCCTGACCACTCTGTGCTAGACTGCTGGGGCGTCTTGGAGTGGGGGCAGGTTTTTGCTCCTTGGTCTGTCTTCTGCCAGGCTCCCAGAAGTCAGAAAACCTTGCACAACACAACCAAAGTCATCCTTCCGTCCAGACTCCCAGCTGGACACAACTCTGTCCCCATGACATGCGGGCTTCATCTCAAAATCCGGTATACTACAACGTGTGAGAGTCATAGGCTAGGTAAGACAGAGTAGAGAACTGCTTGCTGATAATTATTGAAAATGATGCCCTCCAAGAACTGGACTTTGACTATAGTAAAAAGATGCACATTATAACCTCAAATGCATTTATTACAATCCACAATGTGTAAGAAAGGGGGTGTGAGTTGAGAGAGAGAGAGAGAAAAGAGGAGATAAAGAACTGCCTTGGAGTCAGGATCAGGGATGGTTGAGGAAAGTGTGGACATTGGTGGTGAAAATGGGCATGGGTGGAGGGATGGGTACTAGAACTCTGTATGACTGAATCTCAAACATGAACATCTTGTAATTTTATATCTCAGGGTGGTATAATAAAATATTTTTAAAAAAACAAAATACTGCCTCAGTGAGAGAGAAAAGTGAAAATTGCCTGCCATCGACATAGGCTAGGGGAGGGGGTCAAAATCATGAGACATTGGTGGAGGGAAATTGGCACTGGTGGACGGATGGGTCCTGAAACACTGTATGACTGAAACCCAAATATGAACACTTTTGTAACTGATATCTCACAGTGGTATAATAAAATATAAAAATAATAATAAAAACAAGGGGATAGACAATATTTGAACGACAATTCTGTAACAATACATTAAGTAACTGATATTACCACGTGGCTGTGGGAAAGGATAGAATGAAGAAGTGAATGATAAGTGGCATAGGAAAATGGTGGATTCTTGGGGGACATCGAGGGCAGGTGTGCAAACATCAGCACCATGATGCTGACCCCCTGTACCAATGTACACAAGCCATAAAGTAAAGAAACGTGGCTTCTGCTGGAGCACCTGAGTCAGGGCGCTGCGCTCCACAGCTCTCCTAGACTGGCGCATCTCATAGGAACAAGAGTTGTGATGGGACAGTGCTGGGACCCCAGGCAGGATCCTCCCTGCAGGGCAGATCCGGTCAGCAGGGGGCGCTCAGGGCCACAGCCCAGACTGCAGCCAGGAGCAGGTGCAGAGGGCAGAGTCCCCGCCCTCACCCCACCCCACACTCTATTGGAACAACATGTTCCACGATGATTCGTTACAGGCTTTTAATGTCCAGATCAATTCCCGACCACTGTCACCTTCTCTCCGCCTTTGTCTCCATCCTCAAGCACCCCTCAGCCTTCCCCATAGCAGACCCACAATAATTAATTTTACGTTGCTTTACCACTGTGCGGATAATGAAATAGTCAAGAAATAGTTCCCAGAAGGAAATTTGTTAAACATGTTGTATCCCACCGTGGGGACATTAAGTTCTTGTCTGAGGGCTTCTGAGATGTCGGAGTTAAGCCTTTGGCAGACAGGCTGAGGGTTTTACCCCAAGTCCTCGAGTTTCTGTTTTCAAAGAAAAACACCTGAAACAGGCATCCAGGAAGGAGATTGTGCATGGTGTGGAGACTTCTTTTCAAATACTTTATTTCTTGGAGAGGTTGAAAAGATTACTTGGTGACAATTTTATATACATAGTTTCTAGTATCTATAGAAATAATGAGAGCTAAAAACCGTAATACAAGTTTGACTTTTTTTTTATTTTTTGGGCCACACCTGGCAATACTCAGGGTTACACCTGGCTCTACACTCAGGAATTACTCCTGGCGGAACTCAGGGACCATATGGGATGCCAGAGATTGAACCGAGGTTGGCCGCATGCAAGGCAAATGCCCTACCCGCTGTGCTATTGCTCCAGCTCCATGTTTGACTTATTTTTAAAACATAATGAGAACTTTAAACAAACTGATTCCAAAATACCTCACATCAAAGCCCAGAGAAAGTGCAGGGATCTGAGCATTCAGAGGGTCTCTGTGAGGAGCACGTCCTGCCAGCCCCGTCTCTCGGTGGAGACACTCAGTTTTCTCAGCGTCCAAGAACACAGAATAGTCTCATATCCTCAAACAATAAATACTCAGGGACTTGACAATGAAACTCTGGTTCTACTTTACTTGGGCCAAGTATACAGCTAAAAATTTTTCTTCCTAATGAATATGCAAATATATTGAAGTCTACTGAATTAAAACAGGGATATCTGTATCAGAGAACATCTCACAACTGAAGACACTTGCCTAAAGTAGTGAGAGCACAGCCCCCACCATGGACTGGACATGGAAAATCCTCTTCATGCTCGCAATGGCAACAGGTAAGAGACCCAGTCCCTGGACTAAGTAGGGGGCCAGGGCCATCCAGGGGAGTCTATCCACTCCTGTCTGCTGTCCACAGGTGTGCACACAGGTGCAGCTGGTGCAGTCAGTGGCTGAGGTGAGGAAACCTGGGACATCAGTGAAGATCTCCTGCAAGGCATCCGGATACAACTTTAACAGCTACTGGATGCACTGGGTGCGGCAGGCCCAGGGACAAGGGCTTGAGTGGATGGGCAGGATATACCCTGGTGATGGTGATACAAGATACTCACAGAAGTTCCAGGGCAGAGTCACCATCACTGCAGACAAGTCCACGACCACAGCCCACATGGAACTGAGCAATCTGAGAACTGAGGACTCGGCCATATATTACTGTGCGAGAGACACAGTGTGACAACCACATCCTGAGTGTGTCAGAAACCTGAGGAGAGGCAGCTGTGCCGGGTGAGGAGATGACAGGGACGCCGACCCTCCTGACTTCCTCCTCAGAGAGTCAGGATCTGAGGGCTCACAAGGTCCAGGCTTATTTGAGGAATAGGCTCAGTTTCTCTCTTTGTTTTTCAGCAACAGCCAAGGGAATGAAGCTTTTCTTAAGAACGCCTGCATTGATTCACATTTTCTTGTAGGATATTTGCTCTGCTGCTTCCCAGATGATAGTGGAGTAACTGCTTGCAGGTGATGTCATTGCTGATTCTTGGAGATTAGATCTGTTCATGGAAACTCCAACCACTTCATTTATTTTCTATTTTACCTTGTCTTTGAGAAAATTAAATAAATGGTCGGTGTTGGGTTTCATTCCAACTTACAACAAAAAAAATAGGAGTGCCCAGCTCCAGGTCGCAGGAGAGCTGGGGAAACTGCAGCACTGTCAGGGCCTCATTTTTCTCGTCCTCCCTGCTGTGGGGAGTGCCTGCAGGGACACTGCCCAGACCAGTATCCTCTAAGCTATGTCACTGGAACAGATCTGGTGCTCACAGAGCAGGGCTCAGCATAGGCAGAGTTATGTAACCTGGACTTAACATCTAGACATCATGACATTTCTGTTACTGTTGTGCAAAATTCACACATGTCTGGAGTTATATCTGTGAAGTAATTAGTTGAAATTATGTCGGCAATTACTAGATATCTATTAGATGAACTCTACATATAGGAGAGACCCCTCCTGGAGTGCTGTGGAGCCACGTTCCTGTGGACACATTATTGTCTCCATACTCCATATGGATGCTGCCTTTAGACATGGAGAGTGGAGCAGACCACACTTGATGAATGAGGCCATGGTCCCTTTTCTCCTGTCACATGATGCTATGAAATTGGGCAGGGTCAGTTGTCCTTTCACGACCTTCACAGAGATGTTCCTCAGAATCGGAGGCAGCATATGTATCCCTGCATACCTCACCCTCTTCTACATGAAATGCTGAGCTTTGGGTGTTATGCTCAGGGAAGTTCATAATCCAGCAGAGACAAAGTCTAAGACATCTGAGATATTGATGTCTCCTATTAGCATCCAATGAGAAACTCCAAGCAGACAAGACAGAGACCATGTGATAGGCCAGTCAACAGCATGCAGACACGTAATTACTGGACTTATGGGTTATCAGGCTTATGGGTTATTTGCCTCCCGCTCGGCAAGCCTGGCAAGCTTCTCGTGTTGTATATGATATGCCAAATTCCAGTAACAATTATATTAGGTCATTCCCATGACCTAATATAATGGTTTGAGGCTCTTTATGTTCCTGTAGCAAGCCAATGCCCCTGGCTCTACTGGCATGAGACAGGACATATGGAGATATTACTGGTGCC
The DNA here is from genome assembly GCA_021461705.1 of Cryptotis parvus. Lineage (NCBI taxonomy): Eukaryota > Metazoa > Chordata > Mammalia > Eulipotyphla > Soricidae > Cryptotis > Cryptotis parvus. The sequence goes on from JAJIBD010021636.1 coordinate 37,012, forward strand.
CGCTCTAGCAAATAGATGATCAACGGGAAGATCGTGATCGTGATCGTGATGGGTTATCAAGGCGTGAACTATGAACTTCTCTTTCACTCTGCCTTCAAGATTCATATCTGCTCTTGAAGAAATGTTATAGAATTTGAAAAATGGTCAATTTACCAAATGTTTGCAAAACCCTTGCACCAGGACATGAATAATGATCATATCTGACATGTGAAGATTCTCATATCTTCTACAGTCTTCTAGGGACCTTGCCCATACATATGTCAATCTGTGTCCACACATGCGTCAGAGTGACCTACAACCATTATTCTTGGTATAGTAATCACAACAAGGGCAAATTTTGTAATCTAGATCATTGCAGAGCCTAGAAGCAGAGGCCGTAGCTGAAGGCCAGCCTAGATAGTCAGTGTGGGCAGAGCAGATGCTGCAGACAGATACTGGGACAGGACAGTCAGACACCAAACCTCTAGGACTGCTCCATGCACCCTTCGCCTCTGCACCAGAACAGACTCCGGTATGGGTCCCCCTTGGTTTCTAAACAGCTACAAACAATTCTGGAGTTGGTGTGTCTCTGTCCTCTGTTTCCACAGTGTCCTCTGAGTGTGGTGATAACTCCAAGTGACACCTGGTAATGCCAGTGTTTTAGAATCACAACCGCTGACTAAGAGCCACACAGTTCAAACTGAATCCTGAGAGCTGAGGCATTGACCTGGGAGACAGTTTCCTCCAGTAACAGAATTGTGATCTGAAGGAACGAAGGATGGGGTAGAAACCTACATAACCATGTAGAGAAACCCTCTCGGTCAGCTCAGGAAGAGAGACAAAGACTCCAGATACTGGAAGAACACAATATCTCACTACAGCCAATGTGGACAAGTCCATAGCAACATCCTCTGTGTGACCCAGGACATTTTTCTTGGAGGGTGGAGGAGTTTCCCCCTTCACTGCTCTGTGAGAACTGAATCATGCAGGACCACACCACATGCGGTGCACAGGTGTTACAGTGAACAATACACCTCTCTCACTTAAACAACTATTTTAATAATGATAATGATTGAAATATTTTAGCTATATTTTCTGCCATGGTCAGGTGTAATGTTTGTTTTGCCAATAATCGGCTGAATTATGTTAATATTACCCAAATATGGATAAGTTTTGTTTTCCTTTGGTTTGGGGCACACCTCTTAGTGCTCAGTGGCTTCTTCCAGTCTGAATCTTGGTCCCTCCTAGAGTGACCAAGCGATGAAGAAAAGTGTTGTAATGAGCTTGGGGTTTCTGTGTATGAAGCATGCTCCCATGCATTGCACCTACCTAAACTGCTGTTAACAACAGAATTTTAACAGTGCATTTTAGGAACCTGACAAGCCTTTGATTCCTCAGTGATGACCCCCAAGAACAGTGTTCAAGGTTCACGGTCATCTTCCGGGGTCTGAGTTAGATACAGGAGAGAGTGGGTTTGGGTGTCTCTGGCAAGGCCAACCACACAAGGCAGGTCTTAGGTGAAACATCTACCTTGTCGCAATAAAAACCCATTACCAGAAAAAATGAACAAGTTCACCTCATAATTAACTTGAATAATACGACATGAAATTGCTCTAGATGAAGGAATTTTCATCCAAGTATGTGAACAAACATCTATGAATTTGATAGTCCAAAGATTGAACCCAGCTTTCTCAATTCATTATGAAAATTACACTGACTCTTCCATTTTGCAAACACAGAGGGAGAACAAGAGTGAACACATGGGGACATGGAGGGCAGGAGCCTGACTACAGTGCAGAGGTCTGGTGGGGTGGTTGGTCATCAGGGACCTGAGACACAGGGACTCTCCTAACGGCTGCCATTTCCCTGAGCAATTCCTGTTTCCTGAGAGATTCTCAGTACATTTCCTGTGCTGGAGGAAGAGGTCCAGGTCTGACCAAGGTCCCAAGGAGAGGCCTGAGCACCAGCCTCCCTTGGTTCCACTCCTTTCTCAATAAAGGCTCCCCCCCATACAAATCTGCACTCGGGACCCAGGATTAAAACAACTTTCAAACTCAGGTTCCCTCTCCCTGACAGAGTCTGAGATCATGGACCTCGTGGGCAGGAATGTGCATCAGCACTGATTCCTCCTCTTTCTGGGGGCAGCTCCCGGATGTGAGTATCCCCTGGACAGAGGTTCAAAGGTGAGGATGGGGCCACTGAGCCGTGACTCACTGTCATTGTCTGTTGCCAGGTGTCCTGTCCCAGGTACTGCTGCAGGAGTTGGGACCCAGCCTTTGTGATGCCCACGCAGACGCTGTCCCTCACATGTTCAATCTCTGGCTTCTTTCTAACAATTCCAGAGTCTGCCAGCCTCCTGGAAAGGGGATAGATTGGATAGGTGGTATATATGTCTGGAATAACAGCCTATAAGCCTATAAGCCAAGGTTTCAGTCCTGGCTCAGCATCACCACAGACACCTCCAAGAACCAAGTTTACTTAAAACTGAGCAACTCAGTCACTAAGGACACTGCTGGGTATTACTCTACAAGAAACAATGAAAACACTTTACTGTGAACACAGACACAAATCTGCTGACAGGGGAGATACATGGGTGTTTGCAACCCCCAGGGGATGCTCTCTTCCCAGGACTACATGAATGAACATGTGGAGAGGGGCCTGTAACAGTTTGCTTACTTTTCTCTTTTGTTGAAATACATTACTTGTCTTGTGTCACTTGTCTTCCCGTTGTTCATCGATTTGCTCAAGTGGGCATCAGTAACATCTCCGTATGTGCTGTCCCATGCTAGTGTAGCCCAAGGGCATCTGCTCACTCCATAAACACAATGAGCCTCAAACCATTTCTTCTGGTCAAAGGAATGAGCTCAATAACCGTTACTGGTTTTGGCATATCAAATATGACTCGGGTAGCCTGCCAGGCTCTGCCATGTGGGTGGTATACTCTCGGTAGTAGGCTCTAATTTCGTGCATTTACTGATGAACTGTGCAAAGGGAGAGATCAACTTTAATCTTGGGTGGAGCTCTGACATGCTGTGGAGTCTGGATCTGTGTCTCTGGTTCAAGCATACCTGAGTTTGAAATAGGCTTTGCTGTATCGAGGGACTCTGATGAGCAGGGCTTGAGATAGGCTTTTCTCCTATTTGTGATGTTGAAAATGGCAGCACAAATGGTGTGGGGTTTTCTCTGGGTTCTTGCGAGGCTCTATTGGGATGGTGGGCCAAGGCTAGAACCTGCCTTCCCTCCAGCACGCCTCATGATCAGCTGAGCAGAGGGAGCCGGTAGCAGGTCTGCCATGTGTATCTGTGTCTCTAGTTCAAGCATACCTGGGCTTGAAATAGGCTTGGCTGTAGGCTTGGACTCTGATGAGCAGGGCTTGAGATTGGCTTTTCTCTTGGGTAGAGCCTGGGAGGGTTTCGGGTTCTAGCCCTGGCCCGCCACCCCAGCAGAGCCTCGTAAGAAGCCAGAGGAACCCCCCACACCATGAGAGCCACCATTTCCACATCTGGACTCCCCCTCTCCTGAGAGCTCGACCGAGCAGAAAAGCTGATCACAGCCCAGCTCATCACCGACCCACCCTGCAGCAGTCTTTTTCCAAGCCTGGCCCAGGTATGCTGATCCAGAGACTCATACACATACAGGACAGAGCTTCTACTTGCTCTCCCTGTGCCCAGCTGATCACAAGGCACACGGGATGGATGGAAGGTTCTAGCCCTGGCCCGCCACCCCAGCAGAGTCTCGCAAGAAGCCTGAGGAACCCCCACAACATGAGGGCTGCCATTTTCCACATCCGGACTCCCCCTCTCCTCAGAGCTCCACCCAGCAAAGAGCTGATCCCAGCCTGGCTCGTGCAGCCACTTGCGGCCATGCGGTTCATCAATAACTGCTTTATCCCACCTGCACGGCAGAGCCTAGCAAGCTACCAGTGTCGTATTTGACATGCCAAATACCAATAACAATTATAGACCTCATTCCCATGACTTGATGGAATGGTTTGAGGCTCCTTATGTTCCTAGAGTGGGCAGATACCCTTGGGCTATCTCGCATGTGACAGGACATATTTATATGTTACTGGTGCCAGCTCCAGTAAATCGATGATCTATGGGAAGTCAAGTGATCAAGTGATCAAGTGAAGAGTTCTGATAATCTGTGGAGGCCAGATGTTGAAAATTGCTACCCTCATGCAGTGGTGGTATTCTTAAAAATGATCCATGAAAAAAAAAACTACAACCAACGGTAATTCTCTGTAACGTAAAAGCTCGATTACAGAGAAGATCCAAGAAGGAGATGAGAGTATTTATGCTGGTGAACTAGGCCCCTGCACCTCTGATCTGTCACTGCTGAGTGTGGGGTACTCTCATTCTATGTCTCAGAAAAGGTTGTGTACTTCCAGAAGCCCTGTCAGCTGAGCCAACACCCCACAGCCCTGTCTGGAGAAAGGAGTCCTGAGCTGAGTCACCTGAGGCATGTTCACAGAACTGCTTAGGCTCTGCTCCCTTAGCTGCTGCCTCAGGCCCTCCACACACGACCCCTGTCACTGTACTCTGGGCTGTTGGACTTTCTCAGGACATTGGGCTGTGATGCCTGAAACAACTGCAGGGGAGGACAGGGAGGACAGACAGTGTGGAACTACTGCGGCCTTTGCTGGACACAAGGCCAGTAAGTTGGACACTCACAGCACCTACCTAGCCCTGTGTCTGCTGTGAGCAAACCGCAGGACTTCATTCCCTGAGAGGTTGGAAACTAATTGAAAATTTTCAGGTTTTATAGTTTTCTTTTTGTTATTTCTGTAAATATATAGAACAAACATTATTCAGTTCTACGCTTCTACAAATCTAATGTGGCCTTATTTGTAAAGGTTCAGGACTGAGAGTAATCTAGGATTCCTCATGGAATGAATAAATAAACAAAAATTCCATACAGGAGCAGATTTCAGTTCATCTCTACTGAACCAAACACACAGGATGCATTGGTGAGGCTTGGAGGGAGAAATAACATGGGCCATGAGGAAGTATTGAAGTGAAGGATTTGTCCACCAATTCAGGTATGATGGACACTTCACAGCTGTCCATCTAAGTCACTGCTCATGAAACACAAATGCTCTGTAAGTCAGTATTGTGTGTAGGGCAGGGCCTGCTGGGATTTTCCTCCTAATCAAATGCTTGCAGGGTAAGGAGACACAGAGCCGGGATTGCTGCAAGAATCACACTTCATGCGCTCCAGGCATCCTGGACTACAACAGGCTTCCGTCATCCCCAAATTTACAATAAACACAATTTTCTACCATTTCAGGGAAATCTTCCTTGATATCTCACAACACATTGGTCTGTGCTTTGGTTTCAGTTTTTGGTTTAGTTTTGGTGTGGCGCCCAGCTCTGGTCAGGGTTACACCTGGTTCTGTGCTCAGAGATAACCTCCTGGCTATGGATGGCAGATAATTAGCAGAGTTGGGGATTTGACCCAGTCAATTAAGTGCAAGTGAAGTCCCTGAGTGCTGTACTGTGTCTACATGCCAAGTGCCCTTTTCACTTGGGGGTAATGGATACACTTGTCTAGATGCTGGGCCCTTTTCTTATCAATATGTGCTATCAGCACACTTCACATACCATCTAAACTTTGCTATGTAACTGTGCATATGTTGGAAAGAAGTGAAAATAAGAATATTGCATGATTTATCCCAAAATATTAATGACAATCCATATCATTTAAAAATATTAACACTTAATAATTTGATGCTTGCGGCCCCTGTTTCTGGGCAACTCTGGTGGGGCCTAAAACTTATCCTGCAGGGTGACACAATTCACGAATACCTGGCAGTCATTTTTCTTTACCACTGCCATGTTCACTGCGCTCATCAAGGACCACCAGTGGGACGACCAGGGCACAAGCCATGTGTCCTCCGGCTACATGGAGAGGCTGAAGGGTATGACTTGCTTGTCAGGGTAGAGAGCGATATCATACTTAGCGATGCTCAGGGGTTACTCTTGGCTCTGCACTCAGGAATTTCTTCTGGCAGTGCTTAGCCCAGCAAGCTACTAAGAGCATACCCCCAGCATGGCAGAGCCTGGCAAGCTATCCAATACGTATTCAATATGCCAAAACCAGTAATAAAAAATGTTCATCTTCCTGCCCCTGAAAGAGCCCTTAATACGGCAGCACTAAAAAGGATAAACAAGGAGGGCCTGGTAAAATTTCAGGGTCATACTAAATTGTCAAAACGAAGAACTAAAATGACAGTCTGTAATTTCAATGTATGCGTACACTGGGAACGGAAGCATATATCAAGGACCTGATGGTGCAAGCGAAAAGATCAAGTATAACATAATTGGTCTGACTGAGACAAGGAGGCGTCAATGGCATCATGCCATTTTTGACACTGAAGAAGAGCTGTTCCTCGGAACATGCGATGAAAGAGGTGTCGGTGGTGTCAGTGTCCTTGTCAACACGAACATGGCTGCGAACATTGATTCATTTGAATGCCTAACAAACTGTGTTGTAGGATTACACCTGAAGATATGTGGCCCATGACCAACAGTTTCTATCTTCATTGTCTACGCACCAACATCCACATACAAAGAAGAAGAAACTGAGAAATTCTACCGGGAACTGGAGGAGTTCTATAAAAAAGATCACACCTTCTACGAGATCATAGTCGGTGATTTTAATGCCAAGATAGGACTTGCTCTCTCTATGCCCAGCTGCTCAAGAGGTGCCCAGGAGTAATGGTGGGTTCTAGTCCCGGCCCGCCTACCCAGCAGAGCCTTGCAACAAGCCAGAACACCCCCCACTCCATGAGGGCCTCCATTTTCCACATTTGGACTTCTCTCTCATCAGAACTCCACCCAGCAGACCAGCCTATCACAGCCTGGCTCGCACAGCCGCTTGCGGCCTCTTGGTTCATCAATAAATGCTGGACTTAGAGATGACTACAAGAGTATGCTACCTGCACGGCAGGGCCTGGCAAGCTACCCGTGTTGTATTTGATATGCCAAATACCAGTAACAATTATAGACCTCATTCCCGGAATGGATTGAGTCTCTTTATGTTCCTGGAGCAAGCAGATGCCCTTGGGCTCTACTAGCATGAGACAGGTCATATGGAGATATTACTGGGGCCCGTTCAAGCAAATCGATGATGAACGGGAAGACAGTGATACAGTGATACAGTGATAGGACCAAGAGGATAGGCCGCAGAACTCCACATCTGGACCCATGGCCCAGAATGGAACGAACAGGGTGAGAGACTATCTGACTTCATCATGTCCACCACCAACACCATTCATGGGAACTCACAGTTCCAGAAGGCTGAAGCGAAAAGTTGGACACGGGAATACCCTGGTGGACAGTTCCACAATGAAATTGACCACATCATCTTCAATTGAAGGTTTTGCCTGACCGATGTTGCTGTCGTCCCCAAATTCCAAACAGGATCAGACCACCATCTCCTTCATGCAAAATTCTACTTAACGTAATGGGGAGAAAAGGCTGCAAAGTTTAAGAAGAGAACTCCCAGAACGACCACCAACAGGGAACTCTTTGGCACCACTGTGGCAATAAGGGAAGATACCGTCATTGATGACATCAATGAAGAATACAACCGAATGGTTCAGCCCCTCCATGATTGTGCGAAGAATGCAGAGAGAGGAAAAAAACACAAAAAGGACGCCTGTCTTCAAAAACTCTCGAGCTCATTCACCAACGTGGTAAGGCATGAGCCTCAGGCGACCAAATGCTAACATCCAAGCTTGCAAAGCAGTGCAGAGAAGTGATAAAGGAAGACCTCAAAGAGAGAAGAGCAGAATTACTGGAAGATGCAACAGAAGCCAGGAAAAAGCATTCACAAACCCGTCTGTCCTTCACCAACTATAAGACCAAGATGACTGCCCTCCAACATCCTGATGAATCTATCACATCTTCCAGAAAGGCAAAGGAGAAGATTATACATGACTTCTACTCAGATCTCTTTGATAGTCATGTCCACCTGCCCACATACCAAATACCGCAGGATGGATATGTCATTCCCAAAGTTCTCCCTTCTGAAATCCAACATGCCATTTTGGCAGAAAAGTAGGGAACAGCACCAGGCCCAGACAAAGTCAGACCCGAATACCTGAAGAATCTACCTTCAGTACTTATCAATGCACTGGCTTGGCTCTTCACACACTACCTGTCCAAATGCAAGGTGCCCTCCCATTGGAAAAAAAAGCAAGACAATTCTACTGTTCAAGAAGTGAGACTTCCATGATATTGGCAACTATCGCCCCATCTGCCTGTTGTCTGTCATCTACAAGTTGTTCTCTCGAGTCATCTTGAACAGGATTGGCAGAATATTAGATGAAAGGCAACCATGCGAGCAAGCTTGCTTCCAAATAGGATTCAGCACAATCGACCATATCCACAGGGTAACCAAGCTCATTGAAGTTTGCAGGGAGTTCAGGATGTCACTCTGTTTCATGTTCATTGATTTAAAGAAAGCCTTTGATTCTGTGGAAACTGAAGCAGTCAACGAAATCCTAGCCAAACAGGGTGTTCAAACCCAAAACCTCAAGATCCTTCATGAGCTGTATTACAGATTCACCATCAGGGTCTCACCATTCTACAAAGAGGTGATCATAGGTAACAAAAGAGGGGTTCAGCATGGTGATACCATTTCACTAAAACTCTTCAGCGCCACACTCGAGAACATCATGCAACAATTAGAATGGGAAGGAATGGGAGTGAAGGTAGATAGTCGGCAACTACACGACCTCCACTACACTGATGACATTGTTCTAATAACACCAAACATTAGCCAACTGCACAAATGCTGGCTGAATTCGATTAAGAATGTGGAGAGATAGGTCTACAGCTGAATCTCAGCAAAACTATGTTCATGAAAAATGAACTAGTTCCAGAGGCCCCATTCACTCTCAATGGAACAAACATCTCTGAATGCAGCAGTTATGCGTACCTAGGTCAAGAAGTCAACATGATGAATGACCTAAAACCTGAGCTGCGCAGGAGGAAGAGAATGGCATGGAATGCCTTCAAAAGCATCAAAGGAATAGCTAAAAAGTCAAAGAACCTCCAGCTCTGGGAACATCTCTTCAACTCCATAATTCTCCTTGCAGTAACACATGCCTCAGAGACCTGGGCCCTACAAAACAAGGATGAGAATGCGTTTGGTCTCCCAAAGAGGAATTGAAAGAGTTATACTTGGAATATCACACCTCACTCAAGTGAAAGAAGGAATCCGAGCTCCGATCTCCGTCGCTGTTCCAGAGTCAGGGACGCTGTCTCATTTGTCAAGGCATGCAAAATCAGATGGGCTGGACATGTATTGCGATTTGGAGATGACCGCTGGACTAGAACCATTATGGACTGGATCCCACGGGATGTCAAAAGATCACGTGGCCGCCCACCTACAAGATGGCCAGACTTCTTCGTCAAGGCCCTGAACAAATGGTTGAGGCTCTTTTTATTCCTGAAGCAACCAGATGTCATTGGGCTACACTGGCATGTGATAGGGTCAAATGGAAATATTACTGGCAGCCGCTCGAGCAAATAGATGAATAACTGGACATCTAGAATTTGATGGTATAAAATCATTGCTCTCTGAAAATTTTTCTGAACACAAACAACACCCAGGTCACCACACCTTCTCTGGAGCCCCACCCTCTCTATGTGCTCAAACCAAACTTTAAATAGAGAAGGAGGACATGCAAATGTCCTGCGATGATGAAGACAGCCTGGCCCATCCTCAGCCTCAGGAAAGGAGTAAGTTCAGGAGTTCCGGGGTTCATCCTGAGTCAGAACCTGAGTCAGAACCAACATGGAGTGTGGGCTGAGCTGGCTGTTCCTGGCTGCTGTATTAGGAGGTAATTCATGGACCCCAAGAGACACAGAGCATGGGAGTGAGGGGAGTGGCAGATCCTCTGTTTGAAGAGAGTTTCCTGACCAGAATGTTTTTGTGTTTGCAGGGGTCCAATGTGAGGTGCAGCTGGTGGAGTCTGGAGGAGGCTTGGTGCAGCCCAGGGAGTCCCTGACACTCTCCTGTGAAGCCTCTGGATTCACATTCAGTGATCACTGGATGAGCTGGTTCCGGCAGGCACCAGGGAAGGGCCTTGAGTGTGTCTCAAGCATTAGTTATGGTGGTGATAATACATACTATGCCGGCTCTGTGAGGGGCCGATTCTCCATCTCCAGAGACAACAGCAAGATCATGCTCTATTTGCAAATGAGCAGCCTGAAGGTGGAGGACACGGCCCAGTACTACTGTGTGAGACACACAGTGAGGGAAAGGCCTTATGGGCACATACACAAACCACCTGAGGAGGCATCAGGGTGTGCTTCAGGGGCGCAAGCCCCCGGAGGCTCTGAGGACTCAGCCCTGAGGAAACGTTGCTCATGACCAGTTGAATCATCTTTCTGCAGAGATCAGGGGCTAATCTGCCCCTCAGCTCTCAGATGACCCCATGGGCAACTTCTACTATGGGTTGTGGCTCTGAGCCCTCCATCTCTGCTCAGAGCAGGAAAGATTTTGTCACACTCTCTGCTTCTGTTGAGAAGTTTTTAGTTATGGTGCAGCAGGCAGGCAGAGAGGAAAATTGACCCACCATGAAAATTAGTTTTGGAATGTAAAAATACCACCCAGTCCTAAGGTTGTTTGGATTGACCTTGTGGAAACAGGAAATAAGACTTCATAAGGCTTTTACCTGGTGCTACTGCAGCCCAGAGAAGGCCAAATGCCCCTTGGAGCCAAGCTATAGCAGAAACAAAGGCCAGGACTGATGTCAAAGAAGATTAATTGATCCCAACTCTTCCCCTTGGCAGCCACCCTAGCCAAGGACTCTGACCTAGGTAGAAAGTCCCGCATGTGTCAGCTTGGGAGACCCCTATGTAATCCGACCTGAACAAAGGAAGCTCATGACATGTGGTTCCAGAGCACCTGAGTTGCCTGCATATGTGTGTTGCCTCCTGTGCACATGGTATCTAAGCACATGTCACCCGCATCTCCCTCTTGAGACGTGAACTTTCCTCCTTCAATGCTGGGACATGTGCTGAGGCTCTCTCCACTCTAGGGAAGCCCATGCATCTCTGCATGCATTGTGCTCTCTCTCTCTCTCTCTCAGTCCCTCTGTCCATCTCCCTCTCTCTGTCTCCCCCACAGGTTGTAGGTGGTGACGGGGCTATGACCACTTTCCATATTTGGAAAGAACAACATAGAAATGCTATGGGCTGAGGACAAACCCCAATAGGTGAGGCAAGGCGAGACGTGGGGGGCTGGGGCAGGTGGCGGTGGGGGTGGGGTGGGGGGGCTGGTATAGGCGGCAGGCAGAGCATGGGGTTTCGGGGTGAACGGCATTTTGCTGGGGTCAATTCTTATTTTTTAACTCTTTCATTATACCACCATGCAATATACAATTAAAAAGATGTTCATGATTGGGTTTCAGTCATACATCTTTCAGTCATACAACCTGTCCCTCCACCAGTGCCCTATTCCCACCACCAATACTGTCCCCATATTCCCTCCTCCCTCCTCCAGCCTGCCACTACTGCAGGCACTATTCCTCTTCTTACCTCTCTCTCTCTCTCTCTCTCTCTCTCTCTCTCTCTCTCTCTCTCTCTCTCTCTCTCTGTCTCCCCTCTCTTACACATTGTAACTTGCCCTACAGACATTTAGGGATTATCATGTAAATCCCTTTGTGTAAATTCAATGTTCAGTTCTAGTGTGGTGTTAACATTTCCCATAACTAGTAGATTATTGCAGAACACCTAAGAGCCTCTGCATCTGCCCTGAATTGACTCCTGCAGGTCACTTTGTAGATAGGGTGGGGTAGTTTAAATGTGGCAGTTTATCTGATCATGTATTCTGTACTGGCTGGTATAAATATTCTCTCATGCTATCACAATCATCGTGGGACTAGCTAGATCTTACAGGCATATTTGACAGGCCACATTGGATCTCTAAGTAATTAGACCAGAGAGAAATGCTGTTTGCCTCCAAGCAAGCAAGCATGGCTCCCTGATAACTCAAAAGGCAACTAAAATACAAAACTACTGTAAAGTAAAGATGAGTCTCTTGTGAATGCTTGGAGAAATATTTAACTGGCATTAGTACAGTGTTTGGTACAGAAGCATGCCATCTCAGAAACCCCCTTCTCTACCCTATAAAGGCATTTCCGGGGCAGATCTTGGCTCAAAACATTAGCATCTAAAAGGGCCTAGGTGAGGTGCTGGAAGAAATTACCTGAGAGCATTTGAACCTGTCTGCTTCCCATAAAAGTGGGAGGTCTGAGTTGCAGGGGGATAAAAGTAGCCTGCTTCCTCTCTTGTGCTCTATTTTTGAGCTCTCTTTTTGGGGCTCGCACTCTTCTTGGGTTGCTCTTCCCCTTTCTACTTGAGTCTTGTCTTTGTCTCCTCTCTACATGGCCTTAACACATGGTGGCCGCAATCTTGGCCTGCACGTGGCTGGACTTCTAGCCGGGAATCCTAAGCACAGGGTTTTTCCTATTGCTTATTTGTATGCCTGAACCTGTGATAAGTAAAGCATTTTATTTTTTATTTTTTTTTAGTATAGAGAATTTAATTTAATTTTTTTAAATTTTTTTTTTTTTTAATTTTTCTATTTTTACAGTTACAAAGATATACAATTAAAAAGTTCATATTTGGGTTTTGGTCATACAGTGTTGCAGCACCCATCCCGCCACAGTGCCCATCTCCAACCACCAACGTCCCCGGTTCCCTACCCTCTCCCCCAGCCCTCCTCCATGGCAGGTTCTTTATTTCTTTCCATTTCTCTTTTCCTTCCCCTCCAAACTATGGATTACAGAACATACATTAAAAGGTTGTCTTGTGTATCCTTTTGCCTCTATTTAATGCTCAGTTCTAGGTTGGCATTAGTACCCTCGACAATTGTTAGCACACTGTTCCATTTTCTGTCTTACCTAGCCTCCTGACTCCCACACGTTTGTGATAATTTCCACCTTTGACAAGACCTCCTGATATATGTTTCACTTGACCTTGGATATTGGTATCATAATATGTACATATATATTTATGCCATGCAAATAAATGCAGTCATTCTGTATCTGTCTCTCTCCTTCTGGCTAATTTCGCTCAACATAATCTTCTCCATGTCCATCCATTTATAGGCAAATTTTATAACTTCATTTTTCCTAACAGCTGCATAGTATTCCATTGTGTAGATTAGATGTACCAAAGCTTCTTTATCCAGTCATCGATTTTTCGGGCACTCTGGTTGCTTCCAGATTCTGGCTATTGTGAATAGTGCTGCTATGAACATAAAAGTAGGGATGGTGTTTCCGCTGCGTATTTTTGGTTTCCCAGAGTAGATTCCCAGGAGTGGTATGGCTGGGTCAAATGGGAGTTCAATTTCTAGTCTTTGGAGGAAAGTCCATATTGTTTTTCCAGAAAGGCTGTACCAGCCGACATTCCCACCAACAATGGATGAGTGTCCCCTTTTCCCCCACATCCACGCCAGCACTTGTTGTTCTTGCTCTTTTGAATATGTGCCAGTCTCTGTGGTGTGAAATGATATCTCATTGTTGTTTTGATTTGCATCTCTCTGATGATTAGTGATGATGAGAATTTTTTCATATGTTTCTTGGCCATTCGAATTTCTTCCTTGCTGAAGTTTCTGTTCATTTCTTCTCCCCATTTTTGATGGGGTTGTTTGTTTTCTTCTTGTAAAGTTCTACCAGTGCCTGATACATACTGGATATTAACCCCTTATCAGATGGGTATTGGGTGAATATTCTTTCCCATTCTGTGGGCTGCTTTTGTATCTTAGTCACTGTTTCTTTTGAGGTGCAGAAGCTTTTTAGTTTCATGTAGTCCCATATGTTTATCTTTACTTCTGGTTGCTTTGTTAGTGATGTTTCACCTTTGAAGATGCCTTTAGCTTCAATGTCGTGGAGGGTTTTTCCTATATTTTCTTCAATGTACTTTATGGATTCAAGTCTGATATTGAGATCTTTAATCCATTTTGATCTGATTTTTGTGCATGGTGTTAGACACAGGTCCAAATTCATTTTTTACATGTTGCTGCCCAGTTTTCCCAGCGCCACTTGTTGAAGAGGCTTTCCTTATTCCATTTTAGACTCGTTGCACCTTTATCAAAGATTAAATGATCATGTGTTTGAGGTTGGGTGTCAGGATACTCAATTTTATTCCATAGGTCCACAGGTCTGTTTTTATTCCAATACCATGCTGTTTTAATTACTACTGCCTCGTAGTACAGTTTGAAGTTGGGAAAGGTGATGCCTCCCATCTTCTTTTTCCCGAGGATTGCTTTAGCTATCCTTGGGGGTTTATTGTTCCATACAAATTTCAGGAGTGTTTTGTCAATTTCTTTGAAGAATGTCATCGGTATTCTTATAGGGACTGCATTATATCTGTACAGAGTTCTAGGGAGTATTACCATTCTGACAATGTTGATTCTCCCCATCCGTGAACAAGGAATATGTTTCAATTTCTTTGTGTCCTCTTTTATCTCTTGGAGCAGTGTCTTGTAGTTTTCTTTGTACAGGTCCTTTACACACTTGGGTAAGTTGATTCCTAGGTATTTGATTTTCTGTGGCACAATTGTGAATGGAATTGTTTCCTTAATATCCCTTTCTTCTCTTTCGTTATTTGTATATAGGAAAGCCACTGACTTTTGAGTGTTGATTTTGTATCCTGCCACTCTAAGAAAGGGCCCACATAAATAACCTGACTACACAGCTGAAGACATTAGAAAAAGACCAACAAAAGGAATCCAACCCAGGCAGAAAAAAGGAAATAATAAAACTTAGAGAGGAAATCAATGAGTTGGAAACCAAAAAAACAATCCAAAAGATTAATGAAACCAAGAGCTGGTTTTTTGAAAAAATAAAAAAGATTGACAAACCATTGGCAAGACTTGTAAGTACAGGGAAAGAGAGAACCCAAATAAACAGAATCAGAAAAAAAGGGTGACATCACAACAGAAACCACAGAAATCCAAAAGATCATCAGAGATTACTTTGAGAGCCTGTATGCCGTGAGAATCTAGAAGAAATGGATCAATTCCTGAAGTCCTATAACCTCCCACGGCTGAAACAAGAAGACCTCAAATACCTGAATAAGCCTATCACCATCGAGGAAATTGAAACAGTAATTAAAAGTCTGCCCAAACACAAAAAGCCCAGGTCCAGACGGATTCACTAGTGAACTCTACCAAACCTTTAAGAAAGACCTACTGCCAGTCCTTTTCAAGCTCTTCCAGGAAATAGAAGAAACAGAAACACTCCCAAATAGCTTCTATGAGGCACATATCACCTTGATACCCAAAGCAGGGAGAGACAACACAAAGAAAGAAAACTACAAACCAATATCCCTGATGAACACGGATGCTAAGATCTTCAACAAAATACTAGCAAACAGAATCCAAAGAATCATCAAGAAGATTATACATCATGTAAAGTAGGATTCATCCCAGGAATGCAAGGATAATTCAACATTCGCAAGTCAATCAACATAATACATCATATCAATAAAATAAAAAATAAAAACCATATGATCCTTTCGATAGATGCAGAGAAAGCATTTGACAAGATCCAGCACCCGTTCATGATTAAAACCCTCCAGAAAAATGGGAATTAAAGGGACTTTCCTCAAGATAGTTACAGCCATCTACCAAAAGCCCACAGCAAGCATCATTCTAAATGAGGAAAAGTTGAAAGCCTTCCCCCTGAGATCAGGGACAAGACAAGGTTGCCCACTCTCACCTCTTTTATTCAATATAGTACTGGAAGTACTTGCCATAGCAATCAGAGAAGAAAAGGACATCAAGGGCATCCAGATAGGCAAGGAAGAAGTCAAGCTATTATTATTTGCAGATGACATGATATTATACCTAGAGAACCCTAAACTCTCTACCAAAAAACTCCTAGAAACAAGTAAAGCATTTTAAAACCTTGCCGGATTCCTGAGTTTTCATCCATTACCCGCTGGCTTCAGAGGTAAAAGGGAACTTCGCTTCCTGGTATTGTTGGGATCCCAGCAGCTCCCTGACAGGTTGGGGATGTGAAGACAAGAATCCTGGAACTTCAGGGAAATGTGCAGAGGCACAGTCCTAGCCTTGGATAGAAACGATCTGCCTCTTCAGCTCTGTCCAGTTCTAGCCTCAGTGCCACAAAGACAGTATCTTGCCTGGAGCTGTCTCCTACTGATCACATTGGAGAGAGGGGGCAGGAAGACACATTGGATCTGTGACTCTCTATGTGGCAGAATATTCTTACCTCGAATTCTGTATTAATTGGTATAACTATTTTCTATCATACTACTACACCCCCATGGGACTGGACTATTCTACCAGAGATTTTTCTGACTGCATTGAGCCCTCCTTTAAATAAAACAGCTATAATTAAATCAGAGATAAATACTGTTTGCCTCCTGGCAAGAGACTGTGGCTCTCAGTAATTCTAAAGGCTAGTGTTCAGAACAACCCTGAGGTAAAGATAAGGATCTCATGGAAGTTTGGAGAAATATATACCCAGCTGTAGAATATTCACGGAATATATACCTGGCTGTAGAATATTCATGGTATAGATACACACCTTTTGTATTTATCCTGAGATACATTTCACCTCAGATGCCTTTCCTGCATCTCTACAAAGTGCCTGCAGGAGAGATGTAGGCAAGACCCTGCTTGGGGAATTAGAATTTGAATGACCTAGGCGCCAAGTTCACACACTGATAGAATTGTCCCTGACTGAGACCCCTTGTGTGGACCTGGTCAGGGCTAAGAGGTGTATAAAATAAGAAGTGTCTATCCTTTCTCTATACCCTCTTGGCTCTCTGCCCTTTTGAATTACTTTCTGCCTGCTTGCTGATTGGATCTGACCTTGACTGGTGCACATGATTTTGGGTCCAGCAGTCATCTCGGCTTGATGGTTATAACTCAAGCACATTGTGAGGGCCTGGCTAGGAATTGGAAGTTTGGGGCTTTCCTTATATTGGACTGTAAGGGCTACACTTGTGAGAGTAAAAGCCTTTATGCACTTTGCTGGATTCGCAAGTCCTTGTCTATCAGCAATTCGCCAATCCCCTTGGGAAAGAAGGGGATCCTGTTCTGCTCCCCAATATTGTTGGGAAACGCAACTGCTCCCCACCTCAGAATCAGTGGTCCCAGAAATAAAATGCCCCCTGAGCAATTCCTGTTCTCTGAGAGCTCCTTAGCATATTTCCTGAGCAGGAGGAAGAGGCCCAGGTGTGAACAGGGCCCCAGGGAGAAGTCTGTGTGCTCTGAGACACAGTTATATCTCCTCCCCAGGGACCCCAGACACCAGCCTTCCCTTTGGCCCCTCCTTTCTCCACAAAGGCTCCCTCCATGCAAATCTACACTCGGGACCCAGTATTAAAACAACGTTCACACTTAGCCCAACTCGGATTCCCTCTCCCTTGACACAGAGTCTGAGATCATGGACCTCGTGGGCAGGAACGTGCATCAGGCTGATTCCTCCTCTTTCTGGTAGCAGACCTGGGAGTGAGTATCCCCTGGACAGAGGTTCAAATGTGGGGATGGGGCCTCTGAGCCATGACCTACTGTGGGTGTCTGTCCCCAGGTGTACTGTCCCAGTACAGCTGCAGGAGTCAGGACCCAGAAAGATGACGCCCTCACAGACGCTGTCCCTCACCTGTTCCTTCTCTGGAATTCTCTCTAACCAGCTATGGTGTGCACTGGGTCCGCCAGGTCCCTGGAAAGGGGATGAATCGGGTTGGTGCAATATGGAGTGGTGGAGGTACCAAGTCTTCAATTGCGAGTCAACATCACCAGGGACACCTCCAAGAACCAAGTTTACTTAAAACTGAGCAACTCATTCACTGAGGACACAGCCCTGCATTACTGTGCAAGAGACACAGTGAGAGCAAGTCCCTATGGGCTCAGACACAAACCTACTGAGGAGACAGAGGGAGCTGCAGGGGTGTGTGTGACCCCAAGGGGTGCTTGCTCCCTGACTACAGGGCTGAGGTCTAGGGAAGTTGGAAAGGGGCCTGGGAGGGGCCCGCTTCCTTCCTTTTCCCCTTTTTCCTTTATTGAAGCATATATAAAATTTAATAAACCAAATATACAAATTATAGTTATTACATCCTCTTCTAGTACATTATTTTTACCCCTCCTTGTCTCAGAGTCCATAAGAGACAGTTTTATCCCATTGGGTGAGGGGTGGTCAATTTCCCTTCTTAAGGGCCTCATTCTTTTACATGGAAACAGGGTTTTCTGCATTATCTTCTTTACTGTCATTAAGGAAACACAATGACAATAGCCTGAGATTTGATTATTTTGGGTCACACCCTCACTGCACTTCTCACAGCCCAGATTCCAACAGACACCCACACTCTGCTGTGTTCCCTGTGCTTGGTCTCTTCTTCCCAGTGATCTCAGGCACCACCCTACTCCTCTCAGGACCCATAGAGTGTAGTTAGGGTGCAGGGGCTGTTGTCATGGCTTCTGTCCTTTCTGACACTTGGCTCTCTGAGTACCAGTGATGAATGTGATTCTCTAAATGTGTCCTTCTAACTGATACTTCTTAATTTATTCTGATAGTTTCCAGTTCCAGCCATAGTGCGGAAAATAATCAATGTTTTGTCTTTTCTTATAATTGCCTGGTATCCCATTATATATATATATATATATATATATATATATATATATATATCCCATTATATATATCCCATTATATATATATATATATCCCATTATATATATATCCCATTATATATATATATATACATGATCACTTCACTTGATCACTTGACATCCCGTTGTTCATCGATTTGCTCTAGCGGGCGCCAGTAACATTCCATTTGACCCTATCACGTGCCAGTGTAGCCCAATGGCATTTCCTTGCTTCAGGAATATGAAGAGTCTCAAACCGTTCATTCAAGGTCTTGATGAAGAAGTCTGACCATCTTGTAGGTGGGCTGCCACGTGATCTTTTGACATCCTGTGGGATCCAGTCGGTAATGGCTCTAGTCCAGTGGTCATCTCCAAATCGCATTACATGTCCAGCCCGTCTGATTTTCGATGCATTGGCAAACAAGGCAGCATCCCTGACTCTGGAACAACGACGGAGATTGGAATACCGGATTCCTTCTCTCACTTGAGTGAAGCATGATATTCCAAGCATAACTCTTTTGATTCCTATTTAGAAGACTGCAAAAGCATTCTCATCCTGCTTTCGTAGGGCCAAGTTCTCTGAGGCTTATGTTAATGCATCAAGAATGGTGGAGTCTAATATATGTGCCCAGAGTCAGAGGTTCTTTGTCCTTTTAGCTATTTCTTCAATCATTTTGAAGGCATTCCATGCCGCTCTCTTCCTCCTGTGCAGTTCAGGTTTTAAGTCATTCATCATGTTGACTTCTTGACCTAGGTACACATAACTGCTGCATTCAGAGATGTTTGTTCCATTGAGAGTGAATGGGGCCTCTGGAATTAGTTCATTTTTCATAAACATGGTTTTGTTGAGATTCAGCTGTAGACCTCTCTTTCCACATTCTCTGTCAAAGTCAGCCAGCATTTGTGCCGCTTGGGTAATATTTGGTGTTATTAAACCTATGTCATCAGTGAAGTGGATGTGGTGTAGTTGCCGACTGTCTATCTCTACTCCCATTCCTTCCCATTCTAATTTTTCACATAATAGCCCAGCAGGTAGGGCATTTGCCTTGCACGTGGCCGGCCCATGCTGGCCAAGGTTCTATCCCCGGCATCCCATATGGTCCCCCCAAGCACCACCAGGAGTAATTCCTGAGTGCAGAGGCAGGAGTAACCCCTGAGCATCGCTTGATGTGACCCAAAAAAAGCAAAAAAAAAAAAAAAGTTGCATTATGTTCTTGAGGGTGGCGCTGAAGAGTTTTGGTAAAATGGTATCATCCTGCCGAACCCCTCTTTTGACATCAATGATCACTTCCTTGTAGAATGGTGAGTTCCTGGTGGTGAATCCATAACACAGCTCATGAAGAATCTTGATGTATTGGGTTTGAATGCCATATTTGGCTAGGACTTAGAAAATTACCTCGACCTCAACAGAATAAAAGGCTTTCTTTAAATCAATGAATGTGAGACATACAATTTATAGCTATACTCAATATTAATATTCCCAAACTTTCCAGAGAATAGCACTTAATGTTCTGAATACATATGGGCAAGACAAAAAACACTTTCTGCTAAAGATAATGTGACTAGCACCTTTGGCATATGTTTCATGTGAATTATGAGCTCATGGACTTGTAATTGTACTAAAATACATGAAACAACAAAGAATGCAGGACGTTGTTACTTTGTATGTTTTCACCCCATTGTTATCTGAGTACTTATACGGCCTTGGCAGTATTTCCCATGGTGCATTTTGTCACTAATAGGCATAAACACTGCAGGAGTGATTCCTCGTGAATAGGAGCCTTAGGGGCCCACTAAGACAGCCCAGCAGAAAGGAATGCATATTTTGTGTGTGAGAAGGAATATCCTCAAAGCCACCAGCAATTTATATTTAGGAGACATCCATGAAGGCAGAGTCTGACCATCAAAATTGATTTTGGTCATCCTTCACCCTGCGTCCCTCCCTGTGAATGAGAAGTGTGAGGGTCAGAAGGAAAGTAAACCTGACTCAACCTTTGCCATACTCACATTTGCTTTTCCTTTTGAAGCCAGCAATGAACACTTCTAGGTTTGATTGACCCTAAATTAACATGAAGCACTATAATTATTATAGTATAATTATAATTTTCAAATAATATTAAGATTTTGTATATTTTTTTAATAAAATGAAAATGGTGTCTTAAAGGTGACAGTGCTGAGGACCTACTACAGGGCCTCTCAGAACTGCTGCTTTTACTCACTTTCATGTGTTGAGAAAATGCATCAACTAAAATGGTCAAAATTCTCTCCTGGGCACTTGGGTGGGTTCAGAAAACAGCTGCCTTTCTCTCCTCTGTCATCGTCCCCCTCACAAGACCCACCCTGCACGTTCTCTCCCTGAACCTCTGGACCAGCCCACTCTGTCTCCCAGGGCCTTGTGCTGGTGTCTGCTTGTGCTGATCTCATGGCAATGTCCATCATTGATGTCAACAAATGTCAGCGCTGTTGCCATACCGAAGAGTCAAGAGGATCGGGTCTCATTGAATGATGTAAGGATTCCCTGGGCTGCCCTAGAGTCCCTACACTGTGACCAGGACAGACACAGAATCTGAACATGAATCATGGGCCAGTCTGGATGCTCCTTGTTGTATAGGAGGTACCTGAGAACAGGAGGCACTGAGCATGTGAGAGGACATGAAGGTCAGATTAACCTGATGATGGTAGTTGAAACACAGTCATGTGCCAGTGCTTTCCTAGTGTGAGGGACAGCTGGTGGGGTCTGGGGATACATGACAGACATGGGGTCTCTGAGACTCTCCATTGCAGTTTTTGGACACAATGGACCCAGTTCCAGAAGTTTTCTCAGTACCTGGTTCTACTCAGCTTCTGGAGCAGTGAGGACTCTATGTGGATGCCATAGTTGGTACCAGGAGTAGCTCATCTTATACTGCCTCTGGGAAAGGCCAATCACTAACTCCACAACAATGTCAAAAATAAGCTATTCTGTGGATTGACTAGAGACGGAGACAGCCATAGGTGTGTGTGAGCCATCAGTTGACACTTCATCACTTTACATCCCTTTATTCATCAATTTGCTCGAGTGGACCCCAATAACATTTCCATTTGACCCTATCATGTGCCAGTTTAGCTAAATGGCATCTGGTTTCAGGAATATGAAGAGCCTTAAACCATTTGTTCAGGGTCTTGATGAAGAAGTTTGACCATCTTATAGGTGGGCGGCCACGTGATCTTTTGACATTCTGTGGAGTCCAGTCAGTAATGGCTCTAATCTAACGGTCGCTCTCCAAATGACATTACATGTCCAGCCCATCTGATTTTCAATGCCTTGGAAAACGAGACAGAGTCACTGTCTCTGGAACAGTGACGGAGGTTGGAGCTCCAGATTCCTTCTTTCACTTGAGTGCAGCGTGATATTCCAAGCATAGCTCTTTTGATTCCAATTTGGGAGACCCAAATAGCATTCTCATCATGCTTTCGTAGGGTCCAGGTCTCTGAGGGGTATGTTAATGCAGGGAGAATAGTGTATTTGAAGGGTTTTGCCTGGAGCCTGCGATTCTTTATCTTTCTCGCTATTTCTTTGATGCTGTTGAAGGCATTCCATGCAGCTCTCTTCCTCCTGTGCAGCTCAGGTTTTAGGTCATTCATCATGTTGACTTCTCGACCTAGGTACACATAACTGCTGCATTCAGAAATGTTTGTTCCATTGAGAGTGAATGGGGCCTCTGAAACTAGTTCATTTTTCATAAACATAGTTTTGTTGAGATTCAGCTGTAGACCTATCTTTCCACATTCTTGGTCAAAGTCAGCCAGCATTTATGCCTCTTGGCTAATGTATGGTGTTATAACAATGTCATCAGCAATGCAGAGGTGGTTTAGTAGCCGACTTTCTACCTTCGCTCCCATTCCTTCCCATTCTACTTGTCACATATGTTCTCGAGGGTAGTGTTGAAGAGTTTTGGTTAAATGGTATTCCCCCTGCCAAACCCCTCTTTTGACATTGATGATCACATCTTTGTAGAATGGTGAGATCCTGGTGGTGAATCCATAATACAGCTCACAAAGGATCTTGATGTATTGGGTTTTAACACCCTGTTTGGCTAGGATTTCAATGATCGGTTCAGTCTCCACAGAATCCACAGGCTTTCTTTAAATCAATGAACGTGAGACAGAGTGGCATCCTGAACTCCCTACAAACTTCAATGAGTTTGGTTACTGTGTGCATATGGTCAATTGTGCTGAATCCTTTTTGGAAGCTAGCTTGCTCGCATGGTTGTCCTTCATCTAATGTTTTGCGAATCCCATTCAGGAAGACTCGAGTGTACAGCTTGTAGATGACAGACAAGAGGTAGATGGGGCAATAGTTGCCAATGTCATGGATGTCTCCCTTCTTGAACAGTAGAACTGTCCTGCTGGTTTTCCATTGGAGGCACCTTGCATTCAGACAGGTAGCATGTGAAGAGCCAAGCCAGTGTATTGATGAGTAGTGAAGGTAGATTCTTCAGATATTTGGGTCTGAGTTCGTCTGGGCCTTGTGCTGTTCCCTTCTTTACCAACAAAATGGCATGTTGGATTTCAGAAGGGAGAACATTGGGAACGACATATCCATCCTGCGAAATTTGGGCAGGATGGATATGTGGGCAGGTGGACGTGGCAATAAAAGAGATCTTAGTAAAACTCATGGATAATCTTCGACATTGCCCTTCTGGAAGATGTGATAGATCCATCAGGGCGTCGGAGGGCAGTCATCTTGGTCTTATAGTTGGCAAAGAACAGGCGGGCAGTGCGAATGCTTTTCCCGGCTTCTGCTGCATCTTCCAGTATTTCTGCTCTTCTGTCTTTGAGGTCTTTTATCGCTTCTCTGCACCGCTTAGCAAGCTTGGACGTTAGCATTTGGTCTCCTGAGGCTCGCGCCTTGCCACGTTGGTGAATGAGCTCGAGAGTTTCTGAAGACAGGCATCCTTTTGTGTCTTTCTCTCTCGGCATTCTTCGCACAATCATGGAGGTGCTACACCAGTTGGTTGTATTCTTCATCGATGTCGCCAATGATGGTATCTTCCCATATTGCTGCAATGAAATCAAAGAGTTCCCAGTTGGTGGTGCGTTCTGGGAGTTTTCTTCTTAAACTTTGCAACCTTTTCTCCCCGTTGCGGGAAGTAAAATTTTGCACCGAAGGAGACAGTGGTCTGATCCTGTTTGGAATTTGGGGACAACAGCTACATAGGTCAGACAAAACCGTCGATTCAAGATGATGTGGTCAATTTCATTGTGGAACTGTCTGCCAGGAGATTCCCATGTCCAATGTTTCACTTCAGGTTTCTGGAACTGTGAGTTGCCATGAATGATCTTGGTGGACATGATGAACTCAGATAGTCTCTCACCCTGTTCGTTCCATTCTAGGTCATGGGTCCCGATGTGGAGTTCTTCAGCCGATCTTCTTGGTCCTATCTTGGCATTAAAATCACCGACTATGATCTTGTAAAAGGTGTGATCTTTTTTTATAGAACTCCTCCAATTCCATGTAGAATTTCTCAATTTCATCTTCTTTGTATGTGGATGTTGGTGCATAGACAATGAAGATAGAAATTTCCCTGGCAGTGGGCCACATCTCTTCAAGTGTAATCGTCCTATTCGGTTTGTTAGGCATTCAAATGAATCAATGTTTACGGCCATGTTCGTGTTGACAAGGACACCAATGCCACCGATGCCTCTTTTGTCACATGTTCCAAGGAATAATTCAATTATAACAATGTCAATAATAAAGAAAATTATTGAATATTCTTTTTTGTTAGAAATAACAGTATCAGCCAAGACAGCATATGTCTAATTTAGGATAAAATCATTGGATATCTAATCATGAAAAGCTGAAACAATTCCAATATGGATGAAACTCATTTTCTTTGGTTTATGGACCAACCCTGGCAGTACTCCAGGTTTACTTCCTGTCTGTATCCTGGCCCCACATGGAGGGCTCAGGCATGAGGCTAGTTGTACTGGAAAATGAACTCGAGCCTCTTATTGCTGTAAAGACAGCATGTTAAAAGTGTGTCTGCTGGGGGAGGTGGGAGGGAATTTGGGGCCCTTGCTGGTGGGAATAGGGCTCTGGAGGGATGGGTGATGGAACACTGTATGACTGAAACCCAATCATGAACATCCTTGTAACGGTATACCTCATGGTTGTATCACTATCACTATCTTCCCATTCAACATCAATTTGCTCGAGCGGGCCCCAGTAACATCTCCATATGTCCTGCTTCATGCTAGTAGAGCCCAAGGGCATTTGCTTGCTCCAGGAACATAAAGAGCCTCAAACCATTATATTAGGTCATAGGAAAGACCTAACATAATTGTTACTGGTATTTGGCATGTCAAATACAACATGAGCAACTTTCCAGGCTTGCCATGTGGGTGGCATACTCTTGGAGTCACCTCTAAATACAGCATTTATTGATGGACCGCACGGTCGGAGCCAGGCTGTGATAGGCTCGTCTGCCGGATGGAGTTCTGACGAAAGGGAGGTCAGTATGTGGAAAATGGCGGCCCAAATGGAGTGGGGGCTGTCATCCCTCCCGGGAGTCTCGTGAGCGGCTGGGCACAGGGAGAGCTGGTAGCAACTCTGCCCCCAAATTTGGGAGTCTCTGGATCAGCATACCTGGGCCGGATTGAAAAAAAAACTGCTGCAGCGTGGGTGTTGATGATTCGGGCTGTGATAGGCTCATCTGCTAGATGAAGTTCTGATGAGAGGGAGGTCCGGGTGTGGAATATGGCGGCCCTCATGGAGTGGGGGGGGTCATCTGGCTGTTGTGAGGCCCTGCTGGGTGGCGGGCCAGGGCTAGAACCCACCATCCCTCCCAGGCAGGATGACGTCTCATGAGCAACTGGGCATGGGCACAGGGATAGCTGGTAGCAGCTCTGCTCCATGTCTTCGAGTCTCTGGATCAGCATACCTGGGCCAGATATAAAAAAAAAAAAACTGCTGCAGGTGGGTGTCGATGATCCAGGCTGTGATAGGCTCCTCTGCTGGATGGAGTTCTGATGAGAGGGAGGTCTGGGTGTGGAAAATGGCTGCCCTCATGGAGTGGGGGCTGGTCGTCTGGCTTGTTGCAAGGCTCTGCTGGGGTGGCGGGCCAGGGCTAGAACCCGGCCATCCCTCCCGGAGTCTCGTGAGTGGCTGGGCACAGGGAGAGCTGGTAGCAGCTCTGCCCCATGTCTGCAAGTCTCTGGATCAGCATACCTGGACCGGATTGAAAAAAAAAAACTGCTATTATACAGGGTTGTATAATGAAATTTTAAAATAAGTAAATAAAAGTTTGTCTGTCCTGCCAGGAGTATCTAATGATGAGAAATTATAAAATGAATGATCTGTATAGTTTGTCATTTCTAATTGTTTCACCATTTCTGATAAATTACTATTTTCAACCATACATTACATAGGCCTTATATAGTCTACATCTACAGAGTTAAAACTGCTGCAATATGAATCAATGAGGCGAGGTAAGAGAAATATATCCATTCCATAAGATAATAATAAAGCAAGAAATGCTAATTTACTTAGAAAATGCTGGCTTGGGGCCGGAGCGATAGCCCAGCAGGTAGGGCGTTTGCCTTGCATGCGGCCGGCCCATGCCGCCCGGGTTCGATCCCCGGCATCCCATATGGTCCCCCCGAGCACCGCCAGGAGTAATTCCTGAGTGCAGAGCCAGGAGAAACCCCTGAGCATTGCCGGGTATAACCCAAAATGCAAAAAAAAAAAAAAATGCTGGCTATAACCAAGTTTTCATAAAATTCTAAAAGTGTCTTTTGGTCTTGGTGAAGCAGCTTTAGCAAATATTCCCAACATTTCACATCTGCCACAGCCTCCTTCCTGAGTTTGGGGGTCCACTCCTCGGGCAGCTGCTGACTGTGGTGAGTACAGAGACAGTGCAGTGGGGTCAGAGCTGTGCGGATTCACCATCCCGGGTCTGCGTGACTGGGACAGGACACAGAGACACAGAGACCCTCGTGCTTGTATGAGGAGTATTGATCAAGCCTATAGAGGGACCATGGGCGCACGGGCATTATCTAATCCGTCTTCAATCCTCACATGCCTGAGTTGCTCTTTGTGTATCTCTGTAATTTTGGAGAACCTGCTGAGTGTGTAGATTACTTCTGATCTTTAGTGCGGACTATTTTAAACATCAAAATTTATAGCATATTTTCTGGTCCATTAGATTTCACTCAACTATCTGGTGCTTCATGGAATTAGGGGTACAGCTGTATGTGATATAGCCTGTGTCTAGGCTCCATGCATTGGTTAGGGAGGGCCATGACCAATAGTAGCTAGGGCTTGCTTGTACCCTCGTAAAATGGGTGAAAACTGATCACTAAGTCCAGGTTCCATGCAAACAATTTGCATATTGAGGAAATTGCATGAGCTTTTACAGCACCTTACAGGAGCTGATATAACTCAATCATGAGCCCCAAGAACAGGGTCCTGTGGTTCATAGGGCATATCCTAGGTGCTGAGTCAAGCATAGGACAGAGCAGCTGCTCCTGGTAAGGCCAACCACACCAGGTAGGTCACCCCCACAGAGAATGTTCGTTGTCCCAACACGAAGACATAACCAGCGAGAATGAACAATCCCACCCCATAACCATCTTGACTATTATGAGTTGATCTGCTCAAAAGGAAGGGATTTTCATCCAAGTTAAAAACAGTGAATAAACTCAGTGAAATTTTATGGAAATGGATTGAACTCAGCTTTGTCAGAATTCACTGCAGCAAAAACACTGTTAGGCCCCAGGTTTTCACACACTGAGGGAGAACAGGAGTGGACACAAAGGGACATGGAGGGCAGAATCCTGATGGTCATCAGGGACCTGACACATGGGGACTCTCCTCACAGCTGCCATTTCCCCTGAGCAATTCCTGTTCTCTGAGAGCTCCTCAGCACGTTTCCTGTGCTGGAGGAAGAGGCCCAGGTCTAACCAGGGTCCCAGGGAGAGGCTTGAGTGCTCTAAGCCACAGTCAGCACCTCCTCCCGGGAGCCCAGACACCAGCCTCCCCCCGTGTCCCCTCCTTTCTCCACAAAGGCTCCCCCCCATGCAAATCTGCACTCGGGACCCCAGATTAAAACCACATTTAAACTCACCCCAACTCGGGTTCCCTCTCCCCTGACACAGAGTCTGAGATCACGGACCTCATGGGCAGAAACGTGCATCAGCGCTGGTTTCTCCTTTTTCTGGTTGCAGCTCCCGGGGTGTGAGTATCCCCTGGACAGAGGCTCAAAGATGGGGATGGGGCCTCTGAGCCGTGACTCACTGTGGGCATCTGTCCCCAGGTGTCCTGTCCCAGGTACAGCTGCAGTAGTCAGGACTCAGCCTGGTGACCCCCTCGTGAGACGCTGTCCCTCACCTGTTCCGTCTCTGGATTCTCTCTAACCAGCTATGGTAGATACTGGGTTCTCCAGGCTACTGGAAAGGGCTTGGATTGGGTTGGTGGTTTATGGACTGATGGAAGCACATACTATAAATCAAGTCTTCAATCGTGAGTCAGAATCTCCAGGGACACCTCCAAGAACCAAGTTTACTTAAAACTAAGTAACTCAGTAACTGAGGATACAGCCGTGTATTATTGTGCAAGAGATACAGTGAGAGCAATTCCCTGTGAGCCCAGACACAAACAGCTGAGACAGGGGGAGCTTCAGTGGTGCTTGTGACCTGCAGGGGGTGCTCTGCTCTCTGACTACTGGGCTGACTCCTGGGTCAGGTGGAGAGGGGCATGTAAGGGGCTAGCTCTCTTCTCTTTGACTGAAATACATAAAGCAGATTTAATAAACCATGTCTATTTATTTTAGTTATTACTTCCTCTTTAGTACAAATTTGTTCCTCCCCTCTCAGAGTTCACTAGAGACTTTTTGTCCCAGTAAGTAAGCTGTGGCCAATTTCAATTCCTACAAAGGTCATTGCTCTTCATGGAAAGGAGGATTTCCCCCCTTTTATCTTGCTTTCTTTGTTGAGGGAGAAACAATTCCCTCCCTTGTGTTGATGCTTGTGGGTCACACTCTCACTGCATTTCCCCCAGCCCAAATTCTCACAGACCCCACACTCTTCTGTGTCCCTTTTGCCGACCTCTTCTTCCCAGTGATCTCAGCCCCACGGACTTCTCTTAGGACTCCAGTGTGTGGTTAGGGTGCAGGACTGTTATCATGGGTCCTGTCCACTCTGACGCTTTGTGCTCATGTACCACAGAAGACTGACAAACTCTTAATTTATTCTTCTCCCTCCAACATACTTCACTTCATCTGATGCTTTGCAGTTACACCCATGTTTCAGTAAAGTGTGACAGTTCCCTTCCCTATAACCGCATGGCAGCCCATGTATCTACACCACAACTTCTTATCATGAAACTGTCTAAAACATTAGGATTGTCTCCAGTCCAGGCCACTCTATCAGATGCTGCAACAAATGTATGCTTACACACATCTCAAGTTGATGTTTTCGTGTTTGGGCATAGGTGTGAGGAGTAGAGTCACTGGGAATTATGGAAACTCTGTTCTCACTTTGCAGAGAAATTTTCTGGTATTTTTCACAGATATTGAATCAGACAATATTCCCACCATCCATGAAACTATATTCCCTTTTGAATACATTCCAGCCAGCACTGCTTGTTTCCCATCTTGATATAAGCCATTGGTCAGACGTGATTCCTCATTGACCTTCTGAGTTACATTTCCCTGTGAATATGTACTACAGCAAAACCAAGAAAGTTATAAATTCTGCATCAAGCAAGAAGTTGTAAAGTCTACATGACATGAAAATAAAAATGGATTAGAAAATGTTTATGTCATGAGAACCAACAGTGAGCTAGCTCATGTTATGAACTAGTTTGCTCTTGGTTATTTAATGTGTAATCAGAGAAATATTAAAACAAACAGAATCCTTTGAAGGAACTCACCCACACACTCTTCCCTTTACACAATTAGGAGGCAATTCATTGGAAAGAATTAAAACATTACTGGGTATATTCTGTGAGTCTCTGAAAACAGATCCATGAAAAATTAAAAACTACACCAAAAAGGTAATTCTCTGTAATTTGAAATCTCCATTACAGATCATCATCCAAGAGGCGATTCTTGCTGGTGAACTGGACCCCTGCACCTCTGATGAGTCACTGCAGAGTGTGTGGGGACTCTCATTCTGTGACCCAGAGAAGGTCCTGTACTTTCAGAAGCCCCGCCAGCCGAGCCAACGCCCCACCGCCCCGTCTGGAGAAAGGAGTCCCTGAGCTGAGTCACCTGAGGCTTGTTCACAGACGTGCTCAGGCTCTGCTCCCTCAGCTGCTACCTCAGCCTCTCTCACACCTGACTCCTATCACTGTCCTCTGGGCTGTGGGACTTTCTCAGCACATTGGGTTGTGATGCCTGATACCGCTGCAGGGGAGGACAGGGAGGACAGACAGTGTGTACCTGCTGCAGCGTTTGCTGGACATAAGGCCAGTAAGTTGACACTCACAGCACCTGCCTCACCGTGTGTCTACTCTGAGGAAACCCCAGGAATTCACTCCCTGAGAGGTTGGAAACTAGTTGCAATGTTTCATATTTTATAGTTTTCTTTTTGGTGCTTTTTCTGAATATATAAAACAAACTTTATTCAGTTCTCTGTTTCTATGAAGCAAATGTGGCCTTATTTGTAAAGATTCAGGACTGAGAGTAATCCAGGACTCCCGTGGCATGAATAAACAAACAATAATTCTATACAGTGGCAGACTTCAGTTCATCTCTACTGAACCACACACACAGGATTTATTGCTGGGAGCATGAGGGAGGGGTGAGGTGTGGGGGAGAAATAACATGGGCTAGAGGAAGTATTGAAACGAAGGATTTTCAGGTATGATGGACACTTCACAGGTGTCCACTTAGGTCAGTGCTCCTGAAACACAAATTCTCTGACAGTCAGTATTGTGTGTAGGGCATGGCCTGCCAGGATTTTCCTACTAATCAAATGCTTGCAGGAACCAGGGCAGCTATGAAGTTTCACACCCCAGGTACCTCCAGGACCCTGGTCTCCAACAGGCTTCAGGCTGTTAAAATAATGACAACTTATTACCATTGGGGAGCCTTCCTTGCCATCTCACAGCACATTGTTCTGTGTTTTGGTTTCCGTGTTTGGTTTGTTTTTTTGGGTGATACCCAGCTATGGTCAGGGTTTCTCATAACCCCCTGCCTATTGATTAGCAGGTAATAAGCAGAGCTGAGATAGACCCAGTCAATCAAATGCAAGTCAATTCCCTGATCCTGAACTGTCTCTACATGCCAACTGCCCTATTCACTGGGGGTCATGGATACTCTTGTGTAGTGCTGGATACATTTATCACCTACATTTCCTTTCAGCACACTGTACAAATCATCTAAGTTTGCTTTGTCACTGTATAGCTGCATAATAGAAGAGAAATTAAGTTAAGAACATTGCACGATTTAACCCAAAATATAAATGAAAATCCTTATCACTTAAATTTATTATCCCTTAATCATTCATGCTCTAAGATGACAGTTTTCTGAACATTTATCTGGTCACAAAGCTCACCCAGCTCACCACATCTGCTTTGGAGTCTGACACT
>JAJIBD010021638.1:0-73725 GCA_021461705.1 Cryptotis parvus
TTCTTTCTTCAGCAGTTGTTACTCTGCCAAGGAGGATTCCAGTGTGTTTTTTGTTTCATTTACCACATTTTAAATATCTGTCATTTCTGCTTGTATTTTGCTCTGCATTTTATTCATTTCTTCTCTCATGTCCTCTGTATTTTATTGACTGTGTATTCCAATGCTTCTTTGAGTTCCTTATGTGTTGCACTACAGCTGCCCAGAGCCTGTGCATCTGTCCAGGATTGCCTCCTGCAGGTCACTTCATAGATAGGAGGGTAGTTTAAATGTGGCAGTTCATCTGACCATGTATTCTGTACTGGCTGGTATAAATATTCTCTCATGCTACTGCAGTCATCATGGGACTAACTAGATAGATCTTAGCGGCATATTTGCCTGGCCACATTGGATCTCTAAGTAATTATACCACAGAGAAATGCTGTTTGCAATTTCTTGCTTGCCTCCAAGCAAGAAAGCATGGCTCCCTTTATAACTCAAAGGCAACTAAAATACAAAACTACCGTGAAGTAAAGACAAGACTCTTGTGAAGACTTGGAGAAATATTTAACTGGCATTAGTATAGTCTTTGGTACAGAGGCTTGCCATCTCAGAAACCCCCTTCTCTACCCTGTAAGGGCATTTCTTAGGCAGATCTTGGCTCACAACATTAGCATCTAAAAGGGCCTAGGTGAGGTGCAGGGAGAAATTATGTGAGGGCATTTGACCCTGCTGGCTTCCCATAATAGTGGGAGGTCTGAGTTTCAGGGAGATAAAACTAACCTGCTTCCTCTCTTGTGCTCTCTTTTTAAGGTCTCTCTTTTGGGGTTCGCACTCTTCTTGTGTCGCTCTCCCTCTTTCTGATGGAGCCTTGTCTTTGTCTCCTCTCTACAGAGCCTTAACACATATTGGCTGCCATCTTGGCCTACACGTGGCCAGAATCCTAGCCAGGAATCCTAAGCACAGGGTTTTTCCTATTGCTGTTTTGTATGCCTGAACCTGTGCTAAGTAAAGCATTCTAAAACTTTGCCGGATTCCTGTGTCTCTCTCCATCCACAGGCCGCTGATCCCCTGGGGGAAGAAGGGGTTCCCTGACCCTGCTCCCAGATTTTGTGTGGGGAGCCACAGTGTTTCTCCACCAACACAGGGGATGCCAGATGTCGGGGGAGCCACTGGGGTCCCTAACGATACCAGGAAGTAAGTTCCCTTCTACCTCTGAAGCCGGTGGGGAATAGATAAAAAAAAACCTCATGAATCCGGCACAGTTTTTAAAGGACTTTACTGGGGCCAGAGCGATAGCACAGCGGGTAGGGTGTTTGCCTTGCAAGTGACTGACCTGGGTTCAATTCCCCAGCATCCCATATGGTCCCCCCAGCACCGCCAGGAGTGAATCCTGAGTGTAGAGCCAGGAGTAACCCCTGGGTATTGCCAGGTGTGACCCAAAAAGAAAAAAAATAAAGGGCTTTACTATCACAGGTCCCGATATACAATCCAAAAGCAGGAAAAACTACAGACTCTGGGTTCCCAGCTAGGCCCCAGCCACATGTAGGCCAAGATGGCTGCCACCATGTGTTGAAGCCCAATAGATAAAGGAGAGGATGGAGAAACAAAAAGCCAAGGGAAGCCAAAAATGGCTAAAAGGGCCTTCTCTCTTCCGTCAGCTTATTTTATAGATAGAAATCTGCCAAAACTTTCCAGCCTGGCCCATTGTGGACTGGGCTATCTAGAGATGAATACAGGTAAACAACTCTATTGAAATGCAGCACTTCAGGAGGCCTTCTGGCATTTACAAGCACCAGAGCTGATTCAAAGCCTCCCTAGCAGAGCTGGGAGGGACTGCAAGTTAAGTGTTGCCCAACACTTATGCATCCTTAACAATTCCTTCCAAAATTCCTCACCATATAGCTCATCATTATTGCTTGGCTCCTCTGGGCTAGTGACTTCACTCACTAAGCTTGATGGAATTCTGCGTTGCCTTTTAATTACAATTATTGTAGGTTGCAAAATGTATGTTCTTGGGTGGATATGTAGTACATTTAGTACATGTCTGGGTTGTTTGTAGAGTTTGGGGGTGGGTGGCAAGAAATGTAGGGATGAATGCTCACTGCTATCTCAGGTAAGATGAATAGTAGGTAGTTCATGTGGACACGCTAGTGTCCACGTGGTTTTGAGTTTTGGATGTGGGTGGGTGTGCTTCTGTGAACCTTGGCCCCAGTGGTGAAAGTTCTGGGCCTTTACCCTGGGACTGGGTGGTTCCGTGGGCTGCACAAGACTTACACACAATTGGTATGGAGCATGGGAGGTGTTTATGGGAGCTTGGAGGAGGTGGTCCAGGTGGTGGGTCTGGGGCTCTTTGTGCCTCGGCCCTTCATGAAAGTTCCGGGCCTTTACCCTGAAACTAGGTAGTTCCATAGGCTGCACAAGGCTTACTACACACCTGGAAGGGGAGATGGGAGGCATTTGCAGGAGCTGGGAGGTGCATCAGGGAATCTAAGGCAGGCATGTACTTTGCCAAATTATCAAAGTGCCTTGAACGTGCAATTACAATGGGAATGAAGTTTGGAATAAAAGAACGAAGGAAGGAAAGATGGAAGGAAGGAAAAGATGAAGGGGAGGGAGGAACACAACTTCTATAATCATTAAAAGAAGATTAGAATGTGCCATAAGTTTTAGGGCCTTCTCCAGAAATGCTTAGTAGTCTTTCACTGGGGCCAACTTATGTGATATACCCAGTGGTGCAATTTAGGAACGTGGTATGGGGGTTTAATTTCAGGACATTGCCCATGAAAGCAAGTGTTCTACCACTCACACTACAGCCTGGAGGCAAACACTCTAGACCCTCATACGCATCACTGAGAAAGCTTCCTGACTCTCACAAAGTTGACTTGTTATTTATTGGTTGTTAATAGTTTTGTTTCCTCAGATCTCACCAAAGTGGGGTCTGGCTGTAGTGTGGACACTATCAAGACATGGTAGATGTATGCAGCCAGACAGTAGGCAGACCTGAGAGCCATTGCTGGCTCTGGAGCAAACTAGAAACCAGAGCAAAATACACATGCCCAAGATCCCAGCATGCAATTGCTAGAATGCCCAGAATCTAATCTCATTCAACCCATAGAGAAATATCTACCCAGTTGCTTACTCAAATAACTGCTAGTGGGTTGGGTGGGAAGCACAACTTAAAACCATTTCACATGAAGCAGCAGTCAAGATTAGTAGTTCCATTGTCCTGGAAAAAATCTCTAGCCCTGAATTTTTTTTTTTTTTTTTTTTGCTTTTTTTGGGTCACACCCGGCAATACTCAGAGGTTACTCCTGGCTCTGCACTCAGGAACTACTCCTGGCGGTGCTCGGGGTACCATATGGGATGCTGGGGATCGAACCCAGGCCGGCACAGGCCGGCCGCTGCAAGGCAAACGCCCTACCCTCTGGGCTATCGCTCCGCCCCGCCCCTGAATTTTTTTGATCTGGACAAATGTATCCCCTTAACCCTACTTAGTCCTTCAATAGAGAAAGTGATCAGTAGGGGCAGAGCCATGTAGCTTAGCAGTGTATCTTAGAAGGGAAATCCATCCCTTCTTCGGGGTTTCTATAGGAGAAAGAACCTGTGAAAATTGAGAGAAGTGTTCCAACTGGGAAAAGGAAGTAAGGAGGAAGGGGCTAGTGTGTTGAGGACGTCCTAGGTTCTATTACAATAATAATAAAGAAAAACTAAGTCTAGTGTTCACCATGCTAAGCTTCACGAAATCATTAGGAGCCCAGATGGGGTCTTTCCCAATACAAAGATCCCCAGAAAGATTTTGGAAGAGTTTGTGTCAGTTCAGTGAGCAACAGAGGGTGGAGGTGGGAAAGAAGAGTTAGGTGTTCTGACCTAAGAAGTGGTTGCCCCTTCTTCCATCTAGAAATTAGAATTTTTACAAACCCAAGCACTGATTTACAGAAGTGTGATGATTCTGCATCACACATGAAGGCCTAATCCCCATGACTTTCCTAATCCTCATCCCCAGTGAGATTGTTGTAGGTAGGCAGACAGGGGGTCCCCACATGGCAATGAATTCTTGCACTAAGGCTGTCCAGATTCACCTGTTTGGAAACCGGAACCAAGACTTGATATAACCCTCAGTAGACCCTAAGGAATCCAGATCAACTCATCTCAGCCAGATCCCTAATCTGGTTACATTCCAGGACAGAAGACCCAGCAGGAACAGAGGTCTAGAAAAGGAGAGTTTCAAAGAAGACCACACCCAAAGTCTACTCCCTTGGCAACGGCCCTAACAACCTAGGTTGAAGCCCCATGTGGGAGTAACTTGGGGAGAAATCTATAAAAGCCAACCTGACCAAAGGACTGCGTGCACATGCTGCCTGGACACACATGCTGCCTGAGCCTACATGGCAGAGCACACGTGTTGCCTGAGCACGTGTGTTGCCCACATCTCCCCTCTTGAGATGTGTACTCTCTCTCTCTCTCTCTCTCTCTCTCTCTCTCTCTCTTACTTTCCTTCCTCCTTCCCTTTCCTAAAACCTCATTAATAAAACTTGTTATACTTCACTGCTCGTCGAATCCTGAAAATTCTTTTTTTCTGCAAGGAAGACAAGAACCCTGAGGAAACCCTGGGCAAGGCATAGGGCTGAGTTGCCTTTCATCAGTCTTTAGCCTGCCCAGTGGGTCCTCGGCAGCAGAGGCGGCTGGGGAGAAAGCAGCCATCTCTCTCCCTTTCCGGCCTCACATAGGCTGCCTGTGAGGCCCACCTGCATCAAGATGGCCACCTGCCTATCCTTTTCTGTCTCTTCAAGTTTGTGAATCAAAGGGATTGGACTCTGAAGGATTGGCAAGATATTCCTTGAAGTTACAGAGAAATTTTCACACTTGCTAATGGGGGAAGAGCTGGTAAGGTACTGGGATCACTGTTGGAGTTTAAAGTCACAGTAACAGACAATCTCATGACAACTCAGAATATTCCCAGCTGCAAAGGTTCTCTGAGATTCTTCAGCTATCTTTAGCGCATGACACTGGACTCTGCAGCCCAACATTTCTGGGGCTGGGAAAACTGGAAGAGGAAATATTTATATTAACTAGTGTCCTTGTTTTGTTTGTTTATCTTATCTAGTGTTTCTGGTCCTCTGCCTGGAAAGAGGATGGAGTTAAGCTTTCACCCATTACAGGTAATTCTCCTCTGCCACATAAAATATTCTGGCCTTGATTTTCCTTTCCATGTGGCACATAGCCCATGTTGAGTGTATTGAGTATGTTGAGTGTGAACCTTAACTAACTAAACATGGTTTAACAAGTGCTTCAAACAAACAGCTGGATCATGGGATGACTGTCCTGAACCTGCACAGCACATGCTTCATGATGCCCTCTGTTATTTGCTAATAAAGCTGGCCTCTACCTTGCTGTAGAATTTGCACTGTGAACGCAATGTTGAGATCCCTCCTGTTCCTGCCAAAGGGAAGCAGAAAAAGGTGGGAAACAATAGCATATCTGCAACACATGCTCAGTTCTCAGTTTAAGCAGAATGTTACTATAACCTGAAAATGTCCATATTCTGTCTTTATCTAAGACTTAGTTAAGTTTGTAGCTGTTGTGGGGAAGCGACAGCTACAGAGCATCCAGGCATCCAAACTGGAAAGCTCTGCTAATGATCACAGCACAGGAAATAATACAGCATGCACACAAAGCACAATGAGGCAAAACCCAAGAATGGGAAGTGGAACATTTATGATAAAACCCTGCAGTGGGGTCAAGCTATTAAAAACGTCTTTCTTATAAGTCACTTCTCAATTACCCATGCAAATCAAAGAACCAGTGATCCAGGTAATATGAGAGTTGATAAACAAAACAAAATAGAGCAATAAAATCTAAAGTTGACTCTCAGTGTCAAATTCAGAATGCTTCAGAAAACTAACAAGCACACAGCAGAACCAGACGCTGTATTAAGAGCTGTGAAGGATGCGAATGATGAATAAGGCATAACCTCTACTTCAAAGGAGGCCAAATTCATTCAGCCATGCTTGCCCCTCGAAGTCAACTCTAAGCACACAATTAAGGCTATACAGAGAACAGATACATTTCCTGTTCTTCTGAAGTGTATATCCTATCAAAACAACGATGTAGTTTTTCTGCTTTCTGAGAGTAGGACAATCCTATAAAACAGCTCATAAACCCAAATGATATCAAGTTTAAAAAAGTACTACTATTCACTTATATGGAAAAACTTGATCATTCTCAGTGATGAGAGCAAGCTTAACAAACCACACCAAATAAGACATGAAACACACACACACACAAACACACACATACACAGTCTTCTATGCACAGGATCAAAGATTGACCTATATGATAAATTATGACATAGAAAACATGTTTCTGGGTAAGAAGGTTCGGGTAAGAAGGTTGATGGATCTAATCCCATTTTCTGGACTTCACTATCACTACAAAAGTTGCTGCAAAACCAATGTAGACGATATTCTCATTTTTTGGTTCTTTGTCATGTATATGATAATACTCCTGGATTCTTTTCCATTGGTAAAAATAGCTACAAAAGTAAGCTCTTTTATCAGGTCACAGTGGCATAAAATAAACTTCTGGAAAGTGGGGGATACGTGCAAAGTAAAATGGCAGGCAGGTTCCTCTCCACATTCCAGGACAGTGACGCTAACAGCGACTGAGGGGCCTGGATTTATTTCTGAAAACTTAGATCAAGTCACCAAAAACTTACACTCTAAGTTTAAGGTGTCCAACATCTTGCTTCCTTAGGTTTAGACATTCCAATTATCACCATAATATGAATGCTTCCACCACATCTGTCTTCTTTGATGGGCAGTAAATCTTGAAAAAAATAGCATAATAAAATAACATGTTTGGAAAAGGACCAAATGAAACAAAAATAGAAAACAAAAAAAAAAAATCACGATTGTGCAACATAAGACCTAGGGAATCAGCTTAAGCAAGTGTGTAAAGGATCTGTGCAAAAAAAACCCTGCAACACTGTTTCAAGAAATAAAAGAGGACACAAGTAAACAGAAACACATTCTCTGATCATGGATGGGGAGAATCAAAATGGTAATACTCCCTAGAGCTTTGATACAGAATCAATAAGGATATCCTATAAGGATAGCTATAACATTCTTCAAAGAAATTGACCATAAACTCCTGAAATTTGAATGGAATAATAATCCCCCCATGATAGTTAAAGTGATCCCTGGGGAAAAGAAGATGGGAGGCATCACCTTTCCCAACTTCAAACTCTACTACAAAGCAGTAGTAATTAAAACAGCATGGTATTGGAATAAAAACAGACCCGAGGGCCTAGGGAATAGAATTCAGTATCCTGACACCCATCCTCAAACACATCATCATTTGGTAAAGGAGCAAAAAATATGAAATAGAGCAAGGGAAGCCTCTTCAAAAGTGGGCAGCTATATGTAAAAAATGAATTTGGACCTCTGTCTAACACCATGCACAAAAATAAGATCAAAATGTATTACAGATCTCAATATCAGATCTGAATCCATAAAGTACGACAAAGAAATTATAGGAAAAAACCTCCACAACATTGAAGGTAAAGGCATCTTCAAAGATGAAACACCACTAACAAAGCAACTAAAAGCAAAGATAAACTTATGGGACAAGATGAAATTGGAAAGCCTCTGCACCTCAAAAGAAACAATGACCAAGATACAAAGACAGTTCACAGAATCGGAAAGAATATTCACCCAATACCCATCTGATAAGGGGTTAATATCCAGGATATATCAGGAACTAGCATAACTTCTTTACAAGAAGAAAACAGAGAACCCCATCAAAAAATGGGGGAGAAGAAATGAACAGAAACTTCGACAAGGAAGAAATTCAAATGGCCAAAAGGCATATGAAAAAAATAGTTCATCATCACTAATCATCAGAGAGATGCAAATCAAAAAAAATCAAATCATCAGAGAGATGCAAATCAAAAAATATCATCTCACACCACAGAGACTGGCACATATCAAAAAGAGCAAAGACAAAAAAATGCTGGCATGGATGCGGGAAAAGGGGACTCTCATACATTGTTGGTGGGAATGTCGACTGGTATAGCCTTTTTTAGAATATGGACATTCCTGCAAAGACTAGAAATTGAGCTCCCATTTGACAAAGCCATACCACTACTGGGGATATACCCTGGGAAGTCAAAAACACAGCGGAAATACCATCTGCACTTTCATTTTCATAGCAGCACTATTCACAATAGCCAGAATCTGTAAACAACCAGTATGTCCGAGAACTAATGATTGGATAAAGAAACTTTTGGTACATCTACACAATAGAATACTATGCAGCTGTTAGGACAAATAAAGTTATGAAATTTTCCTATAAATGGACGGATATGGAGAGGATCACGTTGAGTGAAATTAGCCAGAAGGGAAAAGACATATATAGAATAACTGCATTTATTTGCAGGATATAAATATATATGTATACACACACACACACATATATACATATTGATACCATTAATATACAAGGTCTTACAAAACATGGATCAGGAGGTCTTGTCAAAGGTAGAATCTACCACAACCTGTGGGAGTCAGAGGTTAGTTATGACAGAGAAGGGAACAATGTGCTAATATTTGTCAAAAGTGATAATACCTTCCTAGAAGTGAGCATTAAATACAGGCAAAAAGATACACATGATAACCTATAAATGTATGTATTGTAATCCAAAGCATATAAGAGAAGGAAGAAAGAGAGAGAAAGAGAAAGAGAAAAAAGAGATAAAGAATCTGCCATAGAGGCAGGCCAGGGGAGAGGGAGGGAATCAGGGGACATTGGTGTGGGAAATAGGCACTTGTGGAGGGATGGGTGCTGGAACACTGTATGACCGAAACCCAAATATTAACATCGTTGTATATCTCATGATGGTATAATAAAATATTTTAAAAAATTAATAAAAGTTTAAGTAGCAATACGTACCTGGTAGGGTACTGTCCACGGTCATGAGGATGTGTGATAAGCTTCAGAGCTTATTTATCTTGATTGCATGTTCATGCTCCTTATAAACATCCCCCATCATGGTTCCATTCTCTAGCCCCTAGCACCCACTATTCTACTCCTGTTTTCTATGAGCTCAACTATTCTAGAGTTCACACATAAGTAATATCTCATAGAATGTGTCTTTCCTTGACTCACTTATCTCTAGATGTCCAGGAGTACGATCATGTTGTCAAGTTTCATCTATGTTGCTCCAAACAACACATTTTCTTTCTGCCTCAGGCATAAATTAAAATCCAGTGTATGTGTATGCGATCTCTCACATGATAGATCACATACATACTTCTGTCAGTGCAGATAGGCTTCCATACCTTTGCAATTGTGAAGAAAGTAATGAAAATGGAAACGCATATATCAAAAATATTTTATTGCATTTATATATAGTAATTTTATCAAAAGTTGGAATTCATCACAAGATTGATTTATCTTTACTTTATTATACCACCGTGAGACATACAATTACAAAGGTGTTCACAATTGGTTCTTGGTAATACAGTATTCCAGCACCCATCCCTCCACCAGTGCCCCATTTCCACCACCAATGTACCCCACCCCCTCCCAGCCACCCCCAGGCTGCCTCAACAGCAGGTATCCCTGTTTCCTCTGTTTGTCTCTCTGTCTCTCACTCTGTCTCTGCATCTCTCTCCCTCTTGTTTTACACATTGTGGCTAGCCCTGCAGATATTAAGAGTTTATCACTTAAGTCTCTTTGTGTATATTCAATGGTGAGTTTTAATCTGCCATTACCATTTCACACATTTAGTAAAACACTGGTATCTATTTATATCCTATTAATGAATGCAGTCATTCTATATCTGTCCTTTCCCTTCTGACTAATTTCACTCAGCATGATAGTCTCCATGTCCATCCATTTGCAGGTAAATTTCATAGTTTCATCTTTTCTGACAGCTGCATAGTATTCCATAGTGTAGATGAACCACAGTTTCTTTAGCCAGTTCTAGGGCATTTAGGTTGTTTCCAGATTCTAGCTATAATGAATAGTGCAGAGATGAATAAAGAAGTACAGATAGTGTTTCTGCTATGTGTTTTTGGGTCTGTCGGGTATATTCCCAGGAGTGCTATTGCTGGATCAAATGGGAGCTCAATATCTAGTTTTCGGAGGAATGCCCATATTGTTTTCTTTGAACAACCGGTGCTGGCGTGGATGTAAGGAAAAAGGGACTTTCATCCACTGTTGGTGGGAGTGTCGACCAGTTCTTTCTATTTTTAAAAAAACTGTTTTCTATAAGAACAGAAATAGCTTATATTTCCATCAATAATAGACAATTCTTCATTCCCTATTCTCCTTATCATTGTAATTTCTCAGACTCTTGAGGTCTACTATTCTAAAACGTGAGGTGGTGTATTGTCGGGCGCTCCGCCGGGTCCCTGACAGTGCCGGGAAGCGAAGTTCCCTTCTACCTCCCGAGCCGGGCGAGGAATGGATGAACACTCAGGAATCCGATGCAGTTTTAAAAAGGCTTTACTTATCACAGGTTCAGGCATACAAATCAGCAAAAGGAAAAACCCGATGCTTAGGATTCCAGGCTAGAACCCCAGCCACGTGTAGGCCAAGATGGCGACCACCACGTGTAAAGCTTCCAAGCAGGGTGAACGCCTCACAGCGAGCAACAGCCCCCAAAGAAGTGCACGAGAGTGAAAACTGGCTAGTTTATACCCCTGCAACTCAGACCTTCCTCCCATTGTTATGGAAAGCAGGGAGTGTTAAATGTCCTTAGGTAATCCCTCCCTGCACCTCACCTAGGCCCTTTAGTGTGTTAAAGTTTTGAGCCAAATGCAGCGGCCCTTAAAGGAGTCCTGCAACAGTGTATCACTGGGGTTATGATATGAATTTACCTGACAGAGACTGGCACACATCCAAAACAGGAAGAACAACCGGTGCTGGCGTGGATGTGGGTAAAAAGGGACTCTCATCCACTGTTGGTGGGAGTGCCGACCAGTTCTTTCTATTTTTAAAAAACTGTTTTCCTTGTCAAAGTTTCTGTTCATCTCTTCTCCCCATTTTCTAATGGGGTTGGCTGTTTTTTTCTTATACAGGTTCTTTATCTCCTCTCTCTCTCTCCCTCTCTCTTCCTTCTCCTACACATTGTGGGTTGCACTACATACACTTAGAAGCCATCATGTGCATTTTTTGCCTGTATTTAATGCTCAGTTCTATGTTGGTATCAAATGTTTTGACATTTATTCACACATGTTCCCTTCTCTATCTTACCTAACCTCTGACTCCCTTGTGGTAATTTCCACTTTTGGTGAAATTATACGCTTGTGGTAATTTCCACTTTTGGTGAGATCACCTGGTATATTTATGTCATGCAAATAAATGCAGTCATTCAATGTCTCTCTCTTTCCTTCTGACTAATTTCACTCAACATGATTCTTTCCATGTCTATCCATTTATAGGCAAATTTCATAACTTCATTTTTCCTAACAGCTTTCATAACTTCATTTTTCCTAACATTTGTCCTAACAATATGGAATGTCCATATTGTTTTCCAGAAA
Source organism: Cryptotis parvus (assembly GCA_021461705.1). Lineage (NCBI taxonomy): Eukaryota > Metazoa > Chordata > Mammalia > Eulipotyphla > Soricidae > Cryptotis > Cryptotis parvus. Next base: position 11,526 of record JAJIBD010021638.1, read on the forward strand.
GGTTGTACAAGTCGACATTCCATTGTGTAAATGTACCAAAGTTTCTTTTATCCAGTCATCAGTTCTCGGGCATACTGGTTGTTTCCAGGTTCTGGCTATTGTGAATAGTGCTGCTATGAAAATAAAAGTGCGGATTGTGTTTCCGCTGTGCGTTTTGGCTTCCCAGGGTATATTCCAAGGAGTGGTATGGCTGGGTCAAAAGGGAGCTCAATTTCTAGTCTTTGGAGGAATGTCCATATTGTTTTCCAGAAAGGTTGTACAAGTCGACATTCCCACCAACAATGTATGAGAGTCCCCTTTTCCCCGCATCCATGCCAGCACTTGTTGCTTTTACCCTTTTGGATATGGGCCAGTCTCTGTGGTGTGAGGTGATATCTCATTGTTGTTTTGATTTGCATCTCTCTGATGATTAGTGATGGTGACCATTTTTTCATATGCCTTTTGGCGGGGTGCTGGAACACTATGTGACAGAAACCTCCAAACGTGAACAACGCTGCAATTGTATATCTCACAGTCATATACTAAAATGTTTTAAAAAATTTGAAAAAAAAATGTTTTCTATAAGAACAGAACTAGCTTATATTTCAATCAATAATAGACAACTCTTCATTTCCTATTCTCCTTATCATTGTAATTTCTCAGACTTTTGAGGTCTACTATTCTAAAACGTGAGGTGGTGTATCACTGAGGTTATGATATGAATTTACCTGACAGTTATTAAGGCTGACATATTTTTATGTATCCATTGATGATTTGTCTTCTTTCAAACATGCCTATTCAGTTATTTTTCCATGTTAATTGGATTCCTTATTTGCTATGTTTGTATGAGTTCTTCACATGCTTTAGATATTGATGATTTATTATTATATGTAATATTTGCAAATATTTAGAAAAATAAGGTCAGTTATAAATTTTAAATCGATTTATGTGGAAAAATTTTAATATACAAGATAGACTGATTCATTGTAATAAAGACACTTCATAAAAGCCTGTTAAGTCATTTTCAAGACATGGTTATAAAATGTGTTTTAAATGCTGTGCAGATTGCAGTAATTGTCAGTTGTTGTAAATGATGTTGATTAATACCTGGTTTCACTTCAGTCTTGCCTATTACTGTATTCTTGTTACTAAGTTGTCTTACTTTTGAAGACTAAGATACAGGTTTTGAGGTGACTACAAGAGTATCCCACCTGCACGGCAGAGCTTGGCAAGCTATCTGGGTCATATTTGACGTGCCAAATACCAGTAACAATTATACACCTCATTTCCCATGTCTTGATGGAATGGTTTGAGGCTCTTTATGTTCCTGGAGCAGGCAGGTGCCCTTGGGCTATCTCACATGTGACAGGATGTATTGAGATGTTACTGATGCCTGCTCTAGCAAATCCATGATATATGGGAAGACAGCAAAACAGTGATAAAGTGATTTTCTTCCCAAACCAAAAAATCATCTTTTCATTTTTTTTACTGTGCAGAATTTTAAAAATGAGATGGCATCTATCTTGTTTATTTTACTTTTTATTTATTGTACTTTTGTTCTCATATTCAAAATACTATTAAGGCCAATGTCAAGTATTTGTCCACATGTTTTCTTATAAAAGCTTTATGATTTTAAATTTTACATTTAAGTTTTGGGTTACTTTAAGTCAATTTTGTAAGTGGTTTAAGACAAGACTTCAGAATAATTTATTGATCATATGATCTAATGTAGAAAATCCTATAGCTTAAACAAGGAGATGCTGAAACTAAGTAATAAATTAAAGTTAGCAGTCCCTATAAGGATACCTATGACATTCTTCAAAGAAATTGACCAAATACTCTTGAAATTTGTATGGAATAATAAACCCCCAAGGATAGCTAAAGCAATCCTCGGGAAAAAGAAGATGGGAGGCATCACCTTTCCCAACTTCAAAATATACTACAAGGCAGTAGTAATTAAAACAGCGTGGTTTTGGAATAAAAACAGACCTGTGGACCTCACGGAATAGAATTGAATATCCTGACACCCAACCTCAAATACATGATCATTTAATCTTTGATAAAGGTGCAAAGAGTCCAAAATGGAGTAAGGAAAGCCTCTTCAACAAGTGGTGTTGGGAAAACTGGGCAGTGACATGTAAAAAAATGAATTTGGACCTCTGGCTAACACCATACACAAAAATCAGATCAAAATGGATTAAAGATCTCCATATCAGGCTTGAGTCCATAAAGCACATTGAAGAAAATATAGGAGAAAAACCTCCACGACATTGAAGCTAAAAGCATCTCAAAGGTGAAACATCACTAACAAAGCAACTAGAAGAAAAGATAAAAATATGGGACCACATGAAACTAAAAAACTTCTGCACCTCAAAAGAAACAGTGACTAAGATACAAAAAGCAGTCCACAGAATGGAAAAGAATATTCACTCAATACCTGTCAGGGACACCGCCGGGTCCCCCAAAAGTGCCGGGAAACGAGTTCCCATCTACCTCCAAAGCCAGCGGGAATGGATGAAGCCTCAGGAATCCGATGCAGTTTTAAAAAGGACTTTACTATCACAGGTTCCAATATACAATCCAAGAGCAGGGAAAACCTTTTGGACTCTGGGTTCCCAGCTAGGCCCCAGCCAGGTGTAGGCCAAGATGGCTGCCACCACGTGTTGAGGCCCAACAGAGAATGGAGAGGACGGAGAAGCAAAACGCCAAGGGAAGTCGAAATGGCAAAAAGGGGGAGCGGGGGGAGAGCTTCTTTTTCTTGCAGCTTATTTTATAGCTAGAAATCCGTCCAAACTCCCCAGCCCAGCCCATTCTGGGCTGGGCTATCTAGAGATTAAAAAAGAAAATAGCTCTATAGAAATGTAGCAACTTCAGGAGGCCTTCTGGCTGTTTACAAGGACCCAGAGCTAATTAAAAGCCTCCTAGCATAGCTCGGAGGAGCTATAAGCTAAATGTAACTTCCCCTAGCAGGGAGGGTCAAATGCCTTCAGGTACTTTCTCCCAGCACCTCACCTAATGTCTTTTCATATGCTAATGTATTGAGCCAAGATCTGCCTGGGAAAGCCTTTATAAGGTAGAGAAAGGGGGTTTCTGAGATGGCATGTCTCTGTACCAAAGACTAATACTAATGCCAGTTAAATATTTCTCCAAGCCTTCACAAGTCTCGTCTACTTCACGGTAGTTTTGTATTTTAGTTGCCTTTGAGTTATCAGGGAGCCATGCTTGCTTGCTTGGAGGCAAACAGCATTTCTCTCTGGTCTAATTACTTAGGGATCCAATGTGGCCAGGCAAATATGCTGGTAAAATCTAGCTAGTCCCACGATGATTGTGGTAGCATGAGAGAATATTTATATCAGGTAGTACAGAATACATGGTCAGATAAACTGCCACATTTAGACTACCCCTTGTCTATGATGTGATTTGCAGGAGGCAATTCAGAGCAGATGCAGAGGCTCTTAGAGGAGTCCTGCAACAAATACCCATCTGAGAAGGGGTTAATATCCAGGATATATCAGGCACAGGTAAAACATTACAAGAAGAAAACAGTCAACCCCATCAAAAAATGGGGATAAGAAATGAACAGAAACTTTAACAAGGAAGAAATTTGAATGGCCAAAAACATACGAAAAATTGCTCATCACAACTAATCATAAGAGTGATGCAAATCAAAACAACAATGAGATATCATTTTACACCACAGAGACTGGCACATATCCAAAAGAGCAACAACAACAAGTGCTGGTGTGGATGTGGGGAAAAGGGGACACTCATCCATTGTTGATGGGAATATCGGCTGTACAGTCTTTCTGGAAAACAATATGGACATTCCTCCAAAGACTAGACATTGAACTCTCATTTGACCCAGCCATACCACTCCTGGGAATATACTCTGGGAAGTCAAAAAATATGCAGCAGAAACTCCATCCCTACTTTTATGTTCATAGCAGCATTATTCACAATAGCCAGAATCTGGAAACAACCAGAGTGCCCGAGAATCAATTACTGGATAAAGAAGCTTTGGTACATCTACACAATGGAATACTATGCAGCTGTTAGGAAAGATGAAATTATGAAATTTGCCTATAAATGGATGGACATGGAGAAGATCATGTTGAGTGAAATTAGCCAGAAGGAGAGAGAGATATAGAATGACGACATTTATTTGCATGACATAAATATATATATATATATATGTATATATTATGATACCAATATCCAAAGTCAAGTGAAACATGTATCAGTAGGTTTTGTCGAAAGTGGAAATTATCACAAACGTGTGGAGTCAGAGGCTAGGTAAGACAGAAAATGGAACAGTGTGCTAACAATTGTCGAAAGTACTAATACCAACCTAGAAACTGAGCATTAAATACAGGCAAAAGATACACATGACAACCGTTTAATGTATGTTCTCTAATCCACAATCTGGACGGGAAGGAAAAGAGTAAGAGATAGAGAGAAAAGGGAAAGAAATAAAGAACGTGCCATGGAGGCAGGTTGGAGGAAGGGAGAGGGAACATTGGTGGTGGGAGATGGGCACTGGTGGAGGAATGGGTGCTAGAACACTGTATCACCAAAACCCAAATATGAACATCTTTGTAATTGTATATCTCACGGTGGTATAATAAAATACTTATAAAAAATAAATTTATAGCATAAAATCAACACTAGAAATTGTCTGTGCTTACACACATTAACAATGAAATATCTAAAAATGAAATACAATATACATAGTAATTTTAAAAACAATACATTACTTAGAGTTAAATTTAAACAGAAGTCAAAAAATAATCTCTATACTAAAAACTGAAAAAAAATGATAAAAGAAATTAAAGAACAGAACTGGAAAAATATCACGTGTTTATTAATTGGATAGTTCTATTGTTAAGATGTTCAAAGTAAACAAATCTACCCATATATTTCATTTATTACTATAAATATCCCAATGACATTTTCACAGAAAATTTTTAAAAGTTCTGAAACTTTTACACAACAAAAAAAGACCAGAAAAATCAGTGAGATCCAGAGAAAGAACATGGTCAGTAGCCACACATTAACTGAGTTCAAACATGCTACACAACTTTAGCAATCAAAACAGTATGGCAGTATGTCAAAGAGTGCTGGGTTCCCCAAAAAGTTGGGGGAGCAGGATCCCCTTCTGCCTCAGGGGGTTGGTGGCCAGCACATAGAGAAAGACTCGTGAATCCAGCAAAGTTTCAAAAGTTTTTACTCACGCAAATTCTGGCAATACTGGCAAGGGGGCGTGGAAATTCTGAACTTCTAGTTTCTAGCTGGGCCCACTCCATGTGGTGAGTTTTGGATTCTCAGCCTAGAAGACTGCTACCACATGCTTGAGGCTCAAACAGTAAGTGGGCAGAGAGTCTAGCTGGCTGAGAGAGTCAAAATGGCCAAAAGCTCTTTCTCCTTCCTCCTAGCTTATTATATTGTCAGAAGCCTGTCAAAGGCTTCCAGTTCAGCACATCCTGGGCTGGGCTTTCTAGTGACAAAGCTAGGTGAATGACCTTATAGATATGTAGATCTTCATATGGGTTCTTTGGCTCCTTAAGCTTCAGGAATTTTGATTTGCCAGAGCTGACTCCCTGAGATACAATCTCTCTAGTAGGGAGGGGCTGTATCTCTGAACCATAAAGGAGTTCAGAATATACTTTGTAAAGAATGGTATTAATACCTCTTACCATTAATATATATATATAATATATTATATATATATAAAATATAGCCAGCCAATAATATAATATAGCCAGACAATTCCAGCAAACCCTAGATACCTACTAAGTTCCATAATCCTTTAAAATAATACACTTTGGCTTTAGCTTTTAGAATCAGAGACATGTTAGTTTGCCTGAGGCACACTGGCTTTTCTCTTTGAACTAGCAGAACTTATTACATTATGCTTGATCCATCCTGGCCAAGGATCTCTTGGAATGACAGCATGTCTGTCTCCCATGGGGACCAATGGGACAAAGAGTATTGTACTGGAGCAAGCAAGATTCATAATAAGGATATTTTGCTATATAAAATTATAAAATCCATCCATTATACTAGGCACGTAGTTTTTGTTGATAATCTAGCTGATGCAACTAAATATTGGACACTATAAGCCTACAAGCATTTACTGATGCTTCTACTGAGAAGTCTTCTACTGAGACTATACCACCTACACGGCAGAGTCTGGCAAATTCCCCTTGTTTTATTTACTTGTTATGGCAAAAACTAGTAACAATTATGGAACTCAATTCCATGACCTAAAGAATGGTTTGGGGCTCTTCCTGTTCCTGGAGCAAGCAGATGCCCTTGGGTTACACTTCTTGTGAGAGGATTTATGGAGATGTTACTAGTTCCCACTTGAGCAAATCGATGAACAATGGGAAGACAGTGATCCAATTATGCCCACGGTCCCATTGTGTGTGCTCCACAGATTCCCTAAAGCCAAGGAGCAGCTCTTAACATAAGCTAAATGTAGCAAGAGCCTAGATCTCAATAGGGCATGTCACCCAACAGTAGTAGAATAAAAGCAAATGCACAGATCAAGTGAAGAGAACAAAATGCCCAAATATAAGTTCTCACATGCAATCAACTAGTAGATGAGAATGGAGCTAAGCATATTCAATGAGGAAAGGACAACTCTTCAAAAATGAGTGGTGACAAAACATAATAATCATATATAATAGAAGACAATAAAACTTACTTTTTGTAAAATTCACATAATTCTGCTGATAAAGTGGTGACTGTTACAGATATGGTGAGAATAAAATAAATGTTTCTAATACTGATGATTTCTTAATGAAATGCCAAACCTTATTTGTTATTTTTAAGTCTAATTTTATTCATCATATTCACCAATACTCTTGCAATTTTTCTTTTCTTTTATAGAAAATAACTCATATTCTATCGCATTTATCCCTTGGTGAGAACATGATGATAAGAAACAGAGAAAGCACACTCAAAGGAAACCTAAAACATAGACTCTTCTAGTTAAAAATCTGCCATTTTTGATAGGCTCAAGCAGCGGTAGGGAAAATTTGAAATAATTTTATCAGTAGTTGCAATGGTGGTGGGCTTGGTATTGAATGTTGAACATTTTTAAGAAATTAACATGAACATATTGGTTTAAAAATTTGAGTAGAGGGGCCGGAGTGATAGTCCAGTGGGTAGGGCATTTACCTTGCATGTGGTGGCCTGTGCCAGCCCGGGTTCGATCCCTGGCATCCCAAATGTTCCCCAGAGCATGGCAAGGAGTAATTCCTGAGTGCAGAGCCAGGAGAAACAACTGAGCATTGCCGGGTGTGACCCAAAAAAGCAAAAAAAATATTTTTTTGAGTAGAAGTCCACTATGTTTAATAAGTGCAATAAACAAAAGCAACAACCAGATGGTCCAATTCTCATGTAACAACCCAGTAAAAAGATTTTGACTTTAGCAATACCATATCTAGATATGTTTTGTAATAAGCAATATAATTAGTGACTGCTAAGAGAGCAGGCTGGGGGACAGGGAGGTGGTGAAACTAGGGCTTTTGAGCTTTTAGTTGTGGTGAGGACTGTTGTTAGATTATTTAATACTTGAAACAACTATACTGTGAACAACTTTGTAAATCACGGTGTGTAAATATTTTTTTAATTTTCCATTTTCACAGGGACTGTAATTGGGTGATCCATTTCACTCAATGTTGTTCTCTTGAACATCTTGTCATCTAATTGGGTAAATGGATTTATACATGAACAATGAGTTGATCCACCCACTGATACCAGAAAAAAAAAGGCAAAAGAAAATATAAAAAACTAATGGAGATGTTACTGGTGCCCGCTCAAGCAAATTGATGATATACGGGAAGACAGTGATACAGTGACAGTGAAGTACCAGGAACTCTAAAGATATATACTATAGGGCTGTAATGTCAAAACTTAAGAGCAAAGTTTTCTTAGGTTGTTGCTGTTTTCTCCTGTTAAGAGAGGCAGCAGTGGTTATCTGGTCAAATAAAACTTCAAAAAGAAACATATATGTACATATTATGATACCAATATCCAAGGTCAAGTGAAACATATATCAGGAGGTCTTGTCAAAGGTGGAAATTATCACAAACGTGTGGGAGTCAGAGGTTAGGTAAGACAGAAAATGGAACAGTGTGCTAATAATTGTCGAGGGTACTAATGCCAACCTAGAACTGAGCATTAAATAGAGGCAAAAGGATACACATGACAACCTTTTAATGTATGTTCTGTAATCCATAGTCTGGAAGGGAAGGAAAAGAAAAAGAGAGAGAAAGGGAAAGAAATAAAGAACCTGCCATGGAGGTGGGCTGGGGAAGGGGGAGGGAACCGGGGATGTTGGTGGTGGGAGATGGGCACTGGTGGAGGGATGGGTGCTGGAACACTGTATGACCAAAACCCAAATATGAACTTTTTAATTGTATATCTTTTATTTTGTATATCTCACGGTGGTATAATAAAATACTTTAAAAACAAACAAACAAACAAACAAGCACATGTCTTTAAGGCCAAAGAAAAGATAAAAATAAGTCCTGGAGACAAAGGACTGAAAGAAAATCCTGAAGCAGATAAAGCTATTCCCTGATTCTGTATGTAAATTCACACATAAAAAAACATAGTATCAGAGACATAGCAGAAGGATTAAAAAGAGAACCAAGACTGGAACTAGCATCAGAAAGAAGGCAAAAACAGATCCTGCAGTCAAAAACCATGTGAGTTAAAATGTGAAATTCCTCATATATGCAATCAGGCTGCAAACCGAATGAGGCCCATTAGCTTTTCTTTAAGTGAACTTTTTTGTGGAACACATCAATGCTTATATATATATATATATATATGTACATATATGTATATATACATATATTATATATGTGTGTATATATACAAGAGAGCAGCATGGAATGCCTTCAAAAGCATCTACGAAATAGCTAAAAAGACAAAGAACCTCTCGCTCCAGGCACATCTCTTCAACTCCACAATTCTCCCTGCATTAACATACGCCACAGAGACCTGGGCCCTACGAAAGAAGGATGAGAATGCTATTCGGATCCGGACTTCCCTCTCATCACAACTCCACCCAGCAGACCAGAATATCACAGCCTGGATCATCCACACCCACCCTGCAGCAGTTTTTTTTTCAATCGGCCCAGGTATGCTGAACCAGAGACTCTCAGACATGGGGCAGACCTGCTCCTTGCTCTCCCTGTGCCCCTCCGCTCATGAGGCGCCCGGGGAGGCATGGCGGGTTCTAGCCCTGGCCTGCCACCCCAGCAGAGCCTCACAACAAGTCAGACGACCCCCGACTCCGTGGGGGCTGCCATCTTCCACATCCGGGCTTCCCCTATCGTCACAACTCCACCCAGCAGACCAGACTATCACAGCCTGGCTCGCTAGAGGCCGCCTGGTTCATCAATAAATGCTTTATTCAAAGGTGACTACAAGAGTATGCCACCTGCACGGCAAGCCTGGCAAACTGCTCGTGTCATATTTGATATGCCAAATACCAGTAACATTTATATTAGGTCATTCCCATGACCTTTAATATAATGGTTTGAGGCTCTTTATGTTTTTGGAGCAAGCAGATGCCTTTGGGTTCTACTAGCATGAGACAGGACAAATGGAGATATTACTGGTGCCCGTTCTAGCAAATAGATGATGAACGGGAAGATAGTGATAGTGATAGTTATCTCCCAAAGGGTAATCGAAAGAGCTATGCTTGGAATATCACACCTCACTCAAGTGAGAGAAGGAATCTGGAGTTCCGACCTCCATCGCTGTTCGCTGTCTTGTTTGCCAAGGCATCAAAAATCAGATGGGCTGGACATGTAATGTTATTTGGAGTCGACCACTGGACTAGAGCCATTACCAACTGGATTCTACAGGACGTCATAAGATCACATGGCCGCCCACCTACAAGACGGTCAGACTTCTTCGTCAAGACCCTGAAGAAATGGTTTGAGGCTCTTCGTATTCCTGAAGCAACCAGATGCCATTGGGCTACACTGGCACGTGAAAGCCCAATGGAAATGTTAAATGGAAATGTTACTGGTGCCCGCTCGAGCAAATCAATGAATAACGGGATATCAAGTGATCAAATGATCAAGTTATATCACTTGGATCACTTGTCTTCCTGTTGTTTATTGATTTGCTGGAGAGGGAACCAGTAACATCTCCATCCCTGTCACGTGCTAGTGTAGCCCAAGGGCATCTGTTCTCTCCAGGGACATGAAGAGCCTCAAACCATTTCATTCAGGTCATAGGAATGAGGTCTATTATTGTTACTGATTATGTCTTATCGAATATAACGCGGTAGCTTGCCAGGCTCTGCCGTGCTGACTACTCTCAGTAGTAGGTGGGCTTTCAGTTCTTGCTTTTACTGATATACTACATGGGAGCAGTTTGTGGGTGGGTCCACCAGGCCTCCCAGATGGGATAAAGTTGGGGAAAACGGACCCCAATTCCATCTACACGAAAGCTCGGTGACTTTAGCCACTGAGACCAGCATACCTGGGCTTAGTCAATATATTTTTCTCTGTTTTTTGATAGCAGACCAGTCTATCACAGTCCAGTCTCGCGCAGCGTCAAGCGGCCGCATGGTTCATCAATAAATGCTGGACTTAGAGATGACTACAAGAGTATGCTACCTGCACAGCAGAGCCTGGCAAGCTACCCGTGTTGTATTTGATATGCCAAATACCAGTAACAATTATAGACCTCATTCCAGTATGGATTGAGGCTCTTTATGTTCCTGGAGCAAGCAGATGCCCTTGGGCTCTACTAGCATGAGACAGGACATATGGAGATGTTACTGGGGCCCTCTCGAGCAAATCGATGAAGAACGGGAAGACAGTGACAGTGATACAGTGATTTTTGTAGGGCAAGGAATTGAACCCATGTCCTCAAACATGAAAGGTCTGTGCTCTGCCATGAATGTTATTCCTGGGTCCCTAGTCTGATTCTTTGATGAAACAGAATGTTAATGCAGTATCTCAGAATATTATACTTTAGAGCAGGGCGATGTTATTTACTGCATGCTAAAGTGTGGTCAGAACAGGGAGGGCACTCATTTCTTAAAATACTCATTCCTTCCATAATTTCTCTATCAAACCTACCACAGTATCTCCAAACATTCAGTTTCACAATAGAAAATTATGCTTAGACTGGAGCGATAGTACAGCAGGTAGAGCACTTGCCTTACACGCAGCCAAACTAGGTTTGATCCCCAGGCCCACATTTGGTTCCCCAAGATTGGCGAGGAGTGATCCCTGAGAGCATAACCAGGAGCACAGCCAGGTATGGCCCCAAAACTATAACAACCACCAAACTTTCTGAAATATTCTAGCCCCAAGGTGAGAAACAAAGAAGAGAAACAGTCATCGACGCACAAATGATCTGATAATATAGCTTTTCCAGAAATGGGGTTTGACGTGAACACTAGGGATGTAGCACTTATGACACACTTATGACAGAGGGGCAGTTGCTTTGTAGGGTCCCATGGTGGTCTGGTTCACACATACTTGCTGCTACCCAGCTTTCATGACAGAACCGATGGTCGAAGATGAACTGGGTGCTACTTGCTACTCATATATATATATATATATATATATATATATATATATATATATATATATATATATGCTTTCCTTGTTAAGACCCTGAAGGAACGGTTTGAGGCTCTTCATATTCCTCAATCAACCAGATGCCATTGGGCTACATTGGCACGTGATAGGGTCCAATGGAAATGTTACTGGCGCCCACTCGAGCAAATCGATGAGTAACGGGATTCAAGTGATCAAGTGATATATATGCTACTCATATATATATGCTACTCATATATATATACACATATTATATGTGTGTGTATATATATACATACACACATATATATATATTTAATATATTACACACACACATATATATACACACACAAAATAAATGGGTGACTTTGCTCTATTACTTGAAGTTCAGAATACAAGAGAAATGGTCTACAGGATGAAAAAAATATACACTACTTGGTCCTTACCCCAAAATGTCTGCTTTTCCAAACACAAACCTGTTTCTAACACATAATGGGACCAATATTTACCTGACACAGCGTTCACAATGTGAAAGATAAAAGAATGTTTCTTGAAATATAAAGGATCAAGAAACTGCCTTCAATCCTCAAGGGAAAACAAAATCAGTTGCTGGGACTTTGAAACAAATACTTTAAAGCAACTTTTATAAATATATTCTATAAAATGAAGTAAAATATTCTAAATAAAGGGAAAAGGTAGATTTTTTTTCACCCAGATAATTGAAATTATATAGGAAACCAAATAAAATTTTTCCAACTAAGAAGAAAACAAATAACCCACAGTATCTGAATTAAAATGAATGGAAATGATAGTGTGACTTGTAAATTTCAAGTTGGTGAGCTGGAAGTTTAATTAATAGACAATCTTGTATATAAACAACATAGAATAAAAAACCACTTTAACAAAATTAAAAAGGATTTGAAGGTATGGGAGAGAAGTAAATATCCCAGCATTAGTGAATTAGAATTTGAGAAGAAAAGGGAAAAAACTGAAATAATTTGAAAGTATAATGATTGGAAAATTTCTGAACTTGCTGAAAGATATGAATTCACAAATTCAGTTCAACCAAACCCTAGACTGAATATGACAGAAAGGATGAAATGGAGGAAAAGGAGGAAAAATATCTAGAATTAAAGTATGTTTTATATAAAGGCAGCATGATTGAAAGGTCTGCATATTTCTCACCAGAAATCATGAAGGTGAAAAGACAATGAAAGACAAAACTGTCAGCCCCAAAGTCACATCCAAAATAGACACCCTTCCTGAATGAGCCTGAAAGGATTGTTCCGCTGAAAATACTTTATCAGCAGTGAAGACATACACTCATTTTAAAAGCTAAAAGAAGTTCCCTGTGCCGAAAAGAAATAAGGAAAGAAAAAATGCGACTTTGGGAATAGAAGAAAAGCCAAGGAAATGTCAGGACTGGAGCAAATATATTAGGCTAGTTCCACTTAAGTTCTTTATTTTTCTTTTTTTCGATTTTTTAAATTTTTTTTTATTTTTACAGTTACAAAGATATACAATTAAAAAGTTCATATTTGGGTTTTGGTCATACAGTGTTCCAGCCCCATCCCGCCACCAGTGCCCATCTCCCACCACCAACGCTCCCGGTTCCCTCCCGCTTCCCCCAGCCCTCCTCCATGGCAGGTTCTTTATTTCTTTCCATTTCTCTCTTTCTCTTTTCCTTCCCCTCAGACTATGGATTACAGAACATACATTAAAAGGTTGTCATGTGTATCTTTTTGCCTCTATTTAATGCTCAGTTCTAGGTTGGCATTAGTACCCTCGACAATTGTTAGCACACTGTTCCATTTTCTGTCTTACCTACCCTCTGACTCCCACACGTTTGTGATAATTTCCACCTTTGACAAGACCTCCTGATATATGTTTCACTTGACCTTGGATATTGGTATCATAAAATGCACATATATATTTATGTTATGCAGATAAATGCAGTCATTCTGTATCTGTCTCTCTCCTTCTGGATAATTTCGCTCAACAAAATCTTCTCCATGTCCATCCCTTGGGCCCTGCGCTTCCGGGACCGGCTGCAATCTCCCCCACAGGTGTGTGTGTAACCCTGCCTCTCCATGGACCCAAGTTGCCCCAGGGAAGAGTGGAAACTCCATCAATGGGAACCAAGGCAAACACTTAAGTTCTTTAAAACACACCAGAATGAATGCCAAAAGTGAAGTTTGTCTCTCCTGAAAGCTCAATTTTTTTCTGGCTCGTGCTGAGGGGATCACCCATCTCAGACTCAAATGGAGTTCAGATGTTGACTGACTTTGCCACTGAAGTACTATGCTGAGAGAGTGGGTTAAAGGGGAGGAGCTTAGTTTCCTGGAATTGCTGAGGAGGTGGGCTAGAGAGCTGCTCAGAGCACATGACCTTCTCCTTCAGCATGAGGGCCAGCACTTCTAAGAGTACCATTATGTCTGTGTTCTAGTTTTTCATCTTCTACTGACTTGAGTTAAAAAAAAGCCAAAAAAAGACGTGTTTCTGAGTTTGCTCTACGTTGGCTTGAGTTTGGAAGTGGCCCTCTGTCTCCAAGCACCTTCCGAAGATCTTCGGTGTGGAGCTGCAGAGAATGAAGACAGGTATCCAGTTTTTATCTTTGCTCCCTTTGCAACACCTTCAGCAGGGATCCTGACAATAAGGGAGTGACAGCCATGCTCAATAAATCCATGTGCAAGTATGTCCACTAGGAGACTGAAAAGTCCAGTCACCTGGCACTGCTATCCCAGAGGTTCTACAATGTTCTTATTGGAATCACCTGGAGAGCTTTTGGAATTTCTGATGTCTAGCATTCCTAATAATATGGTTGAGGGCCAGACCACAACCTGAGACAGTGACATCAGTATCCGTCAGGTCTCTCTGTCCATATATGTACCTACACATCCCTCTGATTTGGTGTTATACCCAGCTTTGGTCAGGGCTGACTCCACTTGCATGGTGGAACTCATGCAAGGCAGATGTCTTAACCTCTGTGCTATCAATCTAGTCTATAGACCACAGGATTTTAGTCCATTTAGGCAATTCTCACGTGCAAGTCACACTGGGAGCTGCTGCTCTGATCCAGTTCAGTGACCTCATTTCCTTCCTGTAACTCACAGTCCTACTGGTTGGCTCCCTAGTCTCCTGCTGGGGCCCACACTCACAAGTTTTAAGTCCTCTTGGAGTATCCTCATGGCCTATAGGGGCGGGAATAGTGCTGGACTCAATCAGTAAGGACACATTCACATCTGTTCTAATATATTTTAACTCCCTAGCTGATGACTAAGATGGTCCTAAGATACATTGGTCTCTTACTTTGCTTGAACCATTGGTGGACTGAAGGTAAACAGAAAGCTACAGTACGGAAATGAACTTCTTGGAATGCATGGAGCAGGTGTCTGAGACAGACTGTGACTGGGTCCCCAGCCCAAAGCACAGATCAGCAAGAGCAGCAGGAATGGATGAAAAAATAACTGAAGCAGCTCTTCCCTTAACACAAGATCTTCCCTAGAAACATGGGGCTCTAGCAGCTGAAGACAATTTCACTTTTCTCACTTTTTTATATTAATCGGAGGGGTGGGGGGAGAGAAGATATTCTTGTCTAAGAAAGTAAAAATCAGTGAAAAAAAGAGAAATTGATGGGCAGCTCCAGGGTCAGGGAGATAATAGGAAGCAGAGGGGGAAATAAAATTAAACTTTTATCTGATAGATATTTTAATTTATGCAAATATAATAAAATAACAGCTGCAGCATAAAGGAAAGGGCAAATGGACCTGTTGTAAGGCGTCTGTAGTTTATTAAAGTGATAAAAACATTAACTCTGAGGAGACTGAAAAATTAGAAATCCTTAGTACAATGAGAGATAAATAGAGACAATTCACAGCAGAACAAGTAAAATGGAATAAATAAACATCCAAACAAGAGCAACAAAATTAAAACACCAGAGAATAAGAGGTGGGATGAGAAACAAATCATTACTTTATTATTTGGGACTTACAATACTAAGCTAAGTAGGCAGGTTTTAGGACCCAACAATGCTTTGTTTCTAGAGTCTCGTGGCATTGGGGACAACCAGGGTCATCGCTGTGGTGTGTGGGGGGGCTCCAGATATACCCCTACTGACACATGGGAGGGTTTAGTGTGCCAGGGATGGAACCTGAATGGAGCCTGGCTCCAACCCTTCTGCCATCTCTTCAGCCCAAGATGGCATACCATTAGATCGTAAAGCTAAATCCAGCCATTACCTATCATTGTTGACTGGAAAATATCTAGGCACAAGAACGAAAAGATTTCCAGATTCTCATCTTTTGAAAACAGAACCAGCTCCACAAACATCTAAGTGTAACAATAAAGGTTTGAACATTAAAGGAGATTAAAGAAACACGCTTCTAAATATTGAAGAATCAAAGACCTATGAGCCCCAAAAAGAAATTAGAACAGATTTTGAACTAATTGATTTGAACTGATATATATGCTTTTAAAAATATACATTTATATATTATAATTACTTTATCATTATAATTAAATATTATAATATTTATATATAAATGTATATTTATATATGGAGCAGACATGGGGCGGAGCAGACCTGGGGCAGAGCTGCTACTGGCTCTCACTGTGCGCAGCTTCTCATGAGGCGCCCGGGAGGGGATGGCAGGTTCTAGCCCTGGCCCGCCACCCCAGCAGAGCCTCACAACCAGCCAGATGACCCTTCACTCCATGAGGACCTCCATTTTCCACATCTGGACTTCCCCCTCGTCACAACTCCACCCAGCAGACCAGCCTATCACAGCCTGGCTCCGTGGCTGCAAGCGGCCGCGTGGTTCATCAATAAATGCTGGATTTTGAGATGACTACAAGAGTATGCTACCTGCATGGCAGAGCCTGGCAAGCTACCCGTGTCGTATTTGATATGCCACATACCAGTAACAATTATAAACCTCATTCCAATGACATGATGGAATGGTTTTTGAGGCTCTTTATGTTCCTGGAGCAAGCAGGTGCCCCTGGGCTCTACTTGCATGAGACAGGTCATATGGAGATATTACTGGTGCCCGCTCGAGCAAATCGATGATGAACGGGAAGACAGTGATACAGTGATAAATATGTTTATATATACATATAACATGTATATATGTGTGGTATGTGTGTGTTTGTGTGTTACTTCCTTTTGTGATGGGGTTACACCCAGCAGTACTCAGGGATCACTCCTGACAAGCTGAAGGGTCTATATGAGATGCCAGGGATCGAACCTGGGTCAGCTGTGTGCAAATTAAGCAGCCTATCTGCTATCTTATCTCTCTGACTCCCAACTTATGGGATATGTCCTAAGAAGTGCTCAGAAATGCAGCATGTAAGACTTCTGTTAGAAGAATAGTCTCAATGGAAACGAAGTACCTACCTTGCAAAACCTAAAAAAAAATTGAATGCAAGTGTAAGAAAAAATAAAAATAGAATAAAGGACAACTGAGAATATCTATAAGGTCATAGACTTTTCTTTTCAAAAATAAAATCAATAAACCTTTAGACAGCATAGAAACTGAACAGAGAAAATATGTATTATTCACATTTACACACTGGAATAGAAAAAGTACCACGACAGCCCCTACTACAAGAAATGGGTAATAGAGTCATACTACAAGCAATGTTCTCTCTGCTCTAAAAATTTGACAGTTTATATGAAATTGACCAATTTTGTAAGACATAAACTCTAAAAATTCACATGAGAACAACTTGTTTACCAGAATCTATTAAACAAATTGAATACAACAAATCGAATCTGCTAAATAAATTGAAGTTGTACTTACAATTTTTCCTAAAGAGAAAATTCTGACCCCTGTGGTTTCAGGGGCAAGCCTTTTTTTTTTTTAATGTAGAGGGGAAAAAATAACACCAATTTTACACAATCTCTTCCAGAAAATGAAAGAAGCACTTTTCCTCTCATTCTAGGAGGTCATGATAACCCTGACACCAAGCCCAAATAAAAATAAGAAAAAATAAAGTTAAAGACAAATATTTCTCAGGAACTTCTATGTAAAAATTTTAAACAAGATATTAGCAAGTGACAGTAATCAAGCTTGAAGAGTACTGGCAGAATAGTCACCAAGATCAGCAAAGAGTGCAGAAATACTCCCACACAAATACACCAATTTAGCACAGGTCAAAAAACAATTCAATACAGAAAGTATATTTCCTTTAATCAATGACATTGAAAGCACTGGAATCTATACACTCTGCACAACAATCTCCCACCCCACAAAAAATTATAAACAAAAGCACCTCAAACTAAAATTCACTTATTTAAAATGTAACTTGAAATAAATCATACATACAAATATTTTTAGTTTTATTTTTTATGGACCAAACCCAGCTGGTGCTCAGGGCTTATCCTGGCTCTATGCTCTATGCTCAGGGAACCAATTCTGGGCAATGTTAGGGGACATATGTGGTGCCTGAATTCAAACAATGGTTGGGGTTACAGCCCCATGCAAGGCATTGAACCTAAATCTCTCTTTCTCTCTCTCTCTGTCTCTCTCTATCTCTCTCTGGTGAATAATTTTCAAAGAAGAAATGGCTTGGCCTGAGCAATAGTACTGCACGTAGGGTGCGGCCTTGCATGCTGCCAACCTGGCTTAATCCTACACTACTGCACTATTCATGGTATCTTGAGTCCACCAGGTGTGATCTATGATTGCAGGGTTAAGAGTTGGCTCTGAGTACAGTTGGGTGTGGCCCCGAACAAAAATGAAGAAAAGATAGCTGAATATTTACACAATCCAGGGTTGGGAAATAAAATTACAGCCATTAAGTTTGTCATGAAAAGTAGTGCCATGCCTTCACAGCAGAGTAACAGCCTCTGAGGACAGAATCAGTGAGCTCCAAGATGAGGTGCAGAGACTTTCTAGGCAAGAGCAGAAGATGGAAAAAGACTCATAGTAAATTAACAGGCAACAAGAGATAACCGAGATGAAGCCAAAAGGAATAACATAAGGATAACTGGAGTCCCAGAGGGACAGGAAGAGAACCCTGATGAAGAAGCAACTATCAAAGCAATAACTGCTGAGAATTCCCCGAACTAAAGAGCACTTGCTTCCAGAATCAGGAGGCCTGAAGGGTACCATCTAAAAGAAACCCAAATATGAATACTCCAAGGCATTTCCTAATCAAAATGACAAGAACAATATAGAGATAGAATATTAAAAGCAGCAAGATAAAAGAAGGAAATCACATACAAAGGAAAATCCCTAGGATTTACAGCTGATTTTTCAGAAAAAAACTCTCCGTCCCAAAGACGATGATGGGATATCATGAAAAGACTCAACGAAATGAAGATCTCTCCAAGAATTATTTACCTGGCCAGACCCAGATTCAGATTTGAAGAAAAGATACACACTTCATAGATAAACAACAGCTCAAGGACTTCATAGACTCAAAACCAACTTTAAAAGAAGAACAAAGGGTCTACTGTAAAATAAGACAAAACCCAAAAGCACAAGTTTAAACAGAAAGGAGGCAAAAAGTACTAAGACAATAATCTCTCTAAATGTCAATGACCTAAATACACCAATTAAGACACAGAGTGGCAAAGTGAATTAAAAAACTGAATCCAACATTCTGCTGCCTACAAGAAACACATCTGAATAATCAGAGCAAACACAGACTCAAAGTCAAAGGCTAAAAGACCATTCTCCACGAAAACAATGCCTCCAAAAAGGCCGGTGTGGCCACACTAGTACCTGGCAACATAGACTTCAGGCTGAAAAAGGTTAGAAGAGACAGTGAAGACCATTTCTTAATAATTAAAAATATGTATACCAGGAAGAAATTACGCTACTAAACATATATGCGCCCAACGAGGGGCAAGAAAAATACCTAAAACAACTGCTAATAGACTTTAAAGAAGACATTGACAGTAATGTCGGAGACAGAATGTTGGAGACTTCAACACTGCTTTATCAACTATGGATAGATCGACAAGACTGAAACTCACCAATGAAATAAAGCCCTGAAGGAAGAAATGGAAGAAAGAGAGCTGGTTGATATATATACAGAGCCTTTCATCCCCAAAAAGCTGAATACACATTTTTCTCCAGTGCACATGGAACATTCTTCAAGATAGACCACATGCTGAGCCACAAAGCATACCTCAATAAAATAAAAAGATAGAGGTTGTGTCAACTATTTTCTCAGACCATGATCACTGAAAATGGAAGTCAACCACACACAGACACAGGGAGTCAAACCAAACACCTGGAAACTGAACAGCTCACTGCTGAACAATCAGTGGGTCATAGAAGAAATCAAACAGGAAATCCAAAGATTCATGGAAACAGACAAAAATGAAGGCACGAACTATCAGAACTTACGGGACACAGAAAAGCAGTGTTAAGAGGAAAGTTCATAGCTCTGCAAACATTCATCAGGGGAAAAAAAAAGAAAGGGCCCACATAAATAACCTGACTTCAAAGTTCAAATTATTAGAAAGCGAACAACAAAAGAAGCCGAACCCAGGCAGAAAGAAGGAAATAATAAAACTTAGAGAAGAAATCAATGAGCTGGAAACCCAAAAACAATTCAAAAGATTAATGAAACCAAGAGCTGATTTTTTAAAATATAAACAAGATCAACAAACCACTGGCAAGACTTCTAAGGACAGGGAAAGAGAAAACCCAAATAAACATATTCAGAAATGAAAATGGGGACATCATAACAGAAATCCAAAAAAAATCATAAGAGATTACTTTGAGGGTATGTATGCCATGAAACATGAAACCTGTAAGAAATGGATAAAATCCTGAAGTTCTATAACCTCTAATGGCTGAAACAAGAAGACCTGTAATACCTGAATAAGCCTATCACCATCAAGGAAATTGAAACAGTAATTAAAAGTCTGCCCAAACACAAAAGCACAGGTCAAGATGGAATCACCAGTGAATTCTTCAAAACCTTTAAGGAGGACCTACTGCCAGTCCTTTTCAAGCTCTTCCAGCAAATAGAAGAAACAGAAACACTCCCAAACAGCTTCGACAAGGCACATATCACCCTGATACCCAAAGCAGAGAGAGACAACATAAGGAAAGAAAACGACAGACCAATCTCCCTGATGAACAAAGATGCTAAGATCTTATACAAAATAATAGCAAACAGAATCCAAAGACTCATCAAAAAGATTATATATCATGACCAAGTAGAATTCATCCCAGGAATACAAGAACGGTTCAACATTTGCAAGTCAATCAACATAATACATCCATATCAATAAGAGACAAAAATAAAAACCACATGATCATATAACCAGACACAGAGAAAGTATTTGACAAGATCTAACACCCATTCATGATTAAAATCCTCCAGAAAATGAGAATTGAAGGAACCTTCCCAGATATAGTCAAAGCCATTTACCAAAAGCCCACAGCGAGTATCATTCTCAGTGGAGAAAACGGAATGCCTTCCTGCTAAGATTGGGGACAACACAAGGTTGCCCAAATTCACCACTTCTATTTATTATAGTACTGGAAATACTTGCCATAGAAATCAGAGAAGAAAAGTATATTAAGGGCATCCAGATATGTAAGGAAGAAGTCAAGCTATCACTATTTGCAGATAACATGACATTATACATAGAGAAACCTACACTCTATGCCAAAAACTTCTAGAACAATAGATACCTAGTAGAGTGGCAGAGTACAAAATCAATACCATAAAGTTAGTGGCTTTCTTATATACAAACAATAAAAGAGAATAAAGAGATATTAAGAAAATGATCCCATGCGGGAAAAGGGGACTCTCATCCATTTTTGGTGGGAATGTCGATTGGTACAGCCTTTCTGGAAAACTATATGGACATTCCTCCAAAGACTAGAAATTGAGTTCCCATTTGACCCAGCCATACCACTCCTGGGAATATACCATGGGAAACCAAAAACACGCAGTGGAAACAACATGCCTACTTTTAAATTCATAGCAGCATTACTCACAAGAGCCAGAATCTGGAAACAACCAGATTGCCTGGAAATTGATGACTGGATAAAGAAACTGTGGTACATCTATAACAATGCGATACTATGTAGCTGTTAGGAAAATGAAGTTATGAAATTTACCTATTAATGGATGGACATAAAGAGGATCATGTTGAATGAAATTAGCCAGTAGGAGAGAGACAGATACAGAATGAATGTATTTATTATTTATTTATCAAGTATCACTTGATCACTTGACATCCCATTATTCATCGATTTGCTTGAATGGGCGCCAGTAATATTTCCATTTGACCCTACCATGTGCCAGTGTAGCCCAATGGCATCTGCTTACTTCAGGAATACAAAGAGCCTCAAACCGTTCATTCAGGGTCTTGACGAAGAAGTCTGACTATCTTGTAGGTGGGCGGCCACATGATCTTTTGACATTCTGTGGGATCCAGTTGGTAATTGCTCTAGTCCAGCTGTCATCTCCAAATCGCATTACACGTCCAGCCCATCTGATGTTCGATGTCTTGGCAAACGAGACAGAATCCCTGACTCTGTAACAGCAACGGAGGTTGGAGCTCCGGATTCCTTCTTTCACTAGAGTGATGCATGATATTCCAAGCATAGCTCTTTCGATTCCTCTTTGGGAGACCTGAATAGCATTCTCATCCTGCTTTCATAGGGCCCAGGTCTCTAAGGCATATGTTAATGCAGGGAGAACAGTGGAGTTGAAGAGATGTGCCCAGAGCTGGAGGTTCTTTGCCTTTTTAGCTATGTCTTTGATGCTTTTGAAGGCATTCCATGCTGCTCTCTTCCTCCTGCGCAGCTCAGGTTTTAGATCATTCATTGTGCTGACTTCTCGATCTAGGTAGACATAACTGCTGCATTCAGAGATGTTTGTTCCATTGAGAGTGAATGGGGCCTCTGGAACTAGTTCATTTTTCATGAACATAGTTTTGCTGATATTCAGCTGTAGACCTATCTTTCCAAATTCTCGGTCAAAGTCAGCCAGCATTTGTGCTGCTTGGCTAATGTTTGTTGTTATTAGAACAATGTCATCAGCGAAGTGGAGGTTATTTATTTGCCAACCATCTATCTCAACTCCCATTCCTTTCCTTTCTAATTGTTGCATGATGTTCTCAAGGGTGGTGCTGAAGAGTTTTGGTGAAATGGTATCACCCTGCTGAACCCCACTTTTTAAAAAGTATCTTATTATACCACTGTGAGATATACAATTACAAAGATATACAATTAAAAAGTTCATATTTGGGTTTTGGTCATACAGTGTTCCAGCACTCATCCCTCCTCCAGTGCCCAACTCCCACCACCAAATATCCGGTTCCCTCCCCCTCTCCCAGCCCGCCTCCATGGCAGTGAACCCCTCTTTTGACATTGATGATCACTTCTTTGTAGAATGGTGAGATCCTGGTGGTGAATCCGTAATACAGCTCACGAAGGATCTTGATGTATTGGGTTTGAAAGCCCTGTTTGGCTAGGGCTTTGATGACCGCTTCAGTCTCCACAGAATTGAAGGCTTTCTGTAAATCAATGAACGTGAGACAGAGTGGCATCCTGAACTCCCTACAAACTTCAATGAGATTGGTTACCGTGTAGATATGGTCGATTGTGCTGAATCCTTTTCGGAAGCCAGCTTGCTCACATGGTTTCCCTTCATCTAATGTTCTGCCAATCCTGTTCAGGATAACTCGAAGTGAACAGATGTAGATGACAGACAATAGGCAGATGGGGCGATAGTTGCCAATGTCGTGGATGTCTCCCTTCTTGAACAGTAGAACTGTCTTGCTGGTTTTCCAATGAGAGGGTACCTTGCATTCGGATAGGTAGCGTGTGAAGAGCTGAGCCAATCCGGGAAGCAGGGCATGGCTGTTGCGAGCAGCGACAGTGAGGTTGGGAGCCCTTCGGCATTTATTTGCATGACATAAATATATATACATATATACATATATACATATTATGATACCAATATCCAAGGTCAGGAGAAACGTGGTTCAGGAGATCTTGTCAAAGGTGAAAATTACCACAAACGTGTAGGAGCAGAGGTTAGGTAAGAAAGAGAAAGGCACAGTGTGCCAATAACTGTCGAAAGTGCTATTACCACATAGAAGTTAGCATTAAATACAGGCAAAAAGATATACATGATAACCTATAAGTATATGTATTACTATTCATTTTATGTAAGAGAAGGAATAGAGAAAGAGAAAGAGAGAAAAAGATGGAGAACCTGCCACAGAGGCAGGCTAGGGGAGGGAGAGGGAATCAGGGACATTGGTGGTGGGAAATGGGCACTAGTGGAGAGATGGGTGATGGAACACTGTATGGCTGAAACCCAAATATGAACATTTTTGTAACTGTTAAAAATAATTTTAAAAAAAAGTAAAAAAAAAAGAAAATGATCCCATTCACAATTGTGCCACAGAAAATCAAATACCTAGGAATCATCTTGACCAAGTGTAAAGGCCCTGTACCAAGAAAACTGTAAAACACTTCTTTAAGAAATAAAAAGAGGCCACAAGGAAATGGAAACACATTCCCTGCTTATGGATTGGGAGAATCAACATTATCAAAATGGTAATACTCCCTAGAGCTTTATATAGATTCAATGGTGTCCCTATAAGAACACCCATGACATTCTTCAAAGAAATTGACCAAACATTCCTGAGATTTGTATGGAATAATAAACCCCCACGGATAGCTAAATCAATCCTTGGGAAAAAGAAGATGGGAGACTCTCAATGGGGAAAAATTGAAAACCTTCCCCTTAAGATCAGGTACAAAACAAGGTTGCCCACTCTCACCTCTTTTATTCAATATAGTACTGGAAGTACTCGCCATAGCAATCAGAGAAGAAAAGAACATTAAGGGCATCCAGATAGGCAAGCAAGAAATCAAGCTATCATTATTCGTATATGACATGATGTTATACCTAGAGAACACTAAACACTTGGCCCAAAAACTGCTAGAAACAATATTTATAGTAGAATGGCAGAGTAAAGAATCAATACCCAGAAGTTGGTGGCTTTCCTATATGCAAATAACGAAAGAGAAGAAAGGGATATTAAGAAATTGATTCCATTCACAGTTGTGCCACAGAAAACCAAATACCTAGGAATCAGTTTAACCAAGTGTGCAAAGGACCTGTACAAAGAAAACTACAAGACACTGCTCCAAGAAATAAAAGAGGATACAAGGAAATGGAGACACATTCTCTGCTCATGGATGGGGAGATTTAACATTGTCAAAATGGTAATACTCGCTAGAGCCTTGTACAGATTCAATGCAGTCCCTATAAGGATACCCATGACATTCTTCAAAGAAATTGACCAAACACTCCTGAAATTCATATGGAATAATAAACCCCACAGATAGCTAAAGCAATCCTTGGGAAAAAATAAGATGGGAGGCATCACCTTTCCCAACTTCAAACTGTACTACAAAGTAGTAGTAATTAAAAAAGGTTGTATTGGAATAAAAACAGACCTGTGGACCTATGGAATAGAGGTGAGTATCCTGACAACCAGCCTCAAATACATGAACAATTAATCTTCGATAAAGGAGCAAAAAAATACATGAACAATTAATCTTCAAATGGAGCAAGGAAAGCCTCTTCAACAAGTGGTGCTGGGAAACTGGACAGCTACATTAAAACAAATGAACTTGAACCTCTGTCTAACACCATGCACAAAAATCAAATCAAAATGGATTAAAGATCTCAATATCAGACCAGAATCCATAAAGTACGTTGAAGAAAATATAGGAAAACCCTCCACGACCTTGAAGCTAAAGACATCTTCAAAGGTGAAACACCACTAATGAAACAACTAGAAGCAAAGATAAACATATGGGACTACATGAAATTAAAAAGCTTCTGTACCTTGAAAGAAACAGTAACCAAGATACAAAGACAGTCCACAGAACGGGAAAGAATATTAACCAAATTCTTATCTGATAAGGGATTAATATTGAGGATTTATCAGGCACTGGTAGAACTTTACAAGAAGAAAACATCCAACCCCATTAAAAACTGGGAGAAGAAATGAACAGAAACTTCGACAAGGAAGAAATTCAAGTGGCCAAAAAGCATATATAAAAATGCTCAGTGTATCACTGTCTTCCCGTTCATAATCAATTTGCTCAAGCGGGCACCAGTAACATCTCCATATGTCCTGTCTCATGCAAGTAGAGTCCAAGGGCACCTGCTTGCTCCAGGAACATAAAGGACTTCAAACCATTCCATCAGGTCATGGGAATGAGGTCTATAATTGTTACTGGTATTTGGCATACAAATACGACAAGGGTAGCTTGCCAGGCTCTGCCGTGCAGGTAGCAACTCTTGTAGTAATCTCTAAATCCAGCATTTATTGATGAACAGCGCGGCTGCAAGGGGCCGCGTGATCCAGGCTGTGATAGGCTGGTCTGCAGGGTGGAGTTCTGACGAGTGGGAAATCGAATGTGGAAAATGGAGACCCTCATGGAGTTGGGGGTTGTCTGGCTTGTTGCAAGGCTCTGCTGGGGTGGCGGGGTAGGGCTAGAGCCCGCCATCCCTCCCGGGCGCCTCGCGAGTGGCTGGGCACAGGGAGAGCCAGTAGCAGCTCTGCCCCATGTCTTTGAGTCACTATATCAGCCAGATTAAAAAGTAATCATAAAATAAAAGTCTTTTGTGCAATCTGGTTCCAGCAAATTCCTAGCATTACCTTCACAGATGAATCTGGGACCCTGTAAGAATAATCACCCCTGGGTGGGAAGGCCAAATAATTGTATCCATGACTTCAAATTCACCATTGGGCTAGGGATACCTCTCATCTTCACTGACTTCTGGGGTCCCTGAGACTTGGGGAAATCAAGTAGCCACTTCTGGACCCACCAACTCCAGTGAGCAGAGTTAAGCTAAGCTTATCCATAATACCCCTTGCCCAGAGTGTCTTTCTCTGATCACCTTCAAGCAAGGGCCTCCTCCTTGGCCACAAAGGAAGTGGAAAGAGTAGGAGACAGAAGCAGAATGCTCCAGCTCACTGAGGTTTTGGTCAACAGGGCTTAGGAACCAAGGATGGTGTCATCATTGAAATTCTGGCTTCTCGGACTAAGAACAAACTGCGGGAGATAATGAAGGCCTATGAGGAGGGTAAGTGGTCTGCAGAGAGAGGCGTAAGCAAACCTGAGTTTAGGGCCCACGGGAATAGCCACCTAAGTCAAGCTAAGCATAAAAAAATGCTCATCATCACTAATCATCAGAGAGATG
Organism: Cryptotis parvus; assembly: GCA_021461705.1. NCBI lineage: Eukaryota > Metazoa > Chordata > Mammalia > Eulipotyphla > Soricidae > Cryptotis > Cryptotis parvus. The sequence goes on from JAJIBD010021638.1 coordinate 38,303, forward strand.
AAAATCAAAACAACAATAAGATATCTCACAATAAGATATCAATAACAATAAGATATGTCACACTACAGAGACTGGCACATATTCAAAAGAGCAAGAACAACAAGTGCTGGTGTTGATGCGGGGAAAAGGGGACCCTCATCCATTGCTGGTGGGAATGTCGACTGGTGCAGCATTTTTTGGAAAACAATATGGACATTCCTCCAAAGACTAGAAATTGAACTCCCATTTGACCCAGCCATACCACTCCCGGGGATATACCCTGGGAAACCAAAAACACACAGCGGAAACACCATCTGCACTTTTATTTTCATATGAACACTATTCACAATAGCCAGAATCTGGAAACAACCTAGTGCCTGAGGATTGATGACTGGATAAACTGTACATCTATATGTGTATTGGTATATATTATTATACCAATATCCAAGGTCAGGCAAAATGTGGATCAGGATGTCCTGTCAAAGATGGAAATTACCACAAACATGTGGGAGTCAGAGGTTTGGTATGGCAGAGAAGGGAACAGTGTGCTAATAATTGTTGAAAGTACTATTACCCACCTACAACTGGGCATTAAATACAGGCCAAAATATATAAATGATAACCTCCAAGTGTATGTATTACAATTCACAATATGTAAGAGAAGGAAGAGTGAAAGAGAAAGAGAGAAAAGAGATAAAGAACCTGTCATAGAGGCAGGCCAGGGGAGGGAGGAGGAAATTAGGCGACACTGGTGGTGGGAAATGTGCACTGGTGGAGGGATGGGTGCTGGAACACTGTATGACTGAAACCCAAACTTGAACATCTTTGTAATTGTTTATCTCACAATGGTTATAATAAATTATTTTTAAAAATTAAAAATAAAAAGACACTAAGAACTAACATAAGCTGTGACACTATTAGAATTCAACACTTAATAGGCTATATAAAAACAAAAGAAGATAAATAACCTGCCATAGAGGCAGGCACAGGGAGGAAGGAGGTTTATTGATGGTGGAAAATGGGCACTGGTTGAGGGATGGGTGCCAGAAAACTGTATGACCGAAACTCAAACATGAACATCGTTGTAATTGTATATTTCACGGTGGTATAATAAAATATTTAAAAAAAGAAAAGAAATGAAGTGCCATAAAAGAAGAAATAAATACATTTGTATTTATTGAGGTTTCAAATTAATAGTGTGCAAAAGCAGTTAAGAAACAGACAAACTACACTCTCAACAATATTTTCAAAACAGAGACTGTACTAGATTTCTATATGAAACAAAAACAAAACCTGCACTCAACAGTGAAAAAACAATTTAATATGTAAAGGGGCAAAGTCTTGAATGGACAGTAAATGCAGTGAAAATGATATATATATATATATATGTATACACATACATATGTATATGTGTATATGTATATATATGGCATATATATGTATATATGGCAAATAAGGTCTAAAGTGTTCATCATTTATATCCCAGGAAATGAAACCTATGATAACACTACACATCTGTTATAATGACTAAAATGAAATATTCTTGCAATATTTAAGACTGATAAGGATTCAGAACACCTGGTTTTTTTGACACATTGCTCATGGTAAGGAAATAATGATTACACGGGTATCCTGAGGAAAAGACTATCCATTTTTGACACTACTTAATACAAGAATCCTACTTGACTATTTTGCTTGATAAAATTAAAAACTCATGAAATAATGCTCACAGAAAAATATTTACATGAATGATTACTGTAACTTTCAATGAAATTACCCAACTGGTAAACAGCTCAGGATTCCCTCCAGTGATGGAACTATTGCGCATCCCTATTAGGCAAGACAAAGGTGGATGCTTTGATAAACACAATTTGGAACATCAAGAGACTCCTGGTGAGCAGGAAAAAAAAAGAACAAGCATATATCACGATTCAACTGATAAAATACTCTATAAATAAAAAGTCACAGCTCTGGAGAGAATCCACTGGTGATTGCCAAGGCTAAAGGTGAGAATTTTCATTTTTTAGTTACCAAGCACGATATTAGCAAGTTTTTCATGAATGCTGTTTACCAAGTTGAAGAAGTGGTCTTTCTTTACTAGTTTTTAGACTGATTTTAGCATCGAAGTGTTGAGCTTTACCTAGTAAATGTTTTGGTCTCAATTAAGAGACCACGGGTTTTTTTTCCTTCTGTTGAAATAGGTATTATATGGAGTTATTTTTAAATTATTTTATTTTTTTTTTAATTTTTTTATTTTTACAATTACAAAGATATACAATTAAAAAGTTCATATTTGGGTTTTGGTCATACAGTGTAGCAGCACCCATCCCGCCACCAGTGCCCATCTCCCACCACCAACGTCCCGGTTCCCTCCCCCCTCCCCCAGCCCTCCTTCATGGCAGGTTCTTTATTTCTTTCCATTTCTCTATCTTTCTCTTTTCCTTCCTCTCCAGACTATGGATTACAGAACATACATTAAAGGGTTGTCATGTGTATCCTTTTGCCTCTATTTAATGCCCATTTGACCCAGCCATACCACTCCTGGGAATCTACTCTGGGAAACCAAAAATACGCAGCGGAAACACCATCCCTACTTTTATGTTCATAGCAGCATTATTCACAATAGCCAGAATCTGGAAGCAACCAGAGTGCCCGAAAATAGATGACTGGATAAAAAAGCTTTGGTACATCTACACAATGGAATACTATGCAGCTGTTAGGAAAAATGAAGTTATAAAATTTGCCTACAAATGGATGGACATGGAGAAGATTATGTTGAGCGAAATTAGCCAGAAGGAGAGAGACAGTTACAGAATGACTGCATTTATCTGCATAACATAAATATATAGGTACATATTATGATACCAATATCCAAGGTCAAGCGAAACATACATCAGGAGGTCCTGTCAAAGATATTTTTAAATTATTTTAGATGCTGAATTACATTCATTAATCCCATAGATAAATTCCAGTTGATCACATTGATAGTCTTTAATATAATATATTACTTTGCTAGTATTTTGTTGTGGTCTTGTGATTATTTTAATATGACTTTTAATTCAGGATAGTCATGTCCCTGAATGAATAACACAGAATGAATGTGACAGCATAGAATCCTCTTTCTAAGAAAAGTTTGAAAGAATTAATGTTAAATCTATTTCAAGCAATTGCTAGAATTCACCAGTGAAAACATTTTGTCCTGGGCTTTCTTATTGGATTTGTTGGGAAAGAGTTTTATTACTGACTTAGTCTCCTTACTTTTGTTTTCTTTTAGGGTCACATCCGGCGATGCTCAGGGGTTACTCCTGGCTCTTTGCTCAGGAATTACTCCTGGAGGTGCTCGGGAGACCACATGGGATGCCGGCGATAGAACCGGAGTCTGCCGCACACAAGGCAAATGCCCTATCCGCTGTGCTATCGCTCCGGCCCCACTTTTTATAGATCTATTTACATTTCTTGAGTTAGTTTTGTGTGATTCTAGGAATTGATTCACTTTTCTCTAAGTTATTTAGTTTACATAATTTGTATCATTTCACTAAAGTTACACAATGACCCTTAGCATTGTCTTAAAATCCTTATTTCTATAAAATTGGCAATAGTATCTCCATTTTTATTTCTGATTTTATTTCCTTTGTTTCTATTTTCCTATTAACCTGGTTGAAGTTAACCCCAACTTGCAGTTCCCAAACCCACCTAATCTTACTGCACTCTTTCAATGTTTACTCTTTATTTTGTCTCAGTGCTAAGCTTTACTAATTCATTTAATTAACTTTTGATTCAGCGTGATTTTTTTAGTTTATCAAAATATTGTCATTGCTTAAAAATATTTATATTTTCTTGGAGGAGGAGGACTGGGGACACACACCCGGGAGTGCTCAGAGTACTCCGTGTTCAGGGTTCACTCCTGGCAGGACTTGGAGGACAATAAACAATCCTGGGAATAGAATCTGAGTTGGCTGTGTGCTAGGCATAGGCCTTTTCTGCTGCACTCTTCTCCGGCACCAGAAATATTTCTTTTTACTGTAATAGCCTATAAATATTTTTTCCCTTCACCAGTGTACATTTCCCACCACCAATGTTCCCAGTTTCCCTTCTGCCCCAATTCCATGGCAGGCACTTTTCTTCCTCTTTGTCTGTCTTCTGTCTGTATCTTCCCTCCCCCTCATTCTCTCCTGCTTTTCTTTTGGGAATTAGGATTTGCGATACAGATACTGAAAGGTTATCATGTATATCTCTTTTCCTACTTTCAATACTCGGTTCTTGTTCAGAGTGATCATTTTTAGCTATTATTGTCATACTACTCACACTGTCATAACTATAAATCTCCCACAGTACAGATTTCTTTTTATCATGTATGTTTTAATATGATGTGTTTTCATTTTATCTCTAATTCCTTTAGATTCTTTGTTTTTGGGAACCAAACCCAGTGTTGCTCATTATGTTGCTCATTACTCCTGGCTCTGAGCTCAGGGATCACTCCTGGTGGAGTTTGGAGGACCAGATGGAGTGCCAGGGATGATCCATGCAAGAAAAGCATTGTGCTCGCTGTACTATCTCTCCCATTTTTAAAAACACTGAATGCTACATGTTTGTTTAACTTACATAAATTTGTTAATTCTCCAGTATTGTTATGTTGACTAGTTTCTAGTTTTGTTCCATTGTGATCAGAAAACAAGTTGAGAATAATACTGTTTAATTAACTATAATAATTGGCTCCAGGCCCTGCTCAATTGTACTGAGATCGTATTCCTGGCCTGGCTCTCAGGACTTGCTCCTGGTGAGTCTCTGGGATCATAAAAGTCACCAGTGATTGAGCTTGAATCACTGTATCACTGTCTTCCCCCTACATCATCGATTTGCTCGAGCAGGCACCAGTAACATCTCCATATGTCCTGTCTCATGCAAGTAGAGCCCAAGGGCACCTGCTTGCTCCAGGAACATAAAGAGCCTCAAACCATTCCATGAGGTCATGGGAATGAGGTCTATAATTGTTACTGGCATTTGGCATATCAAATACGACACGGGTAGCTTGCCAGGCTCTGGCATGTGGGTAGCATACTTTTGTAGTCAACTCTAATCTCAAGTATTTATTGATGAACTGCTCGGCTGCAAATGGCTATGCAACCCAGGCTGTGATAGGCTGGTCTGCTGGGTGGAGTTATGATGAGGGGGAAGTCTGGATGTGGAAAATGGAGGCCCTCATGGATTGGGGGGGGTCATCTGGCTTGTTGTGAGGCTCTGCTGGGGTGGCGGGCCAGGGCTAGAACCTGCCATCCCTCCCAGGTGCCTCATGAGTGGCTGGGCACAGGGAGAGCCAGTAGCAGCTCTGTCCCATGCCTGTGAACTTGGATATGTTGCCTATATGGTGAGTGCTTAATCTGCTGAACATTCTCTCTAGTCCCAAAGAAAAGAGAGAGAGAGACAGAGAGAGAGTATGTGTGTGTGTGTGTGTGTGTGTGTGTGTGTGTGTGTGTGTGTGCTGGCCAGTGACTCTCAGGGGTCACTTTTGGTGACTGTGAGATGAGAGTGTATACCGGTGCTTGGAGCACCATATGTTATGCTGGTATTTGAACCAGAGGTGCAGTTACATTTGGGGCAAGTGCCTTTACTTATATACTATAACTCTGGGAAGGAATGAGTTTTAATATTTTAAAACACAATGAAAATCACATACATTTGCAATTGTTTCCAAGTCTTTAGTTTAGGTTATGCTTTCTTTAAACATTTTGGGGTTATGCTGATTTCTATGTATATAACAGGATATTTCTTGGCTCTTTGGGCCACAGCCAGTGATGCTTAGGGGTTACTCCTGGCTCTGTACACAGGAATTACTCCTGGCGGTACTCAGGGGACCACATGGGATTCCGGGATTGAACCTAGGTTGGCAGCTGCAAGGCAAATGCTTTACCTGCTGAACTATCACTGGGCCCCTATAACAGGAATTTTTTTGGATGAATTTATATTCCCACTACAGATAATGTTTTTATCTCACAATATTTAACTTAAAGTCTTATTCTGTATGACATTAGACACTAAAGCTCTCTTTGGTTTATTGTTACTTATCCTATCTTTTTCCCATCCTTTCAGTTTATGACTTAGGAAGAATAAAATGCACCTATTTATTGTCAAAATATGAAAGTGTGTGTAAATTAAGATATTTATAGTTATTTAACATAATTGTAAAGCAGTACATAATTATTATTTGTACTTTGTTTGCATTTCCCAAATAGTTCTTGATAAACTTAACCTATTTCTATGATCACAAACTATCAATACAAATTTAGATAATTACTGAGACATACAAAGAAGGAAGAGACAATTCTAACTAATAAAATACACAAACAAAATCTGCAAACAATTTATCAAAAGCTAAAAATGTTTATTCTCTACTTGTATGAGGATATCCTGCTAGCATAACAGATAAGTCTAGACCTGAGACTATGTGTCATCTTGGAGAAATTTGATTTCAGCTGAGCCTGACAAAGGGAAGGAACTCCTTACACAGGGAAATTATAAAGGAAATATAAGGGAAAGAAATTGCAAGTTTGAGTATTTGAAGGTAAATTTGGAGACTACATCTCAACTTGTGTAGTTTCTTTGTAGTTTCTTTCCTATTCATTTGAAATATCATTTTTGTTATAAAAGCTCACAAGTGATATCTTTGGATTATAATGTACACTGAATCATTTATTTCTTTACTACTTTATAATTGGTAGCTCAGGGGCCTGTGACCCTTTCATAAGAGATTTTTCTTTTAATTGACCTTAAGTTTAATATAAAGTTAAATTTGCACCTAATGGCTGGAACTATATGGCTAACACATAGCTACATAGCTGGTGGTCTGTGAAAGACCAAGTCTCTGTCAAACGGCTGGCAGAATAAGGCTTAGAACTCTGTAGACATTGGTAAGACTTTGGATGTTGAAGTCCTTTTTCCAGCCTAACAGCAGCTTTAACTCTAGCCGCACGCCCTGGGTGCATATGTGCACACAGATACAGAGAGAACCAATACCCGCACCCGCAGAAGCCCGGCACAATGGCAAAGCAGTGTAACCAGCCTGTGGAATGTAAGCAGAACCCATTTGCTTTCTAAGGCCATTGTTTTCAAATTCTGAAACATGTTCAGGTCACGGGAATTCCTGGGTGATGTTCTTGGATCCTCCATGATCTCACACAACTGAGGAAGCATCTTTTATCGACCAACTAAATAACATAAAATTTTAGTAATAAAATAACATATATTTTGGTCTTTGGGTTTCAGTATGGCAGAGGCTGCTTACAGGTATGAAAAGAAATCTATAGGCAGAGTATTGCTTCAAGAAGATCCAGGCTAATCCCAAATTGACCAGATTTCCCTTCAGTTCTACCTCAATGCTTCTCAATAGTGGTCATGAGTTTTCTCGTCTTTTTTCTTGCCTGTACATCTTCAGAGCTGTATCACTGCTCAATCAGTGTAACAGCAAGACACTGCCTTTGGGCTCTCTGGAGGAATACCTCACACAGAAGGTAATACTTGAGGTGGGACTCGAAGGTCTAGTAAAAATACTGAGAGCTCTATTTTACTAAGCATTTAACCATATGCAAGAAACTGCATTATTTAATGCTTGCAACAACTCTTGAGTTAATATTTTTAGTAACCCTGTTTTACAATGGGAGACTGAGCTGCATACAATTTAAGTAAATTGCCCATGATCATTACTTAGCAAGGTTTTCACATTCAGCCTGCCAGACTATAGCACTCAAGTCTAGATAAATAAAAGGCAATGGGAATATTAGATACCAACATAAGAAAATATTATGCAAAGAGCCAGTATATAAGGAATTAGCATTCTTTAAGAGTGAAAATTTGTGTACAGCTCAAATACAGGTTTAGAGTCAGAGTGAGAGATTAAACATTTTAAGGATAATAAACTGGTGAGAGGATCTGAAATTAGGCAGATGATATGCACTTAAGCATGCCAATAGAAAATATGGATGGTAATCGGTATAATTTTTTTGTACTTTGGGCCTTGTCTGGAAGCACTCCAGTGGTGTTCAGGTGTTCAGGAAATTGTGGGTGCCATGAGTCAAACCCAGGTCCCCTGCATGCAAACCTTGTGCTCATCCCACTGAGTCATCTTTCCTACCCCTATACATTCATTTTAAACAGACTATTTCCAAAGATAAAATATGATTTACCCTGATTAAATATATTCACTTCTATTTCTTAAAAGCTGATCCTTGAAGCTGGGAAGACAGCTCATGGGTCAATGTGTATACCTCACATTCATAATCCCCAATACTGTATGCTTTCCCTTTTCCCAATCCCTGGAACTGGGTAGACTCCAGGAGGTCTCTGAGAACCACTAGACCCAAAAAATTCAACCTTTTGACCCAGCTGTCCTGTTATGGCCAAGAAGGAGCTACAGAGTTCATCAAACAATTTGGGATTTGCCTCCATCAAACTCAATTATAAAATTGATTCTAAAATTGGTTTTTAATTTTTGGGCCTCACCTAACAGTGCTCAGAACACCTAACTTACTCCGGTAAGTTAGTAACACCTAACAGTAATAGGTGTTAACAGTAACACCTAACTTACTAGGTAAGTTAGTAACACCTAACAGTAATAGGTGTTAACAGTAACATCTAACTTACTCCTGCCTCTGAGATCTTGATGGGACCTGGGGGTAAATGTGGGATGCTGAAGATCAAACTCTGCTTAGCTACATTCAAGGCAAGTGCCCAACCTACTGTACTATTTCTCTGACCTCAGTCCTAAAACTTTCCATGGTAGAATTCCACCTAGAAAAGAATCACAGAAATAATCAGATGCATACTGTACTGAACACAGTCCATTGGCATTTTTATGGCAATGCCATTGTGCTGTGAATAATTTAGTAGAGAAAGATTTAGAGAACCCACAGTGGAAGGGACTCAGTTTCCCCTTATAATTACGATTCAATTCATTTTGGCACACACCATATTTTATAAAAATTCTAAGTTCACTGTGAAACTTCTGTCATAGAGTCAAACAGATTTGTTTACAGAGATAAAATATACTTAGCAGAGAAGTCAGGGTCTGTTCTTGGCATATGAGATACAACTGAGGGGGTGATAAAGTTCACCTAAGAACTGCAACTGCGACACAAATGAATATTTTGATATACCTATTCTTTGTTTGGGGGCAACCCCTGGTGGTTCTAGGGTTTATTCCTGGCTCTATGCTCAAGGATAATTCCTGGTGGGCTTGGGGGACTTTATGGGGTGCTGGGGACTGAAAATGGGTCAGCTGCATGTAAGGCAAACACCCTACCACAGTACTATTACTCTGGCCCCATATATGTCATTCAGTTTGCATATACTTTGTTACATAGTCCTTTGAAATCGAGTTAATTTGCCTCCATCTTATACTGGACACATGCAAATTAGAACCTTCTCTCGCTCACCTCACAACACTTCTCAAAGTCTCTCTAAACAACATTGTCTACATGAGTGTTTCCATGAAGTTTACATTCCACCAACTAACTCTATAAGTAGGGAGTTTCCCATATAGTTCTTTAATTAAATATTGAGATGGACTAGTTGGGGGGCTTCACTCCATCTTCTTCAAGTTCCACCCAGTATTACATGGGTAATATTCCTCCTATGCTCTGCATCCACCTTTTTCAAAATTAAGGGTGTAATGATGAATAAAACACATGATGGGGCCGGAGCAATAGTCCAGTGGGTAGGGCATTTGCCTTGCACGGTCGACCGGGTTCGATCCCCAGCATCCCATATGGTCCCCTGAGTACTGCCAGAAGTAATTCCTGAGTGCAGAGCCAGGAGTAACCCCTAAGCATTTCCAGGTGTGACCCAAAAAAGCATAAAAAAACACATGGAAAATCTCCTGTCTTCTTTGGTCCTTCTCTCCTAGGCATAACAGGCTACACAAAACAGGCAAAGACAAAGGCAACATAGTCTATGGATCAGGGTGTAAGCAGTGTCAGGAGTGGGGTGCTTATTTACAATAAATCTGATCTATGACTTGTTTTGGGAAATAAGGTTTTATCGGTGTGAAGTCACACCCATTTGTTTCCATAACATGTTTTTGATTTTGTGCAGCAATAGAAGGCTTGAAGAGCTGTCACTGAAACACCTGACCCAAGAGTCTCAAATATTTACTGTCTCATCCTTTACAGAGAGTTTGCTGACCCCGGTATATTATATTTCCATTTGCAGCAAATGTAATGAGTGAAATAAGACAGAAGAAGCATATGGGATGTAGAGGGAAATTGCTAATATACAATGCAACAAGACTATATATATGATATATGCTGAGGGAATGAGCGAATGAGTGAGGGAGCATTTGGGGAAAGCCTCACTCTGGAAGATGTATCTGAAAAGACACCACATACCTTCAAAATCACTCCAGTTGACGTATATTCTGGCTAATCGTTCTGTGGATAATCTCTCCAATTCAATGACAAATTCTCTATATTAGTCCCTCTTACCTTGTACTTCAATAATGCAATAGCATTGTGGCTTAGCAGTTCAATATCCATCACTCCCCAGTGATCCATCCCACTCATCCAGAGGAACCTGTTAGAATTATTTCTTGGTTACTCCAAAGGTATCTGCAGCTTCCCTTGACTGCTGGATGAAAGTTTCCACCTCCTCAGCCAGCTTGCAATATGTTTCAAAATCTCTCTCCCTGTCTCTTCCAGAATTATTGCTCCTTCTCTCTCCTAAGCCATAGCTGAGTTATTCTCCTCAACCTCCCCTCCAGGTGGACTCTGAAGCCTTGCACACACTCAAGCCTCCAGGACACCTCCAGAAGTAGCAAGTGAACAGAAAGAGAAGGGAGGGGGAGCAGTGGGTGGGTCCCTGAAGAAGGAGCATCATGCAGAGCAGGAAGCCTGTGTTAGGAGTGTGGGGGAGAGTATTTCTGGAGGCTGAGGTGGTCAGAACAAGGAAGTGAGGAAAGATTCTGAGCCCTATGAGAGGAGGCAAGGAAAAAAAAATACTGAGAGCTCAGGCTTGAACTTTGAGAGAGATGGAGGCTATCAGGCAAATTGAAGGGCTGTAAATAGCCAGACATGTCATCCAACTTCTGTTTTCTTTGGAGACAGGAGCCTCCCAATCAGTACTCACAGGCCAATTTGGTACTCCTGGCAACTCTTGGCCAAATCAGCGAACTCTGTATGCTCGGCCCAAGGTCTCAATGCTAACTGGAATCTGTGGTGCTGGAGATCACAAGGGCCACCCTGAGACGTGGCAGAGAGAGGCTGCAGGGCACCCAGCAGAGCTTATGGTTCTTCAGAATCAAACTCAACAATGCCAGAGAGATCGTGTGGTGCCAGGGATTGAACAAAGCTCAGGTCATGCCAACAACTGTACTAGCTCTCCCAACCCGACTTCAGTTTTGAAAGGATTAAGGATAGCTGCATTACGATCATCAACACAGGAACAGAGGTACAGCAGAGGGCAAACCAATGGAATATTGAAATAATGTGTGTGGACATGTTAGCATTGGGGAGTAGAGTGGTAACTGGTTTTTAAAAAAGACAGATGATTTCTGTATAGTTTTGAAGGTTGAATTTTCTGGAGGGTTGAATGTAAAACACTCTGAAAGAATGGAATCAAGAAAGCAGAAGTTCTGTCTTAAGTAACCAGAACAACAGAACTGACATTTACTTAGAGGAGAAAAGTGAAAGGGGAAGAGGAATTTGACCTGTTAAGTTTGAGTTGCCTTTTAAGTAAACATATCCGAGTAGAAATTTAGATGCAAGAGTACTGAGCTCAGGGCAGAGGTTGACATCAAAAAGAAATGTATTTGTGCTGGTATAATCACATTTCCATCATGGTGGCTCCTAATTTGGGTATACGGGAAAGGACAGGACTTGTAACTATTTAAAATTAGCCTCTACTTCAATTTTACATATGAACAAAACCCCATTTCACACACAGATTTAAAACAGAGTGAATTTCCCTGGAACACAAGTGCTACATCTATCAAAGAAATATTGCCCTTCGTTTGGTTCAGAAGTTTCAAAGAGAATTACTCCCCATGTTGGCAAGTTGTACTGCTGACAGCAATGTTGCTTGAAGTAATTGAATCTCCTCCAGCATTGCTATTCTCCTTTGTTTTTAGGACTACTGTTTTTGTATTGTTTGGGGACAGCTTAACTGAAGGAACAAGTAACTCGTTTTAAGCAACTAAAGTCATTTAATGAGTACTTACATTATTACGATACCTAACATGTTGTTACAAGGTATTTTTATATTTCTAATTTGTAGTATTGTTAGCATACCATTATAAATTAATTTCCTTTCTTTTTAACCTGTTTTGTGCAGTTCCCAAGGTTTTCAGGTATTGATGATTTTTCCAGAGCACCACCTCTTTCTCAGAAGTTGCTCCTCTCCCTCTCCACCAGGAAGGAGAATAAAGCATGTGTGTGCATTCAAAGGATGCATTTCACCATCCTAAAGGCATCTTACAAAATAGCAAGATTGTAAAGGAGGTGCTGGGATTAGTAGGGTCCTAAAGCTGCACGCTACACCTCCCGGAACTCTTTCAGCTGAGTGTTCCATTCTCAGCACACAGAGTCTCCAGCCAGCTCTGGGGGGGGGGAATGGGGAATTCTCAGGGGACGGGGACAGATGACGAATGAGACACACAGTTAATGAACCACACAATGGACATTATCCAAACCATAAGGCTGGGCTGGCTTTGTGGAGTTTTGCTTTTGCTCCATTGATTTCAGCTTAAAGTAAATCCAAAAATGGCAAAATTAGCATTTCCACTACCATTCTTCAAAGACATAAATAAAATGAACTGCTCACCTTTCCCCACACTGTGGGTTGAGCACAGTTCATTTCTGAGCACTTTTCCCTCACTTCTCTCCTGTCAGCCCTGCTTTGGAAATAGCATCCAATGATGTTTTTATTTTGCTTTGCCATCAATTACAATTCACCAGCAGATGCCCTGAGCTCTCTTGTGTGCTTCATCAAGTACCAGTAATTTGATAATGGATTTTTCCAAATTTCACCTACCTCTGTGTTCTGTTCAGGTTTCAATTCTCCTGTTTATGTATTAAAAGCCCAAGTACTTTCCCTCAAAAAAATAAATTTATGGACAGAGATTTGAAGCACATTGATAACATACTGACTTAGGCAAGGCTTAAAAAAAGCAACCCAATCCTTTGCAGTCATTTAAAGAAACACAGCCAGTTTAGAAAAGCCAGGACTCAAGAAAGAAGATAATCCAAAGCCAGGAAGATTTGAAATGAAGTGAATTGAAACAAGCATTCAAACTGATCACACCAAGACAGCAGAAACAGGAAGGTCTAACCACCAGGTGGCCATGGCAGAAAAATAGAACATTCAAAACGGATTGTCGACAAATGCAATTTTCTCAGATCTCCAGCTTGGCATAGATCCTGTGTTTCTAATTGGTAAATGTTTTAAAATAATTTATTCTTGGGTCTGACCATAACTTTAGAAATCTAAGTAGTCAAATACAACAGAAAAAAAAAGCTTTAGAAGTTATAAGGCAAGCGTGTACACGCACATGCAAACACACACAAAGGGATATATATATAGGAACATGGATTTCAATTATGTCTTAATTTGAATATGTTTTCTGCATTTTTCTCAAATTCAATGTTTTTGTGTAAGAAATAAGATATTATAATTTATTGCTACAGGAATTTTGCATATAGCTCCTTCTGTCTGTCAAGAATGACTTGCATTTTAGAAATGGCAATTCCCATTCATTATACAGGTTCAGCAAAACTGTATGATTCCAGTATAGAGCTCTTTTTACCTTTTTGTTTTTTGGCCACACTTGGCACTGCTTAAGAGATAACTCTGTGCTCAAGAATCGTGCCTGACAGAGCTCAGGGACCATGCACAGTGCCAGGGACTGAACCCAGGTAAGCTGCAGGCACAGCGAGTGCCCTACTGCTGCTACCCACTGTACTATCCAACCCCGAACCTCTATTGCTCTCTTATGCCTTTAATTTACTTATCTTTCAATGTGACACTTCAGAATTTGATGTTTATTTTTTTTTAACAGAGGGTGAGACTCCAGCAATGTTCAGGGGACCCAGGCCTCCTCCTGTCACCTTCTGCTGATCAGGTAGAAAGCTCAACGCTAGGGTCAGAATGTCTGACAGTGTGGGTTGCCACCAGTGCCATAGCAGCCATGCTGGAGTGGGAGTCACGGAACAAGGGGGACAGAAGCGGCTCCAATGCATTTAAGTCCATACTTCTGAAGGTGGTGCTATTTCTCCCACCTTCAATTCTTTTTATGGGTGTCTTTCAAGTAGCTTTCAGGAGGCCTAGACCCTTCTCCTGGATATTCTTGGCCAAGCCAAATGACACTTCAGTCAGGGATGTGGGGATGCTTGGGGTCTTGCTGTATTTGGGGTACCCCAACAGTCTCAGCAATACTAGAGGAACCCCCAGGATTACCCCCGGTAACATGTGGGGACCATGTGATACTGGAGATAAAACTGGGGTCAGCAGCATGCAAGATATGCGCCTAATCCCTAAATTATCTCTCCATAACCTCAGATCATTTCTTACAGAATTTTTCTCACAAACCTTCAAATGTAACTGAGGACAGGGATAGTTTTTGTGATCTGGTTACTGTTTTTTTTTCTTTGTGGGTCACACCTGGCAATGTTCAGGGGTTACTCTGGCTCTGCACTCAGGAACTACTCCTGGCAGTGATCAGGGGACCATATGGGATGCCAGGGATTGAACCCGGGTTGGTCGCGTGCAAGGCAAATAGAATAATTCAATTCAGAATTGTTGAACAGAATAATTCAATAGAACATTTTATGTTTTCCAGGGTACCTCTCCATATCTCCCCTAGTTAACTCTGTTCATCCCAGAAGGAAATGTTTCTTTTTATTTTCTTTGCTTTTTGGGTCACACCTGGCTACGCTCAGGGGTTACTCCTGGTTCTTCGCTCAGGAATTATTTCTGGCGGTGGTCGGGAACCATATGGGATGCTGAGGATCAAACCTGGGTCGCGTGTGTGAGGCAAATATCCTACCTGCTGTGCTATTGCTCAGGCCCCAGGAAATGTTTCTAAAGCTTCAGAAATC
The DNA here is from genome assembly GCA_021461705.1 of Cryptotis parvus. NCBI lineage: Eukaryota > Metazoa > Chordata > Mammalia > Eulipotyphla > Soricidae > Cryptotis > Cryptotis parvus. The sequence continues at coordinate 53,359 of JAJIBD010021638.1, forward strand.
TCCCTTGTCACACAGCATTGGTAAGAAATGATTCTCCTAATTTAAGCACACAAAACAGAACTGTTCAATTCAGCAGCGACTTCTGAATGTTGGGAAGGGTAAGAACAGATTCTTAGCTGAGGTTCCAGCAATAACTCCAGGGTGACTTAAACGGACCTAGACTTGCAGAGGAAGTCACTGCTTCTTCTGTCTCCGATCAGTAAGATTTCAAATAAAAGGTGCATCGCGTCTACAGAGTATGGACTCCGGAACTTCTGCTCTAATTCCTAATTGAAAACTCAGATGTTTGTGTCCTGTCTCTGTGTTCTCATAAGTCTATTTCTGACCACTCTTTCTAGGTATAAAGGATTGAAAGACCTAATAGGTGTACAGCCTAACAACAAAGGAAGCTGGGAGGTGTAGTTTGGCAGGCAGAAGGGCATTCAATACTGCCACAGCAGGGAGACACCCTGGGAGAACCCAGTAAAACATGAAAAGACCTTTCAGAATGTGGGGACTTACCACCAATGACACATGCTCAAAGTATTTGCTATATTGATTGTCTGGCAAGCCATAAGTTTTTCTCACTAATTTTTCTTACCCTTTACAGATGGCGCCAATTGTACACAGAAAAACTACATTTCCCAGAATTCCATTTCCTGTGTTTTTTTCTGGCCTTTGAGCACCTCCCAATGAGAGGGTTTCACAGAGAATAGTAGGAGTGGAAGGATGGGTTTTGAGTCTGTGGAGACAGTTCCTGTGAGCTAAGTCTTTGCATTAAGGATTTTATGCAATTTCAGACGCACTCACTTTAATGAGGCAGTCAAGATTCTTGGGCACATCTTTCTAAACGTTTTTGAGATTTCTAGCACTTCCATGTTAGCTCTTAGAAATCTCTTGTTCTGTAACCAAAATTACGCTTTTTCTTGTTATTTGACCTTCATTAAATATATGCATATCTCTAATGTTTGTGTAAACTAATTTTTTAAAAAATTCTTGGATTGAGTAAAGTGAGTTTTATTTTCCCAGCTAACCCCCATGCCAAAATAATGTGTGGAAAGCAAACCCCACTTACCAGAAAAGGCAGGAGTTATGTGGGATAAACCTCTGACGAGACCAATTATCACATGTGCACCTACATTCCGTTTTATTCATTCTCCTCTTTCCCCTTGGAGGTTGAATCTTATATTAGTCTGTCATTCTTAGCTACACTTGTCACCGGTCTGTACCTTCTGTTCTTTTGCCTAGGATATTCTAATTCTCCCTCTCTTGATTTTATTTGTGGGGGCCACTCCCACTGCTGCTCAGGACTTAAACCTCTGGCAAGCACTCAGGGATCTCATGGCAGGATTTGGAGGAAAGGCCAGGGATCAAACCCAGGTAGGCCATATGCAAGGTAAACACCCTGACCACTGTACTGTCTCTCCAGCATCACCCCTCTCTTCCTTTCAAATCAGACAAATAGAAAAAACAATTCTCACATTTAGCACAAGCATGCAAGAAACACATGATATTCATCAGAATGGCTATATTATCCTTGAAAGTAGCTTAAAAGTCTTAAGGTCCAAAATAAGATTTATTTTGACACAGATACATGGTTGTTAGTAGTTTCAAGAAAGAGGCTGATAGGTTTAATCCTACAAAACAATATGTACAAAAAATTATGCACTAGTTTTTAATGACTCCTGTCTGTATGCTCAGGGATCATTCCTGATGGAACTCAAAGGAACATATGTTGTACTGGGGATCAAAAAGTGGGTTGACCACACACTAGGCAAGCGCCCTACCTCTTGGGCCAACTCTCCGGGCCAAACACAGTGCTCTTTGGTCTACAATAGCTCTTAGGCTTCATACCCAGGCTGCTTCACAGACCAGCTACCTCCAATATTTACCTCCTGTGTTTACTTTCATCTCATTATGTTGTAGCAAATTATTCACTAGGTGTTTAATTTTTTGGGGGAGGGTGGCTACAGAATTCCAGTCAACACTCACCAATGAGTGTTGGTCCATTATGCTCTAGAATCCATTATATTGCTGAGAAACATGGTGTTTTTCTCACTTTTTTTCTGTCTTACAGTATTTTCTCTTTCTGGTATTTTGGGTTATTGCCTTCATTCCTCATGTGCTAATTTTTACTATGTAGGCTGTTCTTTTATAATTTCTCACCATGATATGTTTGGATGCTTGGTAACCCTTTAAATTAGACTATTTTTTTTTAAGTTATTGGATAATTTTCTTCTATTTTCTCAATTCTTTGGTTTTCTGTAATTCCTGTTAGTCTTAAACTGAGACCTTAATTTAATATTTTTCCTCTTTCATAAACTCAACTCTGTGACTTTCGTTCCATTTTGTAAGGAAGTTGCCTTTATCTTTTAGCGGTTCTATGAAGTTTTAATATCTTTCATAGTCTCCATTTCCAAGATTATTTATTCTATTAGTGTTCCTTTTTATAGTACTCATTCTGACTTCATGACTGCATTGTCTTCTTTTATATATTTTTAATATATCTGTGGGTACATTAGCGATTCTGATGACGTTTTCTTTTGCTCTCTGCACTCTTTCATCTAATTTCTTTTTCCCCCTGTACATTTTCTTTGATCTTTGACCTTCCTATTAGAAGTTTTCTTTAGAATTCCATTTTTAATCTTGGTTGTCAGTGCCCTTAAAAGTGAAAGCAGGGGAGTGTTTAAGACAGTTGAATGTACACAGACAGGTCCTGGCGAAAGGCAGACTTCATATGTAAATGCTGGAGCAGCAGCTCTAACTTTGTTAGGAAATAAGCAACTCTGACTATGCTAGTTCTTTCCTCCTATCATAATTTTATCAGAGAGAAGTCGTTAGATTACCTGCCTTGCAGGTATAACTCTGGCTGCCTGTGCTTTAGTTAACCATTTCTAGTGAACACACTGACCCTCAAATCAGTGGTTTCAAATTACATCTGCTATCTGATTGTCTAATTGTTTCTGTGATCAGGTATCTGGGTGCAATTTAGCTGGGACTTCTGGGTCTGCATCTCACTTAGTCGGGCGAACAACCATCCCAGTTTTCCTTGGGTTTTCTAATCTTAGATTAGACTGAATCTTGCATCCATGGAAGACCTCCATCCTAGATACCAAAGACATCTGGTAAACCTACAGTTCTCGTGTCAGAGCTCCAGCAGCAAGATCCTGTTCAGGTCTCTGGAGTGGTGGTTGGAAGCATTTACATGGATATGGCCACTAGAGGGAATCCTCCATTAGTTTCTTTATGGGTGTGTTCACAGAGTTGGTTTCATCAGACCACATGAGCAAGAGATCAAAAAAGTATCAGCAAGAGTGTTAGCCCAACACAAGTCACCATTTTTGTCCCTTAATCATGATGATGGCATTCCATTATTTTGCTGTTTTTGTTCACTAGAATCAAGTCTCCAAGTCCAGCCCTCCCACTAAGTAAGAATTGCCAAAATTCCTAGCAAGGAGTGGAGATGAGAGTCCGTAGAAGCTGCCCAAGGCAGATTCTATTACAGGAATTGTTGTGTGGGGAAGAGTGTCCTCTCATGGGAGACCTCACTCCTTAACTCACATGAAATTTCAAGATTGCTCTCTTCTCATAACTCACATGAGATTTCAAGATTGTTCCATAGCTATGCTCAATGTCCCCAAACAAAGACCTCAAATTTCACTTCTCCGGAGAGTAAAATCCCAATGGTCCATAGAAGTCAGGAAGGTGTGTCTGAGTGTGTGAGGGAGAAATGAAATATGGGAGTAAAATGAATCTTGGAGCGGTCTGTCTTTATCTTTCTTACTCCTGTCCCAATAGTCACTGTGAGGACTGACCTGTGAGGACTTACAGAGATCCATCATGTCGAAGCCTTTCCAGGCTTCTGAAACTCAACATGAATTGTGTTTTTCTACCACCCAACTACATACCCTCACTAGCACTGAGCATCCAAGTTTCCCTGTGAACAAGTTTCACTCAGACTGGAGCACAGCAGGTGAATGCTTGTCTTGCCAACATGGGTTCAATCTTTTGCACCAACTATGGTCCCCTGAACCCCCATAAGAAATGACCCCTGAGAGACCCAGGAGTAAACCCTGAGTAGCATATCATCAGATGTGGCCCCAAGTCAGTTTCTCTCTTTCAATAATTTTATTTCTGTATACACATAACCCTTCTTTCTCTTTCATCATTTTCTGTCTTAACTTTGCCCCATGACCTCAAGTTCTAAGACTATTTTATTTCAAACTAATGTTTCAAGAGATGTGGTTGACATTTTCAAATGAGCAGTTACTGCAGAATCCTGTTATTTCCATGAACTCTCCACCAACCATTCTCTCTCCATGCCCATAAGCATGGTTTCATGTGTGCAGTTCCAGTACCCAGTCCAGTCGCCAACACATACAGAATATTTCAATGTAAGGAACTGATGAAGCCAAATCTATTTTGCTCTTATGGCTTAATAAGGCAATATAGATAATCAAGAAGAAAAATTTACAAAAAGAAACTAAACAAATGAAAAACTTTCATAAATCTTGTGAATTAACAGAACCTGAAAATATTGTGAAAAGTTAGATAATATTTGGGAGTGGGGCAGGAACGGGTTCATACCTGGTGGTACTCAGGGCTTACTCCTGGTCCACATCATGGTTTACTCAGTGGTGCTCAGGTGACCATATGTGGTGATAGGGATTGAAACCAGGTTGGCTATGTGCAACATAAGTAGCCTACCTGCTGTACTATTTCTCAAGCTCGGTCTCTCTTCATCTGGAAAGGGACTGGGGTTGACAGTTTGAGGCTTGGTGCTCTGAGGCCACTGTGATGGTAGCTGGCCTAGGTATGTGGAATTGAAAGTTTGGTGAATTGTGGATCTTGCACATAAGCTCCAGTTCTTTGAATTGTACTCAAAGTACTACCAGTACTTCCCGGGAACTCTGGTGCAGGGAAATTGACAGTGGTGGTGGGATTGGTGATTGAACACTGTATGTCTAAAACCCAATGCTGAATAATATAGTAAATCACAGTGCTTCACTAAAACAATATTTGGAAAGAAAACAAACAAAAAGAATATAAGATCTTTGAAACCAGAGCTAGGTTGGTCTATTTCATTGCTGTTGAGCATCCCAAATCAAGAGCACTGACTGTTCTACAGTGGTCAATGATAAATGCTAATTTCAGCAAGTATGTGTGCTGACAGAGTACACCATCAACCAGCAGACCTGGGTAGGAAGCAACAGAAACCAGATTGCTGGAGGCAAAGCAGTCTTCCTTCAGAACCTCCCTTGCCTTAGCTGGAAAACATCAACTCTGATGTTTGCAGTATCCTCCATGCAATTTCCAGCAAGGAGCCAATGGCCTGGGGCACATCCTCGTGTCTAGGAACCTCTGAAAATAATTGTCTTTTACTAGCAAATAGGAACTGCATGAAACACATGATTCTGTTTTACTGTCACCAAATACAAGTTCTGACCACCGCAGAGTATGTATGATTTAAGTCAGGAGAGTCAGCAATTTGTTTCTTTCTTTAAGGATTGAGGCATGTAGGTGGGGAGAAGAAAGGTGACTTGTAAGTATTTTAATGGCAAGTGAGATATGCCAGACGGCTGTGGGAGGGTCCCCCATGCTGGCTAGAGGGTTGTAGATAAATTTATCCTTTCCCTGGAACTATGATTCTCCTACCATTAGGCTCAACAGGCCCTTCTTATCCATTTTGAAGACAAGGCATTCACTCTCTGTGTCCAAAAGGCAATTGCTTCCGGAAGCAATCCTCCTACCCCCATCACAGGCCTCCAGTCTGACCACTTGCTGACCTCAGCCCCATCAGTCAAAGCTGGAGCTAATACACGCTGGCAGATACCTAAACTCTTAATTGAATCTCTAGGACTTTATTGACTTTCCTCCAGCCCCCTCTCCCTCTCCCTCCTTCCTTAATCCCTCTTACTTTAGAAAGAAGTTTTTCATTAGTGAATACAAAATATTTAGGTGTCTGACATCTCCGAAGTGGTAGTGATTGTATTGTGCATTAGCTAGAAAGTTCATTCCCGCTTAATAGACCTGAAGAGGAATGGATGTACTTTGGCTACACCAGGAAAGCTGATTGCTGCCTAAATAACTAATTCATCTTCATAGCAGATGGACAGCAAGGATATTCAAGAGCAGATCCACCCAAGGTCATGCCAATTAGTTGTGGAGAAGAGTTGGTTACAAGGTAATTTGAGATATAAACAACCTTCATTTCCCAAACCTCAATCCATAATGAACACCTTATGGAGCTGAGAGGTTTTAGAAAGACAGTGAACCTCTCCCTAGGTACTTGGGAACCTGGGAAGGGGCTTGTCATCAAACAATGCTCCCACATGGAATAATAATCAGCAGAGAGGGAGATTACAGACCTGACATTTTTCTTTAATCCTTTTGTTGCTGCCTTTTCCTTCATTATTTTTATTATTTAGCTATTATTTATTTATTTATGTATTTATTTATTCTGCTTTTTTGTGTCACACTGGGTAGTGCTCAGGGGTTATTACTGACTCTGCACTCAGGAATTACTACTGGCAGTGCATGGGGATCATATGGGATGCCGGGAAATTGAACTGGGTCAGCCACGTGTAAGGTAAATGCCCTACCCGCTGGACTATTGCTCTGGCTCCCATTATTTTTCATTAGACTCAGTCTAATGCCAGTAGACAGGCACTGATTTATTTTCCCCTAATGCTTAAATAGGGAAACAAGTGGTGGCAGATAAGAAAATCATTAAACATGTGTTATATATTTAGTCCCAAGTTGTATATGCTACCTTTGCCAAAATTTTTCTTGAAATTATTTCTAGCTGCAACTTCTCAGCACACATCCCAGATAGGTAGGCAGGTAGGTAGGTAGGTAGGTAGGTAGGTAGGTAGGTAGGTAGGTAGGTAGGTAGGTAGGTAGGTAGGCAGGCAGGCAGGCAGGTAGGCAGGGAAGGCAGGTAGGTGGGCAGGAAGGCAGGTAGGTAGGTAGGGAGGTAGGTAGGCAGGTAGGTAGGTAGGTAGGTAGGCAGGCAGGTAGGTAGGTAGGCAGGTAGGAAGGTAGGTAGGTAGGCAGGTAGGTGGCAGGTAGGCAGGCAGGTAGGCAGGCAGGCAGGCAGGTAGGCAGGCAGGCAGGCAGGTAGGCAGGCAGGCAGGCAGGCAGGGCAGGCAGGCAGGCAGGCAGGCAGGTAGGCAGGCAGGTAGGCAGGCAGGCAGGCAGGCAGGCAGGGGTGGTGGCAGGCAGGTAGGTAGGTAGGTAGGTAGGTGGCAGGTAGGTAGGTAGGTAGGTAGGCAGGTGGCAGGCAGGTAGGCAGGCAGGCAGGTAGGAAGGCAGGTAGGTAGGTAGGTAGGTAGGCAGGCAGGAAGGCAGAGCTGCAGGTAGGCAGGCAGGTAGGTGGCAGGTAGGTAGGTAGGTAGGCAGGCAGGCAGGTAGGTGGCAGGCAGGTAGGTGGGTAGGAAGGCAGGTAGGTAGCTAGGTGGGTAGGTAGGTAGGCAGGCAGGCAGGGCAGGCAGGTAGGTGCAGGCAGGTAGGTAGGTAGGTAGGTAGGTAGGTAGGCAGGCAGGTAGGTAGGTAGGTAGGAAGGCAGGTAGGTAGGCAGGGCAGGCAGGCAGGCAGGTAGGTAGGCAGGCAGGCAGGCAGGCAGGCAGGCAGGCAGGCAGGTAGGTAGGTAGGTAGGTAGGTAGGCAGGCAGGCAGGCAGGCAGGCAGGCAGGCAGGTAGGTAGGTAGGTAGGTAGGTAGGTAGGTAGATACTTATGTAATGTATGCACGCATACGAGGGTGGGTGGGTGGGTGGGTGGATGCATGTGCATGGATGGATGGATGGATGGATGGATGGATGGATGGATGGATGGATGGATGGATGGATGGATGGATGGATGGATGGATGGATGGATGGATGGTGGACAGACTGACTGACAGACCGACCAACCAACTGACAGAGAGAGATAGACAGACAGACAGACAGACAGAAGTTAGACAGATAGTCAGAAGACAGACAGACAGACAGATAGATAGATAACGCAGCTTTCAGGCATCCCGAATCAGACTAAATCTGGAACCTATCAATTCAGATAGTAAGTTTTTTGTCTATTAATGGTGATGTGTAATACATATAGACATCTGAGATTTCTTCTGTTAAAAATCTCTATTCTCTGGTATAAGCAACATCACCTGGTCTCTGCCCAGCAGCTTTACTTGTGGTCAAGGTTGGGTGCCAGTTAACTTTCTCAGTAGTCAAGTCCATACCAGATGGTGAAGGATTTTCTGGCCCACTCCTCTGGGAGTCCTTGATTTCCATGGTAGCACCTCAGATGAAGGGAATAGGTTACAGAAAGGAGAAAAATCAGAGTAACCCTTTAAGCCATGGAGTATGAAATTTCTGTCATTTCCTCCATTCCTAGGCAGTCCCCTGCTGCGCCCACAACCCAATCTGCACTCAGGTTTTTTCCATTTTGCTGGGAGCTCTGTTAGGCTAATTTGATATTGTAAAACCCTGTCACCACTGTTCTTATTTAATAAGTAACTAATCAGTTCCATAGTCTGCTGTTTCCTGCTCTTGCTAGCAAGGTTGAAACAGGACATTTTGATGAATTTTTTTGTTGTTTTGAGCAATACATTCTGATAGATTCTGATATAATAACTCTAGGATATTTGAATGCACACTCTGAGTCTGGTGTTGTGCCTTGTGGCAGGTATTCAGTTATAGAGACAATACATTTCCAAGATGAAAATGTCATCTATGTATAACATGCATGTACAGACCTTTGCAAACTCCACAGCATGAATATCCAGGGCACAGGACTTTGGGACCATTTTCCTCAATAAATGCCTCAACAATGAAACATGATATGGATGTAGGGAGATTTTCACAAAGAAAAATAACTTCCAAATGCATTTCTATTTCTCCTAAGTCCTAAGAATTTCTCATCTCATCTACAAATTTCCATCCTTTTTAAAAGTAACCACTGACCTTCTTTCCATTTTCAACAGTATACACTACATATAGATGGCCATTAACAATTTCATGGCACTCCAATTTTTCTAAAATTCAGTAATAGGGAAAACATATAACTTAATGGGGCAGGAATTATAATCAAATTGTAAGCAACAATCAATTTCAATACTGCAAAAGTTTTAGCCTTGGTTTTATTAAGGCATCTAAATGCACCACGTCTCTGAAAGCTGTTTAATTTATGGCAATATAATACACATTCAAATGCTTACAAAACCTACACTGCATAAAATGAATTTAACATCTCTACAGATTATACAAAATAATAACGCAGCATTAATAATAATAGTTCCCATCTATTTAAGCACTTGTGCAAATGTCTGCCCAGCAAGGCTATGAAATGCTGGATGGCTCATTGGCTCACTCTGCTTGAGTACCTTGGTTGTTAGGATGTCTCTTCAGTAGCACGGTGTTTACAATTTAATGAGTTGAAATCACACGATAATATGCTGCTTTAAACAGAACACAAATTCTTGCTTGGGTTGCCCTAGTAAGTAAAGGCAAGATCACTATTAGACACTATTAACTTCAGTGAGTAAGGGACCCTGAAATTGGAAAGAGACACAACTCATGTAATTGAAGACACAACTCAGGTACAGGACACTTCAAATACTGAAATGTTGCAGCACCATCATTCAAATGGTATATTCTTGAGTCATTAGGAATTAACCACTCAGTTCTAAAGAAGGGACATAGTCTTCTAGCTAGACACACATACATATACAAGGTGGAGATAAATAAGTTGTTCCAAGATAATTAAGCATATTATACAGCAAAACTTTGCCAGCATTTAATTTACCGCTATAAGCCTTCTTAAAGAGTCTAGCTTTTGTTTTATATCTCCCTCGTTCCTTCTTTCCCTACCCCATCTCTGTCTGTCTCTTCACCCCCTTCCTTTGTACATTTTCCTATAGCATCTGAATGACTAATTCTCTCTCCAGTTTTGCTCTGGGAAATACTATTTTAGACCATTTTGAACATTATTCAGAATTAAACATGTGATAGGAATTATTAAGCACCCGCTGATTTATTTATTTAGGATTATACTGAATCTTGCTGAAAATAAGCATCAAATAGCTGAAAAATGAGTAAGAGCGTAAAAGAGATTATTTCTAATGAAATAAGACACTGACACTAGGAAAACAAAACAGAACAAGTACATGAACCTTATGCCACCTTCTCTCACATAAAGGTATCTTACGTATTGTTATGCACTCCACACAGAATGATAACATAAAAGACATTTCAATTATAAACAATATGAAAATATTAAACGATGTAATCGGATAAAAATTCTGGGGCCGGAGCGATAGCCCAGCTTAGGTGTTTGCCTTAGATGCTGCCGGCCCATGCCGTCCGGGATTCATCCCCGGTATCCCATACGGTCCCCCCGAGCACCGCCAGGAGTAATTCCTGAGTGCAGAGCCAGAGAAACCCCTGAGCATTGCCGGGTGTAAACCACCCCCAAAAAAAATCTTAAACCTCCATAACAAGATTTCTCCAGCTGAGGCTTAAGGACATACTCCCAAGAGCCCCTCTCTCATTTTAATTTTGCTCTGAGATTTATTTCAATGACTTCTCACAAAGCTTCTTTTTTTAAAAGTTTACTTTTAAAACGTTTACTTTAAAGGATTTTACTTTTACTCTAAAATTATATAATGATAGTTCATTATATTTAATCATCAAGTAATTTTTTTTTAGGTAAAAGTCCATCAAACATTTCCATTCTTAAAAGATCCCATCCCCCTCCACCCGTGCATATTTCCCACCACCAATGTCCCCAACTTCCTCCGCTCTTCCCCCCAGCCTGCCTCCATAGCAGGTTCTTTGGTCTCTTCTCTCCTGCCTCTCTCCCTCCCTCCTCTCTCTCATTCCCCTCTTACATATTGTAGATTGTAATACTACATTTAGAGGTTATCATGTGTATCTCCTTGCCTATATTCAATGCTCTGCTCTTGATGGTATCATCATTTTCAATGATTATCAGTATACTGTTCCCGTATTAGATACCGTCTTACCTAGCTCTCTGACTCCTACAAGTTTGTGGTATACCAGGTTTAGAGATATTGCACCCATGCATGATGGGTATCTGGCTGTTTCCAGCTATGGAGTCTGACCAGAGGATGACTGTGGTTGTGATGTGCAGGTTTTCTTGACTTCTGGGAGCCTTGGGAGGACAGGCCAAGGAGCAAAAGCCTTCCTACCCTGCAAGACACATCAGTCTAGTGCAGGCAGGCAGAGACTCCGCCTCCACTTGAATACCTGGTGTCCAGCTGAGAGCCCCAGCAGTAGTTCTGGTGGGGCCACCAGGCCTTTGTGGAGGGCACTGAGGTGGGATAAATTCTATTTATTTTTTGGTTTTTGGGTCACACTCAGTGATACAAGGCAAACACCCTACCTGCTGGACTATGGGCTGTAGCCTATGGAATAGGGAATTTTTTCCACAAATATCTTTGTAACTTTTATTTATTTTTTTTTTCATTTTTTAATAAAATTTTTTATTCCCCCCAATATTATTACACCATTTTTAGACATACAATTGAAAAGATGCTCATGTAGAGTTTTTGTCTCTACAGTGTTCCAACACCCATCCCCTCCACCCAAACCCATCTCCCATCACCAATGTCCCCACCTCCCCCCCCCTCCCACACCCCAACTACTTGGCGGTCCTGTATGTCATTTCTCTCCTCTTTATCTCTCCCTCCCGCCAAACTTTCCTGCTCTTCGTGGAAATGCAGTGCATTAAAAGACATTACTGTTTCCACTATTTTAATGGACCCCGCCGCCAAAGTTGCCACGCAACCTGGGCTCCAAACTGGTTTTGCCCTGTTAATCTGGTCGGGAGGCAGTTTCACAGCATCCGGACAGCTGAAAATGGTGGTTAGGGTGATGGGCGCAGTCTCATCCGTATTCTGGGACCCCCCAGAGGTGAAGGGCCCACTCCCAAAACCCATCTGCCCTCCTGGGGCCCCCTAGTCAGCTGGGCCCGGGCGAGCCGAAGTTCCAGCCTCCCAGCCGCTGTGAGCCTCTCTCTTCATGTTAGGGCCGATGGCCCCAGGGCAGTTTTCCTAGGCGGCCACCAGGCTCAACAAAATGGAGAGGGAAATGGCCTAACCCTGACTCCATCTGACAAATTCCCCAGTGATTCCCGCTTCTGGGAGCCGCCTACCTGGGCTCTGAACTTGGTTTTGCTCAGTTAATCTGGTCGTGAGGCAGTTTCCCAGCATCCGCACAGCCAAAATGGTGACGTAGTGGATGGTCGAAGTCTCATCTGGCTTCCGGGACCCCCAAGAGGTGACGCGCGGAAGCTTTATTTTCTGAGTGGATAAGCTTACTAAGTAAAGGATCTGAGTATGGAAACATATTGTAACCAATTTTACACTTCCACATTTTTGAAAATTCCCTTATATAAGCATATGACAATCATAATAATATCTATAACTAAATATTTATTGATTACTACACAGTACTTTTGAAGTTTGCTTATACAACAACTAATTTGAAGATATGAAATTACAGTATTATTGAGTAAGAAAGTGACTTAATTGGATTTCATACTTAAGAAATCAGGGATTTGTGGAGGTTTGAAGAAAATTTTAGTTACTATATAAAAGGAGAGATTGGTTTTTATGGTCAATTTCTCGCTTACATTTACCCCCTAGTATTTTTTAAAAGCAGAAGAGAAGGTGCAGGTTTACTGAAGAATTGCAGAGAGAGAGAATGAATTTTATGATGCTTCTTAAGTAGTTTGACTTTTGAAATATGTGAAAAAGAAGAAAGGTGGAAACCCCCACATAGAAAAGAAATGAATTACACACCCCAAAGTTGGGATGTGAGTAATCAAGTGAAACGTGCTGGGATTTGGAGTTTTTGTATCATGGTTAATAATTCAAATGACTTGGTAAATCATTTGAACCTCACAATTTCATTTCACATGTTGAAAAAAATGGAAACATTGGGTTAAATCTAAGAGCAACAAATGCACAACAAACATGATGGTAACTGGCTAGTCTCTATTTCTTTTATACAAGTCACTGCCCACTTGTGGCTACTATATTTGGAACTCAGAATTACAGAATTTTAATTCAACTATCCACATAATATCTCTGATGAATTGAAATTGGTGTGTGAGATAAAAAACCTTCCTTCAACAAGCAATACAGTGAATTTGCTCTTTTAATAAAAACAAATGGATCTTCAACACCTAATAATATAATTATACAATGAGGAAAGATCCTAAGCTTTAAAGAGGGAACAGTGAATGCTGCAGATATCCTGGGAGAGAGAAACTGAATAATGAGAGAATGATGAAGATACCATCTGAATCTGAAAAAATATTCCCCAAGGGGCTGACTCCATGCTCTGCGTCATGAGAGCAGTGGGCCTTTCTGAAGTGAAAAATTTATTTCCCCATCTAAGACCTTATCTGTTTCTCAGCAATGAAAGCTAGAACACTGAATTTATTACCAAGACACAATGAATTATTTCATTTCATCAGGCTTGACTCTTGCCGATGCATCTTCTATCTACTTCTTCTAGTTCTTGTACATGTGTGAAAGGGCCCATGTCCAATAGCCCTCCTCACATTTTCTGCTTTCAGAACACATGCCATCAGCAGGAAGTGATCCAATATTAGGGTTCCCGCCAGCTATATGTAACTTGATTCCTACAAAGTTAGTCCACTTATAAATGAGAGAAAGAACCAAAAGGAGAGTCAAGGAAGCAAGACATTGACAGAAATGTGCTTTTGAAACTCTTTGAATTTTCATCATTTATGAGATAATATGATACATGATGATGCAAAATATGGGCTTGAATTCTAAAATCCCTTTAGTGACCCTTGATTTCCCTTTATTAGAATTCACATTAACTCTAGACAATCCTTTCTAAATGCCTTTAGTTAATCCCTTTTAGCAAGCCTACTTCTATCCCAGGTGATTTTTCACGGAAGAAGGTCATGGGATAACCAGGAAGACAACTTGCAGGGGCGGCAGCGGGCGTGGGCTGATTAGATGTTCCGCGAATCATAGAGAGTGCCAGGGAGGTTTCTCATGGGGTTGGAAAGAACTTCCTTCTAATTGTTTCTCTTCCGTCCTGATGTGAAGTAGACAACAAATAAAGCCCTACTCGAGTCATATGGATCTCTCCCTAATTCATAATAGCGAAACATTCTTCAAAACCATATAATAAGTTTGGTCTCTCTTTCTAAAAAATCTAAGAAAAAGAAATGGTATTAAACAGAAGTATGTCAGATTCCTGCTCCAGAGATAGAGATGTTATTCCACAGGCAAAGTTTTCATCTTGAGAACAACTTTATAATAAAGTTGGGTCAGAAGGACCCTTTCGCAGAGAGGGAAGATACAGAATTGAGAAAAAAGTAAGTACTGGTCGCTTTTCCATTACAGGGAGATTTTCCAAAAACATCACTTCTGATCACTTGGGAATCATTATTATTCATTGATTAGCTCGAGCAGGCGCCTGTGTAATATTCCATTGGACCCTTATCACGGCCAATGTAGCCCAATTCCAATACAAAGGGATAAAAATTAAGAAGAAAAAAATAGAATACAGGGACAATAATACATTTCAGCAATAACCTAGGGATAGGGAAAAACCATACTGATCATGGTTAGCAAATTAGTGGCTCTGTAAGGTGGTGAACATGGCGAAAAAGAGCTACTACAGAGAAGTGACAAGACAATTTTTGTGAAGTTTATTCTTAAAGCTTGCATGTACCATGTTATCATATAAGAAAAGATTTCCAAGAAGGTGGCCAAACATAGAATGATGGAAAGTTAATAAAGCAGAAGGATATCAAAGTAATCATTATGTTCTTTTTTTTAATTTTTTATTTTTACAATTACAAAGATATACAATTAAAAAGTTCATATTTGGGTTTTGGTCATACAGTGTTCCAGCACCCATCCCGCCACCAGTGCCCATCTCCCACCACCAACGCCCCCGGTTCCCTCCCCCTCCCCCAGCCCTCCTCCATGGCAGGTTCTTTATTTCTTTCCTTTTCTCTCTCTTTCTCTTTTCCTTCCCCTTCCAGACTATGGATTACAGAACATACATTAAAGGGTTGTCATGTGTATCTTTTTGCCTCTATTTAATGCTCAGTTCTAGGTTGGCATTAGTACCCTCGACAATTGTTAGCACACTGTTCCATTTTCTGTCTTACCTAGCCTCTGACTCCCCACACGTTTGTGATAATTTCCACCTTTGACAAGACCTCCTGATATATGTTTCACTTGACCTTGGATATTGGTATCATAATATGTACATATATATTTATGTTATGCAGATAAATGCAGTCATTCTGTATCTGTCTCTCTCCTTCTGGCTAATTTCGCTCAACATAATCTTCTCCATGTCCATCCATTTATAGGCAAATTTTATAACTTCATTTTTCCTAACAGCTGCATAGTATTCCATTGTGTAGATGTACCAAAGCTTTTTTATCCAGTCATCGATTTTCGGGCACTCTGGTTGCTTCCAGATTCTGGCTATTGTGAATAATGCTGCTATGAACATAAAAGTAGGGATGGTGTTTCCGCTAGCGTATTTTTGGTTTCCCAGAGTAGATTCCCAGGAGTGGTATGGCTGGGTCAAATGGGGAGTTCAATTTCTAGTCTTTGGAGGAATGTCCATATTGTTTTCCAGAAAGGCTGTACCAGCCGGGCATTCCCACCAACAATGGATGAGTGTCCCCTTTTCCCCACATCCACGCCAGCACTTGTTGTTCTTGCTCTTTTGAATATGTGCCAGTCTCTGTGGTGTAAAGTGGTATCTCATTGTTGTTTTGATTTGCATCTCTCTGATGATTAGTGATGATGAGCATTTTTTCATATGTTTTTTTGGCCATTCGAATTTCTTCCTTGCTGAAGTTTCTGTTCATTTCTTCTCCCCATTTTTTGATGGGGTTGTTTGTTTTCTTCTTGTAAAGTTCTACCAGTGCCTGATATATCCTGGATATTAACCCCTTATCAGATGGGTATTGGGTGAATATTCTTTCCCATTCTGTGGACTGCTTTTGTATCTTAGTCACTGTTTCTTTGAGGTGCAGAAGCTTTTTAGTCTCATGTAGTCCCATATGTTTATCTTTTCTTCTAGTTGCTTTGTTAGTGATGTTTCACCTTTGAAGATGCCTTTAGCTTCAATGTCGTGGAGGGTTTTTCCTATATTTTCTTCAATGTACTTTATGGATTCAAGTCTGATATTGAGATCTTTAATCCATTTTGATCTGATTTTTGTGCATGGTGTTAGACACAGGTCCAAATTCATTTTTTTTACATGTCGCTGCCCAGTTTTCCCAACACCACTTGTTGAAGAGGCTTTCCTTACTCCATTTTAGACTCATTGCACCTTTTATCAAAGATTAAATGATCATGTGTTTGAGGTTGGGTGTCAGGATACTCACTCCTATTCCATAGGTCCACAGGTCTGTTTTTATTCCAATACCATGCTGTTTTAATTACTACTGCCTTGTAGTACAGTTTGAAGTTGGGAAAGGTGATGCCTCCCATCTTCTTTTTCCCGAGGATTGCTTTAGCTATCCTTGGGGGGTTTATTGTTCCATACAAATTTCAGGAGCGTTTGGTCAATTTCTTTGAAGAATGTCATGGGTATCCTTATAGGGACTGCATTGAATCTGTACAGAGCTCTAGGGAGTATTACCATTTTGACAATGTTGATTCTCCCCATCCATGAGCAGGGAATATGTTTCCATTTCCTTGTGTCCTCTTTTATCTCTTGGAGCAGTGTCTTGTAGTTTTCTTTGTACAGGTCCTTTACACACTTGGGTAAGTTGATTCCTAGGTATTTGATTTTCTGTGGCACAATTGTAGAATGGAATTGTTTCCTTAATATCCCTTTCTTCCTCTTTCGTTATTTGTATATAGGAAAGCCACCGACTTTTGGGTGTTGATTTTGTATCCTGCCACTCTACTATATGCATCTATTGTTTCTAGGAGTTTTTTGGTAGAGAGTTTAGGGCTCTCTAGGTATAATATCATGTCATCTGCAAATAATGATAGCTTGACTTCTTCCTTGCCTATCTGGATGCCCTTGATGTCCTTTTTCTTCTCTGATTGCTATGGCAAGTACTTCCAGTACTATATTGAATAAAAAGAGGTGAGAGTGGGCAACCTTGTCTTGTCCCTGATCTCAGGGGGGAAGGCTTTCAACTTTTCCCCATTGAGAATGATGCTCGCTGTGGGCTTTTGGTAGATGGCTGTAACTATCTTGAGGAAAGTCCCTTCAATTCCCATATTCTGGAGGGTTTTAATCATGAACGGGTGCTGGATCTTGTCAAATGCTTTCTGCGCTCTATTGATAGGATCATATGGTTTTTTATTTTTTCTTTTTATTGATATGATGTATTATGTTGATTGACTTGCGAATGTTGAACCATCCTTGCATTCCCGGGATGAATCCTACTTGGTCATGATGTATAATCTTCTTGATGAGTCTTTGGATTCTGTTTGCTAGTATTTTGTTGAAGATCTTAGCATCCGTGTTCATCAGGGATATTGGTCTGTAGTTTTCTTTCTTTGTGTTGTCTCTCCCTGCTTTGGGTATCAGGGTGATATGTGCCTCGTAGAAGCTGTTTGGGAGTGTTTCTGTTTCTTCTATTTCCTGGAAGAGCTTGAAAAGGACTGGCAGTAGGTCCTCCTTAAAGGTTTGGTAGAGTTCACTAGGGAATCCGTCTGACCTGGGCTTTTGTGTTTGGGCAGACTTTTTAATTACTGCTTCTATTTCCTCAATGGTGATAGGCTTATTCAGGTATTGGAGGTCTTCTTGTTTCAGCCGTGGGAGGTTATAGGACTTCAGGAATTGATCCATTTCTTCTAGATTCTCATGTTTCACGGCATACAGGCTCTCAAAGTAATCCCTGATGATCTTTTGGATTTCTGTGGTTTCTGTTGTGATGTCACCATTTTTATTTCTGATTCTGTTTATTTGGGCTCTCTTTCCCTGTCCTTACAAGTCTTGCCAATGGTTTGTCAATCTTGTTTAATTTTTCAAAAAACCAGCTCTTGGTTTCATTAATCTTTTGGATTGTTTTTTTTTTTGGTTTCCAACTCATTGATTTCCTCTCTAAGTTTTATTATTTCCTTTTTTCTGCCTGGGTTGGGCTCCTTTTGTTGGTCTTTTTCTAATGTCTTCAGCTGTGTAGTCAGGTTATTTATGTGGGCCCTTTCTTGTTTCCTGATGAATGCTTGCAGAGCTATAAACTTCCTCTTAACACGGCTTTTGCCGTGTCCCACAAGTTCTTATAGTTGGTGTCTTCATTTTCATTTGTTTCCAGAAATCTTTGGATTTCCTGTTTGATTTCTTCTATGACCCATTTGTTGTTCAGGAGTGAGCTGTTCAGTTTCCAGGTGTTTGGTTTGACTCCCTGTTTCTGTGTACGGTTAACTTCCATTTTCAGTGCATCATGGTCTGAAAAGATAGCTGACACAATTTCTATCTTTTATTTTATTGAGGTATGCTTTGTGGCTCAGCATGTGGTCTATCTTGGAGAATGTTCCATGTGCACTAGAGAAAAATGTGTATTCAGCTTTTTTGGCATGAAAAGCCCCTGTATATATCCACTAGCTCTCTTTCTTCCATTTCTTCCTTCAGGGCCAATATTTCCTTGGTGAGTTTCAGTCTTGTTGATCTATCCATCGTTGATAGAGCAGTGTTGAAGTCTCCAACTATTATTGTGCTACTGTTAATGTCTTCTTTGAGGTCTCTTAGCAGTTGTTTTATGTATTTTGCTGGCCCCTCGCTGGGTGCATATATGTTTAGTAGTGTAATTTCTTCCTGGTGTACATACCCCTTAAGTAATAAGAAATGGCCTTCGTTGTCCCTTCTAACCTTTTTCAGCCTGAAGTCTATATTATCTGATACTAATATGGCCACACCAGCCTTTTTGGAGGAGTTGTTTGCATGGGAGAATGGTCTTCCAACCTTTGACTTTGAGTCTGTGTTTGTTCTGATTATTCAGATGTGCTTCTTGTAGACAGCAGAATGTTGGGTTCAATTTTTTAATCCATTTTGTTACTCTGTGTCTCTTAATTGGTGCATTTAGACCATTGACATTGAGAGAGATTATTGTCATCGGATTTTGTGCCATCTTTCTGTTTGTGCTTGTTGTGCTTATGGGTTTGGTCGTATTACAGTAGACCCTTCAGTCCTTCTTTTAAAGTTGGTTTTGAGTCCATGAAGTTCCTGAGTTGTTGCTTATCCATGAAGTTGTGTATCTTTCCTTCATATCTGAATGTGAGTCTGGCCGGGTAAAGAATTCTTGGTGAGGCCTGCAGTTCATTGAGCCTTTTCACAATATCCCACCATTGTTTTCGGCTCGGAGTGTTTCATCAGAGAAGTCTGCTGTAAATCTTAGAGATGTTCCTTTGTATGTGATTTCCTTTCTTTGATCTTGCTGCTTTCAGTATTCTATCTCTATCTATAGTTTTTGTCATTTTTAATTAAGATGTGTCTTGGAGTATTCTTGTTGGGGTTTCTTTTAGCTGGTATCCTACGGGCCTCCTGGATCTTGAGGCAAGCCTGCTTTTAGTTCGGGAACTTCTCAGCAATGATGGCTTTGACAGTTTCTTCTTCATCAGGGTTTCTCTTCTTGCCCTTCTGGGACCCCCAATGATCCGTATGTTGTTTCTTCTGGCTTCATCCCGATTATCTCTTGTTGTCTGTTCGGTAATTGTGAGTCTTTTTTTTCTATCTTCTGGTGTTGTGTAGAGAATCTTTGGAACTCGTCCTCGAGATCACTAATTCTTTTCTTCAGTAGCTATTATTCTGCTATGATGGCCTTCCACTGTGTTTTTCATTTCATTTACCTCATTTTTAATATCTGTCATTTCCATTTGCATTTTCCTCACTTCTTCTATCATGTCCTCTTGTATTTTATTGATTTTGCATTCCATTGCTTCTTTGAATTCCTTATGAATCCTTAACACTTCTTTCCGAAATTCCTTATCAGAGAGGTTATACAACTCATTGGTATTGCTTGGCTCATCTGGACTAGTGACTTCACTCACAGAGCTTGATGGAATTTTATGCGTTTTTACCATTATGACTATTGTAGGTTGCAAATATGGGGTCTTGGGTGACTAGATAGTACAGTTAGTAGGTGTCTGGTCTGTTTGCAGAGTTTGGGTGGGTAGCAAGGGATGTAGGAACCAAGGTTCACTGGTACCTCATGCAAGATAGGTAGTAAGAGGGTCCCGCGGACGCACCAGCGCCCGCGCGGTTTTGAGTTTTGGGATGTTCCCGGAAGCGCAGGGCCCAAGGGGTCCAGGGTGAAAACCAAGGCAGTTTGCCTTGGTTCCCGTTGATGGAGTTTCCGCTCCTCCCTGGGGCAACTTGGGTCCGCGGAGACGCAGGGGTCACA